>JAFMOD010000226.1:3077027-3228501 GCA_019802435.1 Corydoras maculifer
GGTTAGAACGTTCGCTTCTCAGCACTAGGGTATCAGAAACTGTATCAGAAAACCTTAGAATAGTCAAAGAGTTTTTCTAACTAGCAAGTTCTTACTAATATGTTTTCTCCTGTGTAAGAAGAAGGCAAAAGGAGTAGGAAAAAAACTTATCCAGAACATCTATTTAACACAAAAATAATAGACTTAAAGAAATATCTGACAGATATTAATGTATTTTTCAATGTCTCCATCACTGCTAAAGCACTGACCTGTGGAAAGGTCTTATGAAGGGGTAACCAACAGCTTAGAGCAACGACACCTGCTAGCTGTTGCTGATGAGTAAGAGCAGTGTAGAGTGAGAGAGCCCCACCCTAGAGAGTAGACACAAACAAGCAAAAACCTGTTCATGTACAAAAACATTGAGACATTTAATATGGCTTAAATAATCATAACGAAAAGGAAATTAGTAGCTTTTAATTTCTTACTACAGTTTAGCATAGAGAAGAGTCATTTAATATGGCTTTATTATAATAAAAATATATTATCAGCAATTAATTGTTAATTAAAGTTAATCACAGGGAAGATAGTGCTGTACCTGGGAGAATCCACCAAGGAGAATACGATTAGGTGGTATTCCATTTCTTGCCTCATGGTCAATAATAGCCTTGACTTAAAAAAAAAAATAGGGGGGAGGGAGGGAGTTGGAGAAAAGCAGATAGGATTTATACTGTAATGTGTGAGAATTTTTATTTTTATCACAGTCAGCCACTAACACTCTATAGTCCAGAGTTACAGCTTATATGTAAAGGAAAAATACTTTTAATTAATAAAACAATGCACTGTCCATAGTTTCATGCGTTAAAATTTGAACATAAAACAAATCATGGAAGAGTCAAAATTTTAAACTTAGGTACCATAT
The DNA here is from genome assembly GCA_019802435.1 of Corydoras maculifer. Taxonomy (NCBI): domain Eukaryota; kingdom Metazoa; phylum Chordata; class Actinopteri; order Siluriformes; family Callichthyidae; genus Corydoras; species Corydoras maculifer. The sequence continues at coordinate 3,077,926 of JAFMOD010000226.1, forward strand.
TAACAGGTGAACAAAAATCAAGGCATTCTTCAATGATGGAATTTAGATATTCATTCATTCATTATCTCCCGCTTTATCCTCTATTAGGGTCGCGGTGGGGTTCCCCATGCCCATCCAGGGAAGAATGTCTCGGGCGCTGGGCAGATAGACCCAGTACAGGGCGCCAATCCATCGCTGGGCACACACTCACTCACACAGACACACTCTATATGGGGCAATTTTGAGAATTCAATTGACTTGATCCATGTTTTTGGACTGTGGGAGGAAACCGGAGAACCCGGAGGAAACCCACGCAGACACGGGGAGAACATGGAAACTCCACCCAGATGGGGATTCGAACCGGAAACCCCTAGCGCTGAGAGGCGAACCTGCTAACCACTAAGCCACCGTGCCGCCCGGAATTTAGATATTGTTTAGAAAATCCTTCCATATAGTGGCAAAGGCAAAACTAATTTTTACTCTTCTATCAGTTAAGTCTCAACAAGCTAAAAGGATTCTAAAATCAAATAGCATGTTTTTGGGTCACTGTCCTGCTGTAATGTAAACCTTTGATCAGCTAGACTTAGACCATAAGGTGTTGCGTAGAACTTTTAAAGACCTTTTTTTGTCCAGCAAGTCCAACTACAGATTGAGCTTTAAACCATCATGTTTCCTTTTTCATGTTTTACAGTTGGCGTGACACACTAAGAAGGACATTTTTCCATCATCAACAGTCCACTGTGCTGCTCCATTTTACAATCTTAGCAGTGGTTATATATAATAAAAACAACAGTAAATAGTTGTTTTAGATTAAGGTTACACTTACTATTCTCTGCTGCCCTCTTAATACCAGCCTCATCCTCTGGTGAGTCAGGACTTAACCCCATCAAATCAAACCTGGGTGAAAAAAAGCTACCATTTTAAAAAACTGGTTTACACTTACCCAACATGTATATGTATTAAATTAAACAATATATGCAATTCCTTACCACGATGGCATGGTCATCTTCATATTAAGCGTGACTGGAATTCTGGGACTGCAGTAAAAGTAGAAGAATAAGAACACATACATAAAACACAAAATCTGTGGTTGAGCAGCTTTCCTCCAGAAGCTCATGTCTCTTAACAATATCCAAAGAAATGCAGGGTAAATTAATTTTAATTATGAACACTGACTCTTGACATAAATGTTTGTTTTGTGTCTGATTTCTAATTTTCATAGTGTGCTGTGGTACAGCACCACCATAGACCCTAACTTAATAAACAGCTTAAAAAATGAACTACACTTTTTAATAAGCTAAAATACTGCACAATAAACCTGGTAAAACCAAAAGCCAAATATATTTCAAATTTTTATTTTAAGCAAACAAAATTAATGCATCTGAATAAATGTATGGAAACAAGAAACAAAACGAGCCAGTCACTTACGCATGTGGGCAGATATACTTAATGTATGGTAGCCTAATAGATGTCATGGCATCAGCCCACCCATGCCTAAACAAAAGAAGAAAAAAAAAAGAAAAAAAAAGAAAAAGAAAAAAAAACATGGTTAGAAGATTAATAAACTGCAGATCACTGTCAAGTTAACAGTAAGAATTAAATAATTGTAATATGTTGGACAACAACCCAAACCAATTATTTAATTTGTATTAAAGAGCAATAAATGAGAACAAAGCAAATATTTCATTGGTTTAAAAAAAAATGCAATGCCTTTGGAATATGGTTTGAATGTTCATAAGCATGAAACTTTTTATTTTGAAAAAAAGTTTTATTTGAAAAAAAGTGGTATAATTAAAAATTGAGAACACCAAAAAGATCCATCTCGTGTCTTTTTGACCTTCCATCAGCATACAATACAACATATTTAGTGTAAAAAAATTATGTCTTTGATTGTTAAAGTATGATCAATAAAAATGTAATTGTAATCCACATGACAAAATAAACACTTTATAATAATTTAAAAGCTCGCTGGTTATTAATGATTTGACAAACCATCATAAAATAATACACTAAAATAAAAGGCTTAACTTAATACGGTTTTATGAAGATGAGTGTTGTCAGTCATTTGTAAACTTATTCATCATTACAAAAATAATGTGCAAAAACAAAAGCAAAAAAATGAATTTACCCGGAGTCACCTAACCCATGAAGGAAGATCACCTGTGGCAGAAAAACAAAAGGAAATATGTATAGAAGTAAATGTATGTGTAAAGAAAATCTGTGACTATATTAAATATAAATATATATAATAAATATATGCTTTTTTTCTGCATCTTACCGCGGCAGTCTCCTTCTCTGACCCAGACACGGTCACAGCCTCAGCAAGCAGCGGCACAGACATGTTGTTACCACACATACACTGGAAGGGTGATTTCACTAGAAAATGAAGTGTTAAAGTCAGTAAAAAATGCTCTAACATAAACAGACTCAATTAACAGCCTTTGAGTACATTTTTCTGCAACATTACCAAAACTCTACTTGAGTATTGAGATATCAAAAAAAAAACAGCTCACGTGCAAAGCACCAAGAAAGCTTAAAGCAGGTTACGGTTTTGTTAAAACAAGCAAAAGCGGTTCTACCACATGCAAATTCACCAGGGAAATGAACAAATGACATAACACAACAGTACAAGCCTGTGATGCTTATTTAATAGATTAACAAAACAGGCAATCAACAAAAAGTCAAATGAATCATTTTGTTGTTTCCAAAATTAATGTTGCTCTGACATGTATTGTATTGATTACTACCACAATTTCATATACTCTAATGTATTGGGGAACCTATACATTAAACTTGCAGAAGCCTGGTCCAAATTTGTCACGCTGTGTACTTTTAAAAAGCCATCACTTTCCAAGGTTTTCCCACTGCATTTTAAAGTGTCAGCAGGGATTTGTGTTCATTCCTTCAAAAACGGTCAGATTCTAGTTCATCAAATGTGTTAAGTGGGGTCATGGTCAGGGCTGTGTGGATCTGGTTTTTATGCCTTTCTGACAGGGACATGGCTATGCTGGAACAGAGAATGGCCTTCCCCAAACTGCTTTTATTAAGATATAATCAAATAAGATGAACGTATATATGCTGGATTTTATAAACCTGTGAGAATAAAACATTTGATATTAATGATTCAGAATTTTGTACCAATATTTCTGTCTATATAGTGTACATTTACAGTAGGGGGGATGGCATAACTGTGCACCACAAGTATTGCATTTCCGTAACCTGGGCTCTGTGCCAGCCTGTCGAGTTTCAAAGACTACACCCATAACCCTTTATCTCATATACACAAATCAGTGTGTATATTGCTTAATTGAACTCATGAGACTTCCACGCTGACTTTCATTACACTTCTGCGTGGTTTTTAACTTGAATTACCGAATCTATATGAGATTGTTTTTGTGACCCTTCCATTTTCTCCTTCATCCAGCTGTCACGTGAAAGTATGAGCAGGATGATCCGTTTTCGTAATTTACTTAAAGTGAAAACATTTAGCTTTCCATTAATAAATACTAAAAAATGAACTAATACTTTTAATCTGTACGATGCATTTAGAATGATGTTGTGTGCTTTATTTAAAATGGGTTTCTAGGTCACCGATTCCGTCCGCACACCGAGCACCAGATGCGTCAATATGGCTACTGACCAGCAATAAGAGATTACCAGATTATTAATCAACAGCGGCGGCGGTGGGGACAGTGCGGCCGCTTCTATTTGCGATTCAAACAGAGAGCAGAAGGGGAGTATACCATATGAACTGGGGAAGCAACGAGCCTAGCACGCGCTAATTAAACACACTGGTAGGTTAACAACCTATTTCAGATGAGAATAACCCCTCACGCGAGCGTTCTAATCCCTCACAGGGAGTGTCGTTCTGTTTTGCTCTGAAGCATCCAGCTTTATATTCAGCTCGAGATGACGGCTCTGTCTCAAGCGCTCCACCTCATTCCACCGGCTAAATCCACTCCCGCTCCGACTCCTTCAAAAACAGCGCGCTACACTTGAACCCTACCGCGCAGCAAAGCGCCGGGGCCTAGGGTTTTGCCAAATAAAAGAACAATTATGGACGGAGGCCCAGCATTGTAAATCCACACACTCACCGCTTGCAGGTCACAACGGAACTTCCGCTGCTTGTGTCGGAGAGGGGCGGGCCACAATCCGCGCGACGTCACCTGCTGCTCAGCCTCCAGCTTCCGCTTAGTGCAGCCCGGCGGCTTCAGCAGTTTAGTTACTGAGAAATTCATCTGTAAATTCAGTTTAACACGCATTCATTATCTCCCGCTCAGTCCTCTGAGTCGCGGTGAAGTTCCCCATGCCCATCCAGGGGAGAACGTCTCGGGCGCTGGGCAGATAGACCCAGGACAGGGCGCCGGGGCACACACTCACTCACACAGACACACTCCATATGGAGCAATTTTGAGAATTCAATTAACTTGTTCCATGTTCCTGTGGGAGGAAACCGGAGAACCCGGAGGAAACCCACGCAGACACGGGGAGAACATGGAAACTCCACCCAGATGGGGATTCGAACCGGGAATCCCTAGTGCTGAGAGGCGAACGTGCTAACCACTAAGCCACCGTGCCGCCTAGTTTAACACGCATTCACCTTACATTGTTCAGATAAACACACCGAACAGCTAATTAAACTTTCGTTTTTCCTTTTCCAGTACACCTAATATAATGAGCACATTACTCATTGCAGAGAAAATACGTGCCGTTAAAATTCATAATAAAAGTTTCGCTATAAAATAGTGTTACCACGCATGGGTATATTGTAGGGCGGCACGGTGGCTTAGTGGTTAGCACGTTCTCCTCTCAGTGCTAGGAATTCCCGGTTCGAATCCCAATCTGGGTGAAGTGTCTGCGTGAGGTCCCTCCGGGTTCTCCGGTTGGATCAAGGTCAATTGAGTTCTCCAAACTGCCCCATATAGAGTGTGTATGTGTGTGTGTGTGTGTGCCCAGCAATAGATTGGCGTCCTGTCTTGGGTGTATCTGCCCAACGCTCGAAACATTCTCCCCTGGATGGGCATGGGGAAGCCCCTCCCCGCGACCCTAGTAGAGGATAAAGTGGAAGATAATGGATGGATGGAGGGTATATTGTATTTGCTGAGTTCTCATGTGAAACATAAGAATACTCCTTGTAAACCTAAAAGGGATTCTTAACTAAAAGTTAGTTATTGTGTGAGTGCTGTTCATATAACATTAATCATTCACCTGTCTATTTAATTTAATGATTTAAACAACTTTAATATATAAAAAACTCCCACTTTAGCTGTAAAATGTGCATATTAATGTGTATAATTAAACTGGACTCTTTATGACCAATGTGAATTTAAGACTGTAATGTTCCTGATCTACTAAATTAAAAGCTTTATTAAACTCTAGAGAATATGACCATCAACTAAATGTAATAAGATTTCAGAGATTTATTTGTCAACTGTCAATCCATTTAAACTATGAATAAGGAAGTTTAGCTGTAAAGTTTAGTTTTACTGTAATCTTTCACTGAATGAAGTAAAGCACCAGTACAACCAACTCAAAAAAGCACAGCCATTGACATCCAAAACCAAGACAAAGAAAAAAAAAGGAAATTTGTTTTTGTGAATCTGCAGCCCTAAATATTGGATTAATTTATACATAATTTCACTTTTATTTGTAGTAATATCTGCACTGTTTTTTGGCCATTCTAGATAAGTTTACATATTCTTATATAATTACACACTCACTGTTCTCTTTATGGCGGCACGGGGGCTTAGTGGTTAGCACGTTCACCTCTCAGCGCTAGGGATTCCTGGTTCGAATCCCTATCTGGGTGGAGTTTCCATGTTCTCCCCGTGTCTGCGTGGGTTTCCTCCGGGTTCTCCGGTTTCCTCCCACAGTCCAAAAACATGGAACAAGTTAATTGAATTCTCAAAAATTGCCCCCTATAGAGTGTGTCTGTGTGAGTGAGTGTGTGCCCAGCGATGGATTGGCACCCTGTCCTGGGTCTATCTGCCCAGCGCCCGAGATGTTCTCCCCTGGATGGGCATGGGGAACCCCACCGCGACCCTAATAGAGGATAAGCAGAAGATAATGAATGAATGAATGGATGTTCTCTTTATTGGGCGGCATAGTGGTTAGCACGTTCGCCTCTCAGCGATAGGGATTTCTGGTTCGAATCCCCATCTGGGTGGAGTTTCCATGTTCTCCCCGTGTCCGCGTGGGTTTCCTCCGGTTTCCTCCCACAGTCCAACATGGATCAAGTTAATTGAGTTCTCCAAAATTGCCCCATATAGAGTGTGTTTGAGTGAGTGAGTGTGTGTCCAGCGATGGATTGGCACCCTGTTCTGGGGCTATCTGCCCAGCGCCCGAGACGTTCTCCCCTGGATGGGCATGGGGAACACCACCGCGACCCTAATAGAGGATAAAGCGAGAGATAATGAATGAATGAATGTTCTCTTTATTAGATACACCCTTTTCTAAATTAATTTTATTATTGCTTACCATATTAGATTAACTTTGTAGTTCTACAATTACAAAATGCAATCTATTTGTTCCTTTATTACTCACATTTATTCTATAATACAATGATAACCAACAGTTAATGCAGAGAAATATATGGATCATCGCATGCAATTGTAAGACATGTTTCTGTATGTTAATTGGAACCAGGAAAATGGACCAAAGGCCAAAAAGAGGAGTTTAAACTTTAATTTTGGGTTAGATTTTTTAAGTGTAATGAATGCAGGTTTGCCAGAAGTTGTAACTGATTTGTACACAGTAAGGTGGTTCATTCAATGACAATGAGCCTGCTTATTCCTGAATATTTATTGTCATCCAAAATTATCAATAAGTTCCAGAAACAGGCATTGATATATGATCATGTTTAAAATATTTCCAACTCATTATTAATAGATAATAATGACATATACTATATAATGACAATTTATCTTAATATTTCCAAAATAGTCTGCACCCAACCTATAACTTAAAGTAAATCTTCCATGGTTTATCAAGAAATGAAGTGTGTCTGTGGCGTAACAGCTTCCACTTTATGATCTGCTGGGTTTGCTGCTGCCTCATAGTTACAGATTGTCACTTCATGCCTGTGAGCCTAAAAAAGAAAAAAAAAATCACACATTAAAACAAATTGGTTCGAATCCCCATCTGGGTGGAGTTTACATGTTCTCCCCGTGTCTGCGTGCGTTTCCTCCACGTTCTCCGTTTTCCTCCTATGGATCAAGTCAATTGAGTTCTCCAAATTGCCCCATATAGAGTGTGTATGTGTGCGTGTCTGTGTGAGTGAGTGTGTGCCCTGCGATAGATTGGCCCCCTGTCCTGGGTGTATCTGCCCAGCGCCCGAAACTTTCTCCCCTGGATGGGCATGGGCATGGGCATGGGCATGGGGAACCCCCCCCCCCCCAACGTCCCTAATATAGGATAAAGCGGAAGATAATGAATGAATGAATAAAACAAATTGTACAAAGTACAGCCAAGTGTTCAAGAGTCAAATTTTTAAAAATGTCATTCATGCATGCAATTATATGTTTAAACATGTTTTTAAAAAGTAAACGGTACTACAGAATCTCAGCATTCTGTAAAAAAGCTTTTAGTCCAAACAATTACATTATATGTTTTTAATTTTGTTAAATTTTGTAATAAAAGCTTAGACATGATATGAAAATGTTGGTCCTGCATTGGTATTTTAATCTGTATAAGAATAAATGTTATGTGCTGTTACATACAAAATTTAATGACTTCTCTACTTCATATATATATATATATATATATATATATATATATATATATATATATATATATTAAAGTAAAAATAGTTATTTTATTTTTTCAAACACACACTTAAAACAGTACCTCAGTATATTCTCCTCGAAGCCCTATGTAATAAACTCGAGTGGAATCAGCCCCAAAATTTCTAGGAATATGGACAGACAAATGATTGACGTTGGAAAAGCGGGCAATTCTGTTTAAAAAAAAAGGATATAAAAGAGTTATCACTGACAAATACATGAGACGAAGAATTATACAATGTATATTGTTTATAAATCAAAAAATTACTTACTTAGCTGGATACTCAAGTTCTGCTAGTGGATCCCTGTTAAGACGAAATGCTTGCTCTGGTTCTCTGCTTGTATCGTCAAATGACATCTGTGGTATATTTTTATATCTGTAAAAACAGCAAAGATCATCTAAAAATTTTCAGTAATAATGCAAACATAAAATGCCAACCAGATTTCCAAAAAACTATGTACAGCCTCATTTCAGCTGGATGTGACTCATCATCTTCCCCAGCAATTATAATCCCTTTAAGCTTCACACTTCCAGTGAACCTAAAAATAAGCCATAACAAAAGTACTTTAGACATAAACAAATATACATAAATTATTTTAAAAACATGAAGACATTTAAAAACATTAGAACCATGATATGTAAATTAGAAGAGGCTTGCTATCTCACGGAATATTAAAGAGGAGTTCCTCATCTGTGTCACTCTCAACAAACTGTTAAAACAAAAAATAAGTTGATCAATATAATCAATAAAAAGTGCACAAAAATCCGTCTGTCATCTTGAGATTAAAACCACAATTTTGCCTTATGCAGTAAAATTAAATGAGGATGAGTCCCCCACTGAGCCTTTGGTCCTCCCAAGGTTTTTTCCTTAAAATAACCACATAACAGGGAGGGTTTTTGCCACTGTCGATTCGGCTTGCTCTTTGGGGGTCAGAGGCTTACAACAATGTTAAGTGCTTTGTGAAAATGTACTACTGTAAAAAGCACTCTACAAATAAATTATTTGAACATAAACTTCATCCATGTGATGACGAAACGGGCTGTGTTTCTAAACCTTACCTTTACTCGATCTGTGCGTTCATCCCATGGTTTAAAAACAAGCTTTCCGTCTCCGTCTCGGCCTTCATTGAGGCATTGCAGCTTCTCGATGTCAATGCGTCTGTACAGTCCATACTCCACACCGCGCTCAGCAGGTTCATGATCATCCCTACAACAACCATGTCCATGTCCATGTCCGTGTCCTGACATAGCATGTGCATTAACCCAAACAGCAGCCAAGTAATTATTTCAAATTCACCTATAAACACAGCAGTTACCAGTGTTCGCGCTTAGACTTTATATTATTATTAAATGTAACACACAGAAACAGTTAACTCTACAAACTTACATCTGTCATCACTTTAATACCTACACGCTTCAACATAAGAGTGATCAACATTCACCTGCGTTATATGCGCCGTCTAGTGGTTTGGAGAAATTACCCTTAAAATGATTTATTTAAGAAATATCAAAACTCTAAGTAACTCTGTCAGTAAATATTATTTCTAATCCTAACACAATTTTTTTATATTAATAATTCCAATCATCTTACAGTCAAGTTTATTAAATTAAATTGGTGAGCATTGTGCTTTTATTGTATGGAAGATTTTAATAAAATAAAAGTTCTTTTAGTGACACATTATCTAAAAGTGAAGAGTTTAAAATTACTAACACCCTAAAATGCAGTATTTGATGAAACTAAATGTAATTAATTTTGTCGATGGGCTTAACAAAAACACTGGCAGCAAAACAATCCAAAAGCATTCATACTACTATATTAAAAGCATTTAGTAGATTACTAAAATCATTCAAATTCACAATTCCAATTGTAATGCCAATGTTACATGACAAAGTTGAGATTTGAGACTTGCTTACTAAGTAAAGCTTTTGTAAAACTGGCCTTGGTGAAATTCCATCATTTCAACTCTACAGTTGTCTGTGATATTTGTGTCTAGATATGTCACTTTTAAATTTTTTAATTTGTAATTTACTCAGATATTTTAGTTTTAGTGGCACATGTAATGTGATTTGCAGTGAATTTGACTAAATTTGCAGTTTAAAAAATATAATAATACTAAATAATTAGACTTAAATAAAAGACTGACAATAAATCATGAATCTTATTGAAATGTGTATTTAACACTTGAAATAACAATCTACATGTCAAAATGTTATTTGTTACATTAAGCTATTTACATTAACTGACATTATAATACAATTTATATATTTTTTAATTAATCGCTTAGTACCTGTTGCTCTCTCCGATTTAACGTTGACAGCACAAATATTCTTGAATTGTACCTTAACTTTGTACATCACCTTACACCCAACCGTAAGAACTGTAACATAAATCACATAAATAAATGTACAATGAGCAATTTCTACATTGTAAACTATTAATCTTAAGAATGATCCTTTGCTTGTTTAACCACACGAATTTACATTTTGATTTAGAACCACGATCACATATCAATTCACCTTAATACTAGAGAAGGTAATAAACTTTACATAAACACAGATAGCACACTAACAGAACACAAACCTCATTGGTTGCATTAAACATCAAAGGGAGCATATGGCTTCATGTCGCTCCTCGACTCCTTAATAAACACATTAAACCTTAATTTTAACTTTGAAACCTTTGAAGCCTTGTAAACTTGGACATTAACATTGTCAATGTTCTTAAAGAGGCATGAGCCATAAACTTTGAAACCTTACAAACTAATATTGTCAATGTTCTTAAAGAGGCAGGAACCATAAAATACAATTAAAATACAAACTGCTCCAGTAGGCAGTTACAGTACCACTTTAGAAAGGGTGATGCATACTAGAGACGTTTTTTTAGTTTGTTACTAGGGTCAATATCCAACTTCATTAAGCATAACAAATCACATTAAATGTGTAAAATTCATTCATTCACTATCTTCCGCTTTATCCTATATTAGGGTCGCGGGGGGTTCCCCATGCCCATCCAGGGGAGAACGTCTCGGGCGCTGGGCAGATACACCCAGGACAGGGCGCCAATCTATCGCTGGGCACACACTCACTCACACAAACACACTCTATATTAGGTAATTTGGAGAACTCAATTGACTTGATCCAGGTTTTTGGACTGTGGAAGGAAACCGCAGAACCCGGAGGAAACCCACGTGGACACAGGGAGAACATGGAAACTCCACACAGATGGGGATTAGAACCGGGAATCCCTAGTGCTGAGAGGCATACGTGCTAACCACTAAGGCACCTTGCCGCATTAATGTGTAAAATATTAAATTACAAATTACAGAATTTAAAAGTGACATAGCTTGACTAAATTTGATTCAATAATGGTTACCAGCATTATGCTGTATGACCCCAATAGTCTTATGATTTGGAACATTAACCTTGTTGGTGGAAGTTAATTATGAAGTGATGTGAAGTAATGTGAAAAGCATAGGCTTCTGGAGAGAAGAAAACAATACAAATACTTGAATAAAACAAAGAGCACATGAAGAGGGTTGTAAGGTTTTATTTAAAAATCTCCATAGAACACTAATTAAAAATCTTTAAAATTACTATTAATATTGTTCATATCATTCATTCAAAGCCAAGTTACAAAAACCAGGTCCATGAATTAAAAAATAAATAGGTCAGGTGAAGACCTCATCACTCTTACAAACTGTTCCAACATGTCTTTTCATGATTTTTATGACTGTGAAATCAGACACTAATACATTTGACTCACACACTACAACTACACTAGTATGGTCTTCTTTCCTTTTGAAGTAAAAACTGTAGAATGACTTGTTTAGCTTTGATTAAATATCTAATATATGCGGAAATAAAATAAAAAAAGAATAAAAGTCAAGTCGCTGTTGTAGTGTCGTTGTACAGTGTGTTTTAGAAGAGAGTAAAACTACTTTACCATTGGCTCTGTGTGCACTTCAAAATGAATTTTATGTCATCAGATAAAAAGCATAGAAAAGACAAAAACAGTGGCACGCTGCACTGCTAGACACCCACTTAGTGTAAATTCACATTGCAGCAAAACAAAAACGCTTTTCTCACCAGTTTGTGGTTTTCCCACAAGCAGTTATTTAATGGGGTTTGCTCTCCAGAGTATTGTATACTGCATGCAACAACATGCTTTAAATCTTTTACCCTTTAAGAATATTTCAGTGTTGCTTTATACTTGATCATGCCTTGCCTCTGCAAGTTTATTTGCAAATTTTCTAATTTACACATTTCGATCAATGTCATGGAGCATGCCAGAGCCCACCCCATTGTTCATAAGGAGAAAAAAGGGAACAACGCACCCTGGGCAGGTACCAATCTGATGCAGGGCAGACACACAATCACATTTTTACACACAATCACACCTGGGAGCAATTTAGCAGTCAATCCACCCAGTAGCATGTTTGTGAAATGTGGGAGAAAACTACACATATAACTCCCATAAAATAACTATGCAGACACAGGAAGAACATGCAAACTACATACAAAAAGAACCTTTTCCGCCCTGCCAGGCACTTGAAACCAGGTTCTCCTTGTACTAAGAGCAAGAGTGCTTAACCATTGCGCTACTGTGCTGCCACTTGAGTATTATTACCATTAAGCATGTTTATTACCAAATATAAAACACAAAAAACATGATAAACCATAAACACAAATATTATTACTGAATAAAGATCTATCATGTTTCAATAATTTAATAAAATCAAAACTCTACTAATATAAGAACGTGAGATGTTTTTTTTCCTGTTTCCACAAATCACAATAGCTTAAAATGTATGCGTTTCAAAGCCTTGTCCTCAGATACTTTCAGATATCTCTTTTAAACATCAAAAATCACACAAAATATGAAGAGGGGCCACAAATATATGGGGCAGATGTAATCCATTTACCTCCAATTTTAACAGTTTTTTAGAAACATGTTTATTTGCATTAATATTCAACTACTCTATTGAACTACTCAAAACTAAAATAAATGCAACTGCTAGTAAACAAGACAGATAGTGTGAGTAGTAAAAGAGTGAAATGAATACTTTGTCATCAGGTTTAAAGTATGTAACAGTGCTGAAGACACTGCATTTACAGCACTGACTTTAACCTGGACATTGATTCAATCTTCCTACCTCATTTACAAGCTGACTGGTGAGAACTACTGGTGATGCATTTCTTAGCAGCATACTTCCTTTTTATTTTTTAAAACAGTTTTCCTGTCTGCTGCATGGCAGTCACATCCATAAAACCATGTATAAATAATTTTAGCTATTTAAGTAGAATGTGAATTAAAAAAGCGGAAGATTAAAAACCATTTGCTGCAATGTGAAAGTACTTTCATGTGTCAAGTCTGAACTTAACACCAGTCCATTCTCTTCTTTTATCGTCGAGAAAATCTATTCTTAAAGGCTTTGATAGTTTTAGCCATCATTGGGGCAATTTCTGAAAAAAAGTTTAAAAAAAATAATTAGAGAATGCATTCACACAAACAAAAAATGTTAATGTAGAAGTGCCATATTATAAAAAGTATATTGCAACAGTCAGGCTTTCACAAGTTTAGACAACCTTGGTCAAATGAAAAATTCAGACTTATAAATTATGACAAATTAAAACATAATGCAAAAGTCATTTCACAAAAATGTAATATAAAACACAATAGTGCAAAAAGCACAATGTGTAATTTAATTTTAGTCATCTTTTAATAAAAAAAATACACTTCAATAAGTAGTTTCATTGCAATATTGGAATCGGATACAAAACACATTCAAGAAGGATTATTCATATCCAGTTGTTTCCCAAATTATAGTTAAAAATTAAATACATAATTGTTACCAAACAACACTCAAAAGTTAAAAAAGGTTGATATAGAATAGAATTTTTCATTGACATCAATTAATTTATGCCTTTATAAAAGCACGAAGCAACATAATGAATTGTGCTTTTTGCTAATTACCTAATCCTTTCCTTAGTATTTAACTTCATCATCTGCATATATGTAAGCTCCTCTGCTTACATATATAGGGGGGGGGTGTTGGTGTTTGCCCATGCCCATCCAGGGGAGAATGTTTCGGGCACTGAGCAAAAACACCCAGGACAGGCCCAATCTATCGCTGGGCAGACACTTACTCACACAAACACACACTATATGGGGTAATTTTGGAGAATTCAATTCACCTTAATCCATGTTTTTGGACTGTGGGAGGAAACCCACGCGGCCACGGGGAGAACCGGGAATCCCTAGAGCTGAGAGGCAAACGTGCTAACCACTAAACCACTGTGCTGCCCTCAATACAATATATAGACATTTATTTGTGTAAAGCAAACACAAACTATATGATTTTAAATTGTAAAACTATTTTAAAAAAGTATATCTTTTAACACATGGAATGCCCTGTCCCAGACTCTTAAACATTTGACATTGCATACAGGTAATATGACAGATTTCAATGTGGCATAAAAAAATATTTGAGCATTTTCAGTACTTAGGTTTTAAACTTTTATAAAGGTTGCACTGCCTTATTTTTTAATGTTAGAAAGTCATGCATGCTTTCGGATTTGTAATAATATATACTCAGAATTTACATTATAGTAACTTAAAGTACTTCTCAGTTTGTGCAAATGTGTACAAACTCTCTCTTAATTACTTGTTTCTCTTTTAATTACTTAAAATTTAAATCTATTTTTGTATTTACATTTTAAATATCTTTATAAATTGCTCTATTTATTGGTTATCTGTGTAGAAATATCATACTAATATCCAAAAGTCCTACATCTGTTATATTGTTTAAATATGTACTTGTATGTACCTGGAATTTAAATAAAGACTCTCAAATGACTGCATTATTTGACCAAGGGTCCCCAAACTTCAGCATAAAACCATACATTTTATTCTGATAGGAAATGCCAAAAAGTTATTTATTACTCACTTTTGACCTGCGGCTTGTCTCTGGAACTATGACTTGCACTGCTGCTAGGAGTATTAGAATTGGAGGACTCAGGGTTGCTGCTGTATGAAGACTGGCCACTATTACTGGACTGACTAATGGCAGCATGAAACATTGATGGTCGGATTCTTAATATAAATAATAAATTATAATTAGAAACTTCATAGTACAAAAAGGACACAAATAAGTAATATGGACTTCATTGTTTTAATTAGAAACATAATTTTACAGGATAAGCACTTACTTGACAGGACTAGGTGCTGCAGCACTGGAACTACTGAACATAGATTCATTTTTTGTGCCAAATTTTTCCTGCCTTCTCCGAACATCGCGAGGTGGCTTTACAACTGAATTCACAAATGCCATTTTTACCTGGCGACCTATTGGGGATGCACACAGGTGGTTAAAAAATAAATAAAAACAAATCATAAATCAAAACCAATTTTTTTACAATGTAAAGTGTGACATTAAAATATAACTGTCTGTAAAGCATTTACATAAGGGAAGAATAAATACCTTTGGGTTTATTAGCATGAGCAGAGCTAATATTCTGAGTAAGTTTACGAAGGCGGTCCTCCCTTTCCTGGTACAGACGCAAATACATCTCTCTCCAGGACTCATATTCTTGGGGATTTTCCGATTTGAAGTCACGCTGACAATGCCGCATCCAGAGGTCATTTGATTCCTCAGTGAAATACTTAAAATATGAAAATATAAGAAATGCAATTAATCACACAATAAACATTTTTGCTCTCTTTTTTGTATACTAAGAGAGGTAAACTTAAACAAGTAAAACGTTTAGAAGAGAAAAGAAGAGAAAATTAAAACAATATTTCTAAACACTTAATAAGACATGGCAATGACATGTTTCATTGCTATATGCTGTGAAAACAATAATTTATATTAAAATCTAATTATTTTGATTGTTAGAACATTACAAATTATTTTTGCTCCATATTTCCGTAGGAAAACAACCCCTAAGACTTTTATTAAATTTTGATCTTCACCCCCTCCCAGACTAGTGTTACCGAACTGATAGACATATATCTACATGTAAAAAGTGCATATTCAAAGAAAAACATGACATTAACACACCTGGTTACATTGCTCAATGCGATACAGCTGATCTGGTGTACATCTCTCCAAAACAGGTTCCAAAATCTCAAAAGGTACACCCCCAACTTCATCAATTGCTAAGAAAGTGAATATCAGAGTATTACGTAAGCACTCCATTTCTGATTAGTTATATTGTAAAGAATTTTTAATTCTTTATTAACTTACTACAAAAATATAACTGCTAAAGGTTAAACATAATCTAATCTGAATAGAAGAATTTCATTTGCATGTTTGTAGTCATTTCATAATTTGTTTTATATATTTTGCATTTTTTCTAATATTAAATGTTTGGACAACTTTGATAAAAAAAATACAGGTTCACCAACAAAATTTAGATATGGTTGACAGTTATTGTTCATCATTGTTTTTTTAATGTTTTTTTTTAATTACTTTTCTATATTAAGTGTTGCTTTTCATGTTCGTTTTACATTCCAGAACAAACCAAAGTAAGTGTATTAATTTATTAGTAAAAACGAAGTAAATAACATGAAACAAGTCACAATGTGAAGGCAAAACGTTACTCAAGTTACAGGTTAGGCTACAAGGTGTGCACTTAGCGTTTCAGGTCTGTACATACAACAACATGTACAGTGGAGTGTGAATGTCAGGTCTAGTTCTTTTAGTTCCTAATTGTGGTTTACAAATAAATGCACATATGGAAATAAAACAACAGGTCAGGTTTTGTTGTAAGTGGCATATGAAGTGATCAACTGAGATCGACAGCATTAGCATCAAAATTTAAGTATACAAGGTAAACCAACCATCAGCATTCAATATGATAGCTAATAATATTTTTTTGTATTATAATAAATCATAATCGAAACCAGATAGTCACACAGTGCTCAGCTAAGTAAAGTTTAGTCTGCAGTGTGGTGATCATGATACACTTTGCACATATTTTAAATTCAATATAGATAAAGGCCACTAATCAATTGAATAAAACACATTGATTCGAATTGTGATTTTTTTTTTTTCTAAAGATCAACCTTTGGTATGTTTTGCTGTAAAACATGCAATACTTCTTTACCTAGATTTTTGTAACAAAACATATTAAGGGTTTAGGAGTGTGCCATGTGTCGGGTTTAACTCAGAATAGTCATTTTCCTTTTATTAGATTTATCAAATGCAGTCTTTATACACTAAAGCAAGCTGGTCTGTAATAATCTACACAGTTTGTTTAAAAACATTAAGAAAAGCTTACATCAATTGCTATCGTGTTCAGAATATTAAATATATCTATTTTATGAATGATTATAATAATGAGTAGTTTATGGTACTTACAGTCAATGTTGTTTTGAAGAACTCGAATGCACTGTTCATACAAAGACATCATCTTTGGAAGGTAGGAGGTCTTAGAACCAGAGTACACAACCATTTTGGAGTTAAAGCGACGTCCAGTAAAACCTGCATCTTCTTCATCACACAGTACAGGACCTGTAGAAAAAAATATAGAGAACAAAGTAGCAAGATTTTTTTCATTTACTATTTTTCTTTTGATCAAATTTTAATTGCTTACCCCATCCTAATCCCAACTTTAACATAATAAAAAAGCTTACCTTTGCGTCTTTGCGGGGACAGAGGGGTGACATCTATAGATGGAAGAGGTCTGTAATGGGGCTGAATTGCTGGCAATGGGATATCAGGAAGAGTGGGCACTAGATCAACTACCTGAGAGCAAAGAAACAAGACAAGAAAGCTTTAGATACAATTTATAAAAATGAATTAATTGATTATTATTAATGAGACAAAGAGTGGTCCAAACAACCCCTATGAATCGAAAGATCAGGAATATCTGTACCCTGCCCGAGTTAGGGTTATTGGGGCCCTACCCTGGAGCCAGGCCCAGGGATGGGGTTCATCAGCAAGCGTCTGGTGGTCTGGGACTTTCCCATGGTGCCCAACCAGGCCCAGCCAAAAGGAGCTACATGGGTCCCCCCTCAAATAGACTCACCACCTGTGGGAGGGGTAGTAATAGGGGTTCGGTGCAGGGGACACTGGCTAGATACTGGCTAGATATAGTCGGGCTCAACTCAGCGCACAGCTCGGGCTCTGGATCCAATTTCCTTGAGAGGGGCTGGACTGTTCTTTTCTGGAATTGCCCATGGCAAGAGTTTTCGGCAGATGTGGGCTTTTTCGTTGAGCATGTTGGGGTTTTCTCCGGTGGACGAAAGGGTAGCTTCCCTACGCCTTCAGTTTGGGTAACAACAGTCCAGAGTACCTAGCCTTCTTAGAGTCTGTGGGGGGACTGAAAAGTGCTCCCCCTGGAGACTCTGTTGTCCTACTGGAGGATATCAAAGCTCACGTGGGCAATGACAGTGAGACCTGGAGCGGTGTGATTGGGAGGAACGGTCTCTCGGATCTGAACCCAAGCGGTCTTCAGTTGTTGGACTTCTGTGTAAATCATAGTCTGTCCATCACGAAGCCATAAGGCAAGGCTCTTGATTTATCAGTCGATCTACATTCCTACCCTCACCTATGCCCATGAGCTGTGGGTAATGACCGGAATAGAGTTACTACTCCTCCGCGTCGAAAGGAGCCAGTTGAGGTGGTTCGGGCATCTGATGAGGCAAGTCCAGCTTGCAAGTCCAGATTATATCTCCCAGCTGGTCTGGGAACGCCTCGGGGTTTCCCCAGTTGAGCTGCTGGAGGTGGCCGGGCAAGGGAGGTCTGGGTCTCCCTACTTCTGTTGCTGCCCCCACGACCCGAACCCCGGAAAAGCGGAAGATAATGGATGGATGGAGTTTAATTTTAAAATTGTAATTTATAATAAATTGCAGACTTATGTAAATCAAAGGCTTGAGACTTGATTAGTAGAAATTAAGTTCATATAATCTGTAACTCACCTTCTTTCTTTTCTCTTGTAGAATAGGTGTGGATATGTGTATTTGAGATGGTTCAGACCGTTTACGACAAGATCCATTGGATTTGTTTGACTTGGAAGATGATGCAGGAGTCACAGGCTGAGATTGCCTATGGACTTTCTTCTTCTTCTTACTAGCTGAAGGTTCATCATATGTAAGAAAAGATTCAAAAGACATGGTTGGAGCCCTAAAAGACTCCTCCATAAAATCCTCTTCTTGCTGGACAACTTCATGCTTTGCTCGTTTTTCTTTACCTGATATTAGACAGAAATCATAATTACATTCTAGGCACATTCTTTGAGGCCCAATAGCAAAACTAGCAAACGAGTGAACATGGGACCTGTAGATTAAAAGTAACAAATCATTCCATTTTTAAATGCTTACCATCACTGCCTCTTTTCTTTTCAATCTTACTTCCATGTGGGGAAGTATGTCGACTGTGTTTTGTTGCTCCTCCTTTTTTTGCTTGCTCATTGCTTTTATTTTGTATATTGCCAAATGTCGGTGCGGTCGAGTTCTGTCTGTCCTGTTCCATAGAAGACCCATATTCTCTGACTGGTTCCTTATATTTAATTTTTTTCCGTGGAGGACTAGGTGCAGGCTCTTCTGGAGGACTTTCATCCTGATAACTCTCTGAATTAACATGCCTGTACTGTGGACTGTAATTATGTGGAGGTGAGGGGGAATAGTTAGCCTGATATTCTTCTTCATCCTCTTCTTCTTCTTTTGCAGGTGGTGGAGAAGGTTTTCTGCTGTGTTTATAAGCAATGCTCTTGTTTATCCGTGTGTGAGAGTGTCCATCTTTTGTGTGACTACTTCTGCTGAAATGAAATGGTATAACATAGGTTGTAAATGTAGCACAACACAACACAAGGCTTTGTAGTTATATCAAAAACTGTACCCATGGTTCACACATCTTTAGAATAAACTGTTTTCCAATTATCTAAAGAGATTAAATTAAAATATTAGTTTTTCAGCTGTTCGTATAGATGTATTGCCCTGATCTTGCACCATGATGTTGAGTTAAGTGATCTGACAACAACCTGACTGTCACATCATGTACATTTGAATATTAACAACATGCAGTTGCCAAACAAGTTTCTTTTACATCTTTATTGTCATTTAAGTATTAACAATTAAAAACATGTTCTGAATATAACTACCTTAAAACTATTATAAAAAGGAAAAAACCCTCTGTTCTGGCTAAAAGAGCTTTTTCAAGGTTATGCACCGGTTTAATGTATGGCATGTGTATCTTGCTTTTAGAAATTATGATAATATTATTAGATATCAGATATATCATTCTTTTATTAGACACCTAACTCTAGTTAACTGATTTGATAACAGTTTACATATTGTTAATATTATATTAAAAACCTGGTCAAAAATGTGAGCTAAAGACAAAGCATTGAATTGCTTTAGTTCTTTTTACAAATTAAAAACAATAAAAAGGAATATTATATAAATGGGGGCCAGTGTGGCATAGTGGTTCAGTGATTCCCGATGCCAAATGATCACTGATTGAAAACTTTATGTTTTCCCATGTCTGGGTTTTCTCCAGCCAATGTTTACAGGTAGAATTATCTTCAGTTTATGATGTTCATAAGGTCAAGTTGACAATAAAAAGAACAACTTGCAATGTTTTCAAAATGACAAATCAAAACCAGTTTGACTGCAGAAAACCCTGGAGTATTGTACACCGAAGACCTTCTTGATAATGATGAATTAAAACTGTATCAGCTAAATACTGTGTAAACTAAACTCAAATACAGAGATGAAAACATGGTATGAGTACTGTTGCCAAAATACAACTCTACTAAATATTATAATATAAATAATATAAATATATAGGCTCTCTTACCCTCCAACAAAATAACACAACATTTTATAAAAAGGACTACAATAAAAAGAGATAAATGCCCTAAAATGCTTTCAAAAGACTAAAATTAGCACCCTGACCAGATACTCCAATTAAAACCTAAACATTACAGGACCTATTTGATTAGGCACAGCATGCCTCTTAAGTGTTTTCAATGTACATGTCTAAATAAACAAAACTCTACCCGAGTGGCTTAAACAGCCACTACAGGAACTAAAGAATGAAAAGATAATTTAGGAGGTTTGTGTTTACGTAATAAGACCTTCTGCTGGATTGGTAGGGTGCAAGTTAGCATTTTATTATCACATACCTTTCTGCAGACTGAGGTACCAATTTCTTCCACTTGACTACAAGGTTCTTTGCAGTCTCTCCTACCACATCATGTTTGCGCAGAGAATTAACAGTTTTTCCAACACCGGTGTCCTTTGAAAACAGAAAAGCGTTGGGTTAAAAAAGAGGGTAATAGGCCCTGTGTAAAATGTGTAATATTTCAATACAAAAAAAAACATATCAAGTTAAATAGAAACTTGTTTGACTCTTACAACAAGAATATCCACAGTCATGGGCAGTTCTCCCAGCTTTCTAAGTGTCTTCAGAAGCTGAACAAAAGATAATGGTTAAAAATGTAATCAATATAAACTAATAATTGAGGTAGCCAAAAGAGAATCTATGACTAAGTAATGACAAATCAATCTCACAAATTACACACATTAAAATGGACTCCTCTAACTAACTGTACATAATTAGCATCATGGGTTAAACTGGTTGAGACATCGTCATGGCCTAACATCAGATATTTTCAAGCAGTTGTAACAAGCACATTGTTTTAAATATTACACCAACGTTACACAGGTGATTTTTTTTAACACCAAACGAAGCGAACTGTGTTATATGGTATAAATAACATGCAAGATGTCAGTTTGTAAAGCCTACGTACGAGGCCTAATAAACGCCGTAAGACAAACCTCATCACTTATCTCTGACAGATGTCTTAGAGAACCTAAATATAACATTAGATATGGGAGGTGTTGTGTTTGACACTGCACTTTAGGTTAATGTAATAATGTTGTGAAGCTCTGCACGGTTCCGGTCATGACTCTCTCTCGTTTATATACGTAAGCGCTTTAAAGCCATCAGTTTTACTGGCACACACGCCGTTTCTCTACGTTGTCACGCCTCTCTAATTCACCGACTCGTTTGATCCACAGTTGGCAGCCTGCACTATGAATAACACAAATGAAAAATCCACACCTTTCGAGGTTCCTGCTTATCTGAAAGACGTGACTGCAACTTCTCCACTGTCTCCAGCAGCTCCTCCGCCATGTTTACAGCTGCTACACAACGGAAACGACTTCATCCCCAGGTCTGCCCACATGGAGATTCCGGAAACACGTCAAACTATTGTTTTCATTTATCATTCATTTAAATGACGACAAAAACAAAACATTTTCGACAATTTTATTATGCAACAGGCGTCCTAGTAGCATTAGTATTTATTGACGGTTAACACAGAGTAATTAAATGAGATCAGCCGCAAAATAAATAAAAAAACATTAACAAAATATATAAATTTGTGATTATACAATTACTCTTGTCGGGTTTGTTTGTTTTTTTTGTATTATGGAAATTAAAATAATACAAAACATAAAATAGAATTTCTTATTCTATTATTTCGTTTACACATGCAATATTGCCAAAGCCACTAGTGGCAGCACAACCTCAAAGCCAGACAGATCTCCTTCATAAATGTTTACAATTGAATTTTTTAACAGAAATAATTTTTTATATGTAATTAGTTCTTTTATTAAAGGTAACTAAAGAGCTTTATTTTGACTACATCCGCAGTGGTGATTTGTTGTGTGGCAGGGTCTCATAAACTTAAGTCCTTAAAAGCCCTTTGTTTGGGTGTGTGTTTTTTTTTTTTTTTTTTGCATGCTTTGCATGTCCTCCCCATGACTGCAATGCAATGGGGCAGTCATAGGTTTGTAGTTAAGAAACCAGCCTTGTAACCTTAAGGTCTGCGGTTTCCACCTACTGTAGTACTAAGGCTGAAAAAAGGCACCAAACCACAATTGTTCCCTGGAAAACATATACAGGTCTGCCAACCACTCCGGGCTCGTATGTTCACTTCACCAGTTTGTGTATATGTGTTTTACTGCAAAGATGGGTCAAATTTGGAGGACAAATGCCTCTGTGTGTAAACACAGTAGACAAAATAATCACTTACTCACTTAACTGTATTGCTAAATTGCTGTTAGTGTTAATGTCTTTGCCGGTGTGACCACCCTGTGATAATGTGGTGACCTGTACAGGAAGTTTTCCAAACTTTGACACATGAGCACTGGAAGCTCCAGGAACCAATTTGACTATAATTAGGATAATCAGATTTGAAATTTAAAGAATGAACAAATATTTATTTAAGCTGTGGTAATGCTGTAAAACATGGCAAATAACACGGTAAATTATTTTTGTACCATAAATAAAAGAATCATTGTGAATTAGAAAAATACAATTATATTTGATTACCTTTCAGTCATGTGAGCTACAGAGTGTCTGCCAATGAAAGGTAAACATGACAAAAAGAAATTTAATATTAGTTCCCTCAACTTGCTTAACTATAAAAGTATATGTACAGAAACATTTATTTTCATAAGTTTAATTTTTTTTAAATGCTTCTTCAAAATAACATCTAAACACAAAAGCACCATGTGCAAAATAAAAATTATAAATATGATATATAAAAATCAATATTTCCTCGACTTAATACTAGAAGTTAAGCAGTGGTGAGTAGTACTTAATATAAATCTAATTAATTAATATAGCAGCTCATTCATACATACTTTACTCTATAATTGAGAAGCAGTATATCACAGCTAAATATTTTAGAAATTTAGGACTTTGAAACTTTAGTGAAAAAATTATGACATTATTTAAAAAATACTGTAATACTCAGCAAACAGTAATTAGCAATGCATTGCATGATTGGAGTACTTGCATTGCTTGCCACATTTCTATTTCAGGCACACAGCTGAATGTAGATTAGAGGTGTTCTATGTTTGGTGGGGAGGGGTACTTGTCTCTATATGGATATGGAGGTCCAGATAGAGCACTGCTCTGAAGAGTTAATATTACTAAGCTTTGTGAGGAGCCCGCCTATGTCATGTTCGGAAATGGACAGTGGTCAGGGCCAGAGGGAAAATTAGAGAACATATTCGTAGTTGTATCACATATGAAGGATTTAGTGAAGAGCTGGCTAAACACTAAATCAAAACAATAAACTGGAGGAGTAAGGTAAACATTTCTTTTTCTAGTTTTGCATGTATGGCAGCACAAATAAATAATTATTCAACTGTTTTTAATATATTAAAATGAATGATTTAACGTTTCAAGTTACTTTTTTGCTAAAACAACAAAAGTTGAATAAAGTTATGTCACTGGCATGCTATATACAGTATTACTATGCTTTTAAATTTAGGTTTAACAGAATGCCAATGTTTCTTAAAACTTATTTAGGTGTAGACTGCAGTAAAAATATTAGAGTAGATTTAAAAAATGTATCCCATACATAAAAAGTCTTTCAAAGTCAATATAAAGTGGGTAAATTTCTATGTAAATTTGAGTTGCAAATTTGCTACACACATTACAGAAAGATGCGCATGCAAGTCAAAATGCACTTTGTAATTCAATCATTTGGCATCACCTTCATAACGCTGTAGGGGGGTTTTGTGTTTTTTTAAAATTGTTATTAACACCATTTTAGCCAGAGAACAATTTGCAATGTCGATAATTTCTTTCAATTTATTTTCATTTCTACATTCATATACATATCACATTGCTTTACTTTTAAAAAAAGTTGTCCTACTTTAGTAATTTAGTCTTAAATTGTACTGTTTTAATAAGGTTGCCATATACATCCATCAATGGCAACAGTTCCATGGTACTATTTTTTGTTCTATTACATATATTTATATCCTTATCCATCTGTGTGTGTATGATTTGCCCTGGCTGCCGTGGTCTACAAAAATGATGCAGTGCAGTAAAATGTTTTTTCACTTACAAAATCAATAAAATATGGAATTCAGTCAGAAGTGCCAAATCCTTCAGATATACATCCTTCACAGTTAAAATCTAGCAGCTGCTTTCATGTCATATGAGACAACACTGGTTGACTTCAGCTATGTGCTAAGACAGGATGTTTCAGAAGCCGGAACTGATACACCACCAGTTTTTATTGGGCGATTATAAAACTAGCATACAATATTAAAATATTTACATATTACTTTATTATTTACATATTATTTACTATTATGAACAGAAGCTATTTAATTAACTATTTTATAAGCACTATTTCAAACTACAAATATAGTATGTACACATGTGGGAAAAAGTTTTATTGCTCACGAATTTGAGGCTAAATACAAAGAACAATACATTTATAAATACCTTACAGACTGGTGCAGGACAATACAGTAAGCTGGAGGCTAAGTAATAGACTTCATACACTTAAAAAACATAGATCAAAAATAGATTCATGCAATACACTACATGCTACATTAAACTGTCTGTCTCTCTGCACATGTATAATCCTGATGTCTAAGATAATCGGTTTTACAACATTATTTAATGTTTGTCATATTCCTACAGTTTACATAATTTGAATATTGTTTTTGTTGAACATCAAAATAATAAAATAAAAAAAACTTCCCCTTAACACACCTGCATTTTGGATATTAAAAATAATACAAAAAAATACTCCTTTAAGTAGGTGACTGCAAAAACAAAAACAATTAATTAAAAAACAATAGAATGAAATGTTTTTAAAGAGTGATAAACCAGGGAGCATGGACGGAGCATATAGCAATGAGGGGGTAATTTAAGCAGCGCAGTGCTTTCCATGCTACTGAAGCTTTGAAATATTTTTAGACAGTAATTTGATTGCACCTGTGTGTCATGCTCCAACTGGTTTGTTTTTGTAAGGCTAGATGTATACAAACAAGATGATTGTGATTGACTATTAATGACAAATGAATAAAAAGACAATTTGGATAATTTGTAACAATACATTTGCAATAGGATGAATCAGTTAAAAATCTAAACTTCTCATTATTCTCTTGCCTTACTGCATTAGACAAATCTTTTAGGAAGGTAACCCAGTCTTTTGTATTCCCATTTTAAGACTACATACATTTAAACCTATTTTTAATCTGATTACACAAGGAACTGAAACAACCTATGATGCTCCTGATCTAAGTCTATCTTTAAGTGCACATGCACTTGTCAGTCAACTTTATTTTGAGCTCAAGAATGAAATGACGCTTAAATGCACCTATATCCCAGATAGTATACAAATGTGGTTAATTTTTGACTGAGACAAACCACGTCAGCCAAATGTCCTCATGTTGAAATAGTTACATTCAAACATATATGGTCCACAATTGGCAGATTAATGGAAATACCATTACCAATGTGTCAAGCGACCAGAGGAAAATTGTGGCCAAATGATTTTGCTGTTTGTAAAGAATTGCAGTAATTTCTGTAGTGTCACTTTTGTATTTCCTTTTCCTTATTAGGTGCTGTGTGCTGATACTGACCACTTCCCAACTTCCTAGCTGCTTCAGTTTGTTAGGTACCCTGTAAGTTGTTAATCTGTGTTTAGCCATTTTCCCCGTTAGTCAGCATTAAGATAATTCTAAAGGTGACGGAAAGTGTCCCTGTCCTTAAAAAGCTTTGAAAAACAAAGTAAAATAAATAAAACTTTACCCATCCACAAGATAAAGTAAAAGCTTCAAAAGTAAATACCTGCAAAGTCGAAATAAAGTACATAAATTTTATCATGGCCCCCAAGAAAAAGTCATCCCGTGCCAAGAAGACATCTCCAGAGCCAACACAAGTGGAGAATAGTATTGGTGTCCCTGAGCCAGGAGTTAAAAAGCTTGAAGTACCTCTTAACATTGACCAGCTAAATCGGCTGAATGGGATGCCCTTGCCTCCTGTAATTCGGCCTGGAGAGAGGGGGTTTGGTTTGGGTGGGGAGTTGACTCGGCCTCTTCATGGATCTGCACTTTTGGAGGAGCTGAGTCGCATGCGGCAAGAAAAATTTCTCACAGATCTGGAACTGGCTTGCAAGACGAAGGCATTTGATGTTCACAAACTTGTCATGTCATCTGTCAGCCAATACTTGCGTGAAGTTTTGGCAAAAGATCCAGGACTCAAGCGCCTGGAGCTGCCTACAATATCACCTCTAGGTAAATTGCAGAACATTAGCAGACTTGAAGATGTTGGGTCATTTATTTAGTTTCATTACACCAGTTACCTGAAACAAAACATGACATACAGTATAGCTACACAGAGCAGAGTGACTGGCTAGAATGTTAAGTCAATGTATTTGTTCATTTCTATATGCAGGTCTAGCCAATGTGATTACTTTTGCTTACCTTGGTCGTGTGCACATGTCCTTGTACACTATTGGATGCACTTTGTCTGCTGCCACTACCTTGCAAATACCATACCTGCTTCAGATGTGTATGGACTTCTTGATGTCTGAGCTAAATGTGCACACTTGTGTTTATGTGTGGAACATTGGTTCTGCCTATGGCTTGGGTCCTGTGCGGGACTCGGCACGCCAATTTGTGTTAGAGAACTTTACCCAGTTTGCGGAAACACCCCAGTTCACACAGCTTACCTTGGAACAGATCACGGCTTTCCTACAGGACGATAACCTTATTCTACCTTCAGAGGTCACCACATTCCAGGTACGACCACCTGTTCTCACCATTCAGTTCTACTGTAGATAAAGCTTGCTAAAAACCAAACAAATGCACTTTGTAGTACTTTCTGAGCCAATATTACCACTGGAACACGCCACCACAAATGTGTCAGTACAGTGAAGAAAATAATCCACCACCCAAATGATGCATGCTCTGAGGTGGCCTTAATCATCCAGTAACATAGAAAACAGGACTTAGAGCAAATATGCAAACAAACAAACAAAAAAAAAACAAAAAACAGATGGAGTAAAGTATGCACTGTGGTATTCCTTTCATTCATTCATTATCTTCCACTTTATCCTATATTAGGGTCGCGGGGGGGGGGTTCCCCATGCCCATCCAGAGGAGAAAGTTTCGGGCAATGGACAGATACACCCAGGACAGGGCGCCAATCTATCACTGGGCACACACTCACTCACACAGACACGCACACATACACACTCTATATGGGGCAATTTGGGAAACTCAATTGACTTGATCCATGTTTTTGGACTGTGGGAGGAAACCGGAGAAATTGGAGGAAACCCACGTAGACACGGGGAGAACATGGAAACTCCACCCAGATGGGAATTCGAACCAAGAATTCCTAGTGCTGAGAGGCGAACGTGCTAACCACTAAGCCACCGTGCCGCCGCACTATGGTATATCAAACTAAATGAATGAGTTTTTTTTTCCGTTGTCGGTTCGGCTTGCCCTTTGGTGATTCAGGCTTGGAATACTGTAAAGCAGCTTTGTGATAATGTACTTTTGTAAAAAGCACTATATAACTAAATTAACTTGAAGGTATTGATTTAAAAAAAAAAAATGAAAATTTACAAACTCCATTAACTGATTGCAACTTATTAATTTGCCTCCAGGTGGCCATGAAGTGGCTAGACTTCGACCCAAAGAGGCAGGCATTTGCCGCAGATTTGCTTGCTCATGTGCGTTATGAGACTATTCCTGCCAATGAGCTGGTCAGTGAGATCCAGCCTGTCGCTCGCATGATGCGGGATCCTCAGTGTCACCGATTACTTGTGGATGCTATGAATTACCATTTGCTTCCCTATCAACAAAACGCTCTGCAGTCCCAGCGTACCAAAGTTAGAGGCAGCCAGACTACTCTGCTTACTATAGGGGGGCGCCCATCACTCACTGAGCGTGCACTGAGTCGGGAGGTATGTCTGATGACATCAGCACTAAATACTAATGCCACTTCTCTTGAAATTTCATCCATCCTTAATGATCCAACATGCAGGTGCTATGGAGAGATCCACGTGATGGAGCAGCAACATGGCGTCATCTTTCTCAGCTTCCTGCCAAGAGCTTCAACCAATGCGTTGCGGTGATGGATGGTTTTTTGTATGTGGCGGGTGGAGAAGACCAGAACGACTCTCGAAACCAAGCCAAACATGCTGTCAGCACCCTCTGCCGGTATAGTTCAATGTTCATCCTAATAACAATTCAACTCACCAATTAAAGAACATGGCTTCATTATTGACTGCTAATTATTTCCACAGATATGATCCACGTTTTAACACCTGGCTACACCTGTGTAGTATGAGACAGCGCCGCACTCACTTCAGTCTGGTGGCCACCAATGGGCGTCTCTATGCAATTGGTGGACGCAACACTGATGGCCTGCTGGCCACAATTGAAAGCTATCTGCCATCATCAAACAGTTGGCAGCTTCGGGCTCCTATGGAGATGCCACGTTGCTGCCATGCCAGTGCTGTTGTACCTTCTGGAGAAATACTGGTAACAGGTGGTTATGTCAACTGTGCTTATTCTCGTTCTACAGCCTGCTACCATGTGGAAAGTGACACCTGGAGCGAGGAGGCACAGCTGGAGATGGCACGTGGCTGGCACTGCTCTACAGCACTGGGTGGAAAAGTTTATGTTGTGGGTGGCAGTCGGCTTGGCCCAAGTGGTGAGCGTGTGGATGTGCAGATTACAGAGGTGTTCTCACCTGAAAGCAGCCAATGGAGCAGGGTCGCTTCCCTGCCACTTGGAGTGAGCACGGCTGGTTTAGCAACCCTTAGTGATCAGATATACATAGTGGGTGGATGGAACGAAGCCGAGAAGCGTTACAAGGCAGCAGTACAGCGCTATAACCCAGCTACTGACAGCTGGTCAACTGGTGAAGAGTTACCAGAGTCTACAGTGGGTGTATCCTGCTGTGCTCTGGCACTTCCACCCCGTCACTCTTCCCGAAGACATCGCAACACCCCCAACTATGAAGAAAAGGGCAATATGACTGCATGAAATTGCAGCATGATTGAGCAGAGGTTGAGTAGAAGTGGGGAGAGATGAAAATAAGCATAAGTATCAGGCCAGTTAAAAGGTCAGCTGCGATTTAAGAAAAAAGATGGCATGGCACATCTGTGTTGACAGCACAAAATCGAGCTTTGAAGGAGTTTGGTGTCCAAAAACAAGGCATGAAGCATGAGTACAATGTCAAGTAAATTTTTACATCAGAAAACAAGCATCACTTGAGGTTATGATGCTTTCTAGAGAGAAAAAGTATGCACATATTTAAAATCTCTAAAACAGAACTGGAACAACTGTTTAATCAAAGTTACATCAAATTTACCTTAATGACCGCAGGGGAACAAATTAAAAAAATAAATTAATTGATCAGCAAATTATAAACTAATCTTACTGTACACCATAATCATTTGCATCCTCTATTACTCATATATTTAGTCTCACAGTTTAATTTAATTTGACATTTCCATTTAAGTTCCATAAATGCACATTTATGCAACCTAGTCGAATCACCAAAATGTCACTAACAATCTATTCCAAAACCTAACGAACCATTTTTTATGAGAACCAGTGAGAATCCTAGAGCAGGCTTGAGACTTAAGGCAGAGAAAGAATTTTGAAATGTGATTTCTAAGAAATATATAAAAGTGTTCAGGCACAAAATGCATAAATTAAAATTTATGGTCAACATCCGTGTGAATGATTGGTTATGTTTTAAAGCTGAGGTTAAATGTAGACAGTTGTAAGTGTAACAATATAAGCTGGTGGACATTTTCTCTAGGACTTCACTTGAATAAAGTCAATTTGAAAACTACATGGCTTACGTCATCACTACAATCTATACTGACCTGCTTGGATAAAGTTTCTATTAGGATTAAAATATTTTGTATCTAGTGAAAGCAATACCTAGATCCAATTCACAATAATGCTTAAAAATCTGGGTACCTCTAAGAAGGCTTGTATTTTTTTAAGATTTTGCATATTTGACCTAAAACCTTCAATATTTATATAAATCCTAAAAAGCTGAGACCAAACTGAAACCTTGTACAAAACAATTTGAGAAAAACTACTAAGCAAAGAAACGATGTTTTGGTCCTTTTATTTTATTTTTTTGTTTTACGATAGACAAACTGATTTCAGGTTAGCAAAGCCTTTCTAAAAGTGTGGCGCACACCCCAGATGCATGACCGTGGCATGCTGAACTGACAGGAAAATGAACAGAATCAATTGGATTAACATTCAAATATTTTTCACAGTGGACATGAAAGAGGCTATAACATACCGCATTATCATATATTGATATGGACTGAAATTTTTGATTCACCAGTTTTACTTAACTATTCATTTACTCTAATAGATATTAAATTCACCACCTAGTTTTTTAAAAGGCTGCAAGAGATAAACCCATGAAAAAATGTTAACTGTAAAACTAAGCTAATAAAAATCTTATTATTGAACTTCATATAGTTATTATTGAACTATAGTTTCCTGCTGGGACTATAACGTGCTCAAATTTCTCACGTTAAACATAACCATTTGAATCATTAATAATTCTAATGCTTATTTTAAAAAATGACAATGAGGCAATATTGGCTTTTTGTTTTTTATTAGTTCAACACTAAGGTTGAAGATCTACTTGCCAGGGAGGATGATTCCATCATACTGAGGAAATAAAAATGGGTAGAAAAGAGAAGTTACAAAAAAAGTTACAAAAAAAACAAAACAACAAAGTTTAATCTTGCATACTTGGGCATTATTCTGTTTACAAGATATTTCAGTACGTTTGTCTAATTTGGATAACTGATTGCAATACTGGAACCACTTATTACTTTTAATAAAAATCTCACCTCCCCTCCCCAAAGTCAGGCCATATTTACAGTACCAGTCAAAATTCTGACATACTTTTTGCTCTTTTATTGTCCATTTTATCAGTTTTACTTAACTTTTAGACAGATTTTGTACTTTCTACAGAGTGTAGCCTTAATTCCACTCTAATGGTCAGGACCTGAATAGTGCCAGCACAGGACGGGTATTATTTGTTTGTTGCACTGTTTTTATTAAAGCGGTGTCACTGAGGTGTTTAAATAAAACTAAAACAGGGTACTAATAAAAAAAGAACAGCTGTACTAGTTTGTAATTGTAAAACTACAATGACCATCTATATGGAAAGTAAAGAAAAACAAAGACGGCGGTGTGTCAATTTGACAGGTACTGTACATACAAAAATTATACCCTTTTTAACTTTAGTTAACGCTACATTATGGACAAAGGTATTAAAGTTGGTGTATAAACATTATGAGTTGTCAATAAAATACACACGAAAGTGTCTGAAAACCACCAGTCAAAATCAGTTATATAATATATATATATACTTTATAATAAATTTTAAAGATCTCCAGCCTCATCTGCAACATGTACAACAAAACCTACCTTCTGCTGAAACCAACGCATGGCCTCCTCCTTGCGAATGCGGTGCTTGAAACCAATGCGACCCCTCTTCCTCTTCTTGTCAGCAATGCTGAATCCAGGTCGGCCCATGACCTATGAATACAACCAATGATTTTAAATGATTTTGCATCCTTACCATCATAGTTTTCTATTTTAGGAAAACAATTATACAGCACGACGTTTCTAAACTGTAGTACAGGAAAAGCACCAATAGACAGTCACAATACATTAACTGCGTATATTAAGATAAATAAAACTGGAAAGGTATATCTAACTTGTCTAGAATTACAAATAGGGCTGGTGCAGCGCATCGACTATGTCAAAGTAAACTATTACGAAAAGATGTCGATATGCATAGCTTGCGTCGAAGAGTCAACAAAACCCGAATAAAAAGATTAATTTATCCGGAGCGCAAGTATTAGAAGCAGCTAAATTACCCGCGTGCATCTAAAGTGTGGGAGAAACGCAACAGTGTGGTATTGTCAGATTTGCAAAGTGTAGATGGCTTTTAACAACATTACAACTGCTATACACAAGCATTTAAAGCGCAAACATCCCAGCAAATCATCCACATGGCCACAAAACAGCGATGTAGGTTCAGTGTAATTGTTTCTCATCTTAACATATTTTAAGATTTAACATGTTTGATTTTTGATAAGACATTTCCATATATTCCACCATCATTCTAATGTGCTTTACATTATACTTGAATAATTTAATCTCTTGTGGCTGAGATTTGATGTTTGATAAAGCTGTTAATGCTAAAGCATTTTTGTATTGCAACGGTGGCCTTATGAACAGGACTAAGAAATATTCAACCCAACATTCAGTTCTCTAAAGGGTAAGAAAAACAACAATTACATACAAAATAATGGTTACCGGCAATGTCCTGTCAACTTTAAATGGGCAAAAAGAAAATTGTCTTAAGAACTTGTGCAGTCAAAACCCATTAAAGTCATTGCTCCCTTCCTTGAAAGTAATTCCAGTAATTCGGGAACTCACGTTTATAAGGCTTCTTTGCGAGAGAAAAAAAAAAAAAAAAAAAACACTTTGAAAGAAAACAGCCCAAAATAATGCCCAGTCAAATGACTGAACACATGTCAGCTAATTACTGCAAAACTAACCAATACTGGCATACAAGAAAAATATATACAACAGAATCAACTGATTTAACTGCATCTTAAAACCCTTTAAGCTGACTTAAGTGCAAAATCCACAGGTCTATAATAAATTCACTACACATTCAGAAACACATCAAGATCTTATAGCTATTCATCTATTCCTAACTAAAATTCTTACCACATAGAAGTCCAAGCCATAGATGCCAATGCTTGGATCGTATTTGATGCCAAGATCAATGTGCTCCTGGATGCCAAATCCAAAGTTTCCACTGTCTGAGAAGTTGTTCTTTCTTAACTCATACTCACGGACCTGTAAACATTTGAAAAAACATTCAATAGTATTAATAAATCAACAGCAAGCAAAATGTGACCAAACATGTACAATAAAAGATTGAGATGGAACAAAAAATGAATTAGTCTGTAGACTGAAACACCATTTTGAACATCTTATTTCTGCTAATGCAAATACAAGCCAAGTCCGTTAACACCAGACACTGAGAATCAGGTAATTACATCAAACTAAGCAGAAAACTACCTTCAGATCAATTATTTTGCTGCCGATTACTCAAAAAACATTTCAGGAGCAGTACAATTAGCAGACATGTTTACAGTTGGCTTAATTAAATCTTAAAAAGACTTAAAATCTGATTGTCTAATGTTGAAGTAAAGAAAACTAATTTATGCCCAACAGTACAAATTACTTTTTGTTAATAAAAAAAAAATCACTAAATTATACTTGGGCGGCACGGTGGCTTAGTGTTTAGCACGTTCGCCTCTCGGCACTAGGGATTCCCGATTCGAATCTCCATCTGGGTGGAGTTTCCATGTTCCCCCCCCGTGTCCGCATGGGTTTCCTCCGGGTTCTCCAATTTCCTTCCACAGCCCAAAAACATGGATTAAGTCAATTGAGTTCTCCAAATTGCCCCATATAGAATGTGTTTGTGTGCGTGTCTGTGTGGGTGAGTGTATGCCCAGCGATAGATTGGCGCCCTGTCCTGTATCTGCCCAGCGCCCGAAACGGTCTCCCCTTGATGGGGAACCCCCCCGCGACCCTAATATAGGATAAAGCAGAAGATAATGAATGAAAGAATAAATTATACTTGAGCTACTGATTCACTCCACAACATTAACTGCAGTACGATTTATTTATGCATGTAATATTGTTCTAGTCTATATATTTTGTATATACAGTGGTGCTTTATAGTTTGAAATAAAAGTTGTTTCAGGAAGCCATCCACTAAAAAGAATGGCACAACAGCTATCAGGGAAAAGTCACTGAATTGCTAAATCAACAAATTAAACAAATGTAATTTATTCTGCTTACTATACAAGCAAAACATTTTTGCACATGTAATGATACAAGAGTCAAACACCATCAGTGAGAAAAAAATTGTTGATTTCTTTTGAATGAACATGCTTGCTTTGTATTATTATGCCCCACCAGATAAAAAACCATGCATATTTGTTTGTAAAAGCACCCATTTTAAAGAATGAGTTCAAATTGAACATTGTTGCTTGAACTTTCTAGTACTCCCTTTATATTTCGAACTTTCCAAATTGTTTATATAATTGTGTCTGTTACCAAAAAAAAGGACAATGTGGGTGGGATTACAGACTGGAACACAATCTCACCTTTAGGCCTTTTTCTAAGATCTCCTCGGCCTTGGCACCACGGACGGTACAGTGGACAGCAATCTTTTCGTTCCTGCGGATACCGAAGGACCGCACAGTGTAGCGGGCTAAACATGGACGACAAATGTTTGATAAGTTATTTAGTTATGTTCCAAAACCTAAACAAATTATTTACAAGTACACAAAAACTACAGTGCTTTACCTTTGGAGAAGACAGGAGTCTGGCCTGTAAGCTGCTCAAGCACTTTGGCGGCACGGGTCAGTCTGTCACCGCTTTCACCAACACAGATGTTCAGGCACAGTTTGCGGATGCGCAACTCCCTCATAGGGTTCTCCTTCTTCTCACCCTGGTCCTGCCAGATTTACAAAGTTGAAAATGGCATTAATTAGCAGGCTGCAACTGCTTAACATCAGTATAAAGGGTACTTCAGCAACAAACACCCTCAAACTCAAGCTTTTAATAACTGAACATTTATAAAAACACTTAAAAACAGACTTGTTTTAGTTACCTCAAAACTCCACAGGCTTAATACAACCACCACAACTAACCTCCATAAGCAATAACTAAACAGATTAATCCGATTTAATGGTCAAAATATTAAAATGTTTAGTTATTTCATTAATAAATCTAAACCCCACGCCGTAACTCCGCTGACACAGCGCTGCACCAACCCTGCTCGGCGATCTACTTATTTATCTCGATTAGCAGTTCGTGATCCATTCAAATACAACCATTATCCGTTTAATAATTGATCATAACATTTTTTTATATCGATTTTTTCATTAAAACATTATAAGATTAACTCGATGATTTGAGATTGCAACTGTACATCATTTTCAACGTTGAAATGTACGCACTCACCGCCATGTTTGTTCACTAGAAAAGGAAGATCCGCTTCCGGCCCAGAGCATTTATGCAGCGCTTGGTTAAAAATACCGGCAAGAAACAGTTCCCTGCTAGTCGTTCCGACCTATTACAAAAAGCTTTCTAAGACCTCAGCAGAGGTTGCTGCTGCAGAATCAACATTATAACAAATCTACACCATAATATATGAAATATACAATATTTTAGTCTAGTACTGGGTTAGATTTCCTATCAATTCCTATCAAAGTGTATGGTTGAATAGACATGCTGATCAATATGTTATATAGTATGTTTTCTACTTTTATATATTTTCTAAATATATTTTATTTTTTAGCAATTAATCAAAATGGAAAATAAAATATATTATTTAATCTCTCAGTATAATCAACCATTTAGAATAGTTTTGCAGGCTTCAAGAACAATTAAATGTCAGCTGTCTATTAAAGGGCTGCATGTTTTATTTAGATCTTTTAATAGACAGCTGAAGGAGTACAGGAGGTTCACATTCCAACACCTAAAAATCACAGCGGCTTAAGAATAGGCAAGTGAATGTTTTGAGTAACTAATCAGAGTCTGGAACTAAAATAGTTCTTGTAAATTAAAAGATATATATATATATATATTTCTGCATTAATTTGAGCTAAAACCTAATCAGATTTTCAAACATGTCCTAAAAGATCAAAATATTAGATAGCTATGAATCACAAAGATATGCCAGTGCTTGCTTTGTGTAACCTCACTTCTCACTTGTGCAGCAACATTTACAGTACTGAAAAGTTCTCACCTGGATGGGCATGGTGAACCCCCCCCCCCCAACACACACACACACACACACACACACACACACGACCCTAGTAGAGGATAATTCGGAAGATAATGGATGGATATACCCTGGTAACAATGCATAAATTATGTCACGGGCATTGTATACAGTTATGTTTTTGAATTGGACCTTCTTACTGGATTAGATAGATGGCATGGCCAGGTCTGCTAATGTGCAGCCTTTATACATTTATATGCAGGGGCAGGAAATGCGCCACAGAGGACTCACAACAGCATCAGGATCATGAAATGATAGCAGAGACACCTGTCAGCTGTCAGATATATATATATATATATATATATATATATATATATATATATATATATATATATATATATATATATATATACCCCCCCCCCCCCCCCCCCCCCCCCCCCCCCCCCCCCCCCCCCCCCCCCCCCCCCCCCCCCCCCCCCCCCCCCCCCCCCCCCCCCCCCCCCCCCCCCCCCCTGTCCTGGGTGTGTCTGCCCGGCGCCCGGGACGCTCTCCCCTGGATGGGCATGGGGAGCCCCACCGCGACCCTAATAGAGGATAAGCGGGAGATAATGAATGAATGAATGAATGAATGAATGAATGAATATATATATATATATATATATATATATATATATATATATATATATATATATATATATATTATTTATTTATTTATTTATTTATTTTTTGCAGTCTGTTAATAAACCTTTTTTCTGTGCCTGATAAATCCTGTTTCTGGTCCTCAATGTGTGTTACCATGTCACAGATGGCAAGGTTTGAACCTTCGTTTACATAGTGGTGCAGTCAGAGCTTGCTCAATTTTCTCATGACATTAAATAAAATAATTTGCTAGTGGTGTATGTATAAAAATATACTTTGCTCACAAGCAACTATCATCTAAAAAAACAATATAAACAGGAAATGTAAAAACATTGATATGTATTTTATTAAATTTATATGACATTAGTTTCCCCTATTTGGAAAACACATAAAGTCACAAAATAAACACTTAAAACACAATCATTACAAAGTATTTAACTGCAGCATTAATCCAATTAAAGCTTTAAATGGTTGGTCCCGGAGGAAACCCACGCAGACATGGGGAGAACATGGAAACTCCACCCAGATAGGGATTCGAACCGGGAATCCCTAGTGCTGAGAGGCGAACGTGCCACTAAGCCACCGTGCCGCCTATACTAGAATATGTGAGGTCAGCTATTGCAGCAATTGCTTAAACTTCCTTATATAGCTTGACGATAGAGAATGTTCAGATATCAAAATTTAAGTGGTTAAAATTAGTTAAGAGTAGTTAAAATACATATATATCAATTTTTAGCATCTTGCTTTGCATGTTGTATGTACAGGAAAAAAATCTATTTTAGGGTCTTGATCAGTAGGTTCCATACAATTGCCAGTAAGTCCCTGATATATAAAACATAACATAAATTACATGATATACAACCAAATATTAATTACTATTACAATATAAAGTTTTACACATAATGTCGTCTCCGGATTGAGTTTTTGAGTATACATTCAAATGAAATTTTGCCCACTAATTGTGATATGATAACAAATATAGCACAGCAAAAATAATTAATAAAACTAGAACTGTAATACAAAAAGATCTTTTTCCAAGCCATTCGATATATTTTTTAGATACAGTTGTGGCTGATTCTAGGCAAATTGGCTGGATTTCACATTTTTGTGCCGGAGTACCACAACCGAGAGCTGGGTCAAGAGCTGGGCTATGTAAAAAAGGAAGTTCTAACTCCTTTTGTTCCTTCAGAACATTGCTCAGAAACAAAAGAGAGCGCTTTGGAAACCCAGACAGGAGATTGTATTCAGGAACAAAAAAGTGAGGAAGTGATTGGGTTTTTATTGCATGTTCAAAATCTCCAAGAAGCTTCATGAAACAGTTGGACAGCTGACCAGGTGTCCAAAGTGAGTCCTCGCATCTTGTAGAAAGGTTGTAAAAAAAGGTAGTTTTACCATGGTAAGAGCAAAGATGCTGCAGTTCTTTGGGGTATGTCTTTTTCAATTCTTCAATTAAGCACTTGAGAAGCCGCAAAGTCAGTTTTCTAAAAGAATAAAACAATATAGCAAAAACTATTAAGGATAAACAAAATGAGTAATAAACACTTTGGAAGTGTTTTCTTGTTTATTCCTACCTGCAGCATTCTTTAGATTTACTTTCACAGCATGTCTTTTTGTTGCCATGAAACCGAATCATTTCTTTTTCAATATGAGAAAAAGAGATTCTCCAGCTCTCTGCAAAATCAAACAGTCCTCAGTTTCCAAGATTCCCAAAATCACAAAACTACGAATGTTTATATGGTATTTAACCAAAATAAAACGTACATCTTACCTTGTTCAACACCACTGAGGTTTCGATTTTTTGGTCTTTTTGGAACAAAGTAAAAGGGCTTGGCCATTAGTTTCTGCCGTGCATTTTTTCCTAGCCATCTGTCCACATCCAGCCCAGTACGTGCTGATTTTGGCCAACCTTGCGTCACCTCTAGGGCAGGGACAATATCCAAAGACATTACTTCTGTTCCTGCATCATTCATGAATGACAACGTCACAGCAGGTGAATTTGCTCGTTTTTTGTTCACTACCCAACGACCTTCACCATGAGTCACTAAAAACAAAGGTACATAAAAATCATAATAGAACAATTATATTTCAATGAACATTAGTATTTAAAAAATGAATGGGTGATGGCAATAATTCAATCAATAAGTGCTTCGTAAATAAGAGGTTAAGTCATAAATGCTGGTGATGTTAGCAGAAAAGCACGCAGTTCTACCATCCACCTTATTAAAAAAGAACTAGAACAGAATTGCAACACACACAGCTTAGAATGCAGTTGACAGGCATTTGGACCAGTGTGAGAACAGGAAAAAAGGAGAAAAAGTAAAACTTAGTGAAAGTTAATTTTTTTAAATTTATCTTGTGTCTGAAAGTTCACCTATTCCACAATACAAAGTCAGCAAGTAGGGTGAAGGAGGAACAATAACAAGGTTCACTGATGAAGGTGATCCATCAACATAAGATGAACTGATGGAAATGTGCTTTGATATGTGAAGACAGGGTTGTTTGCAGATGGGTCAGAGCTAGGTGCATGAAGACAGGAGGACCAGAGATGATGTGATTCGCTCTGCCATACTCTTTAGCCTTTCCTTATGCTTCATGTGTTCCTTCCACAGCAATGGTATATGTTAAGGTTTTATGCCAGGTTTTGATAAACCCAGACTTATTGAAGTCTGTGGTGTTTAATATCTAGTTCAAGATTGGGCAGACAGGTGAGAGGATGTTGAATGTTGTGCTGGATGGTGATGCACCCCTGTATTTACTCTGCTCACCACCATCACACACCAAGTGTTTTTACTTTTTCTAGAGACAGGGATTTCCTGCCTCCAGTTCTGATTGTGTCCAAAAAAACATGTTTTTTCTTTGGGTTGTTTGTTTTCTTTAGTCACATAAAATAAAACAGAAGAACACCTTCTAAAAACAATTCTGATGCAGTTCACCCTTAATACATTTATTTACAATGAACATATATAGAAAATTTAACAGTGTTCCAATCAAATTGTGTCACAATAATAAATGGATTATCTTAAAATGCCAGTTACATTTATCTTAAACAAGGAGAGATGTGTATATATTTAGAATGTTTTTGTTGCATTACTGTTTTAACAAACTTGCTGGTTTAGACTTTGTTATGATGTTACACATAGCCATGGCATTGATGGGTTAAGGAGTGTCAAGAACGTGTGGCTTATCCTGCCTGACTAGTTTACAAGTTACTTATCACTTATGAGGTCATTTTAGCATTTAAACACTATGAATTGTTTTATGAATTTTTTTTTATGCATCTCAAAAAAATAAAGCTTCTTGCAGTGCTATATGTTCAAACATTGGATTTTTATTATTTCTACAACACAGTGTAAAAGTACTTACCTTTAATTTTGCTGATAAACTTCTGAACCAAGCGATGCATCTCATTTA
Organism: Corydoras maculifer; assembly: GCA_019802435.1. Lineage (NCBI taxonomy): Eukaryota > Metazoa > Chordata > Actinopteri > Siluriformes > Callichthyidae > Corydoras > Corydoras maculifer. The sequence goes on from JAFMOD010000226.1 coordinate 3,118,398, forward strand.
TAATTTTGCTGGCTGAAATAATGAGGGTGTTTTCTAAGAGAAAAGCACGTATTTCAGTACGTGTAGGTCTACAAAGAGAAATTGTGTAGAATAGTCCATGATGTTCTTCCAGTGAAAGCCAAGTTATCCGTGGTGTTTGAAGTTTGAGCATAATGTCAAACTCATTGGGTTTATTGATCTGATTTTAAAAAAAGATAAATAAATGAATCGTGCTTTAAAAATGCATTAACATTAAGTTTCAGTAGCACAAATTTTCAGCATTATTTAATAATGGCATTACCTTTACTAATTCATAGTAGCTTCCACTGTTAAGAGGGGAGACATCTCTGAAAAATGGCTGCTCCTTATTGTCTTTTAGGAATTTCAATAAATCTTTTATTAACTTGTTGACTTCTTTTACAGCAGGCTGGCGATCAGCTAGACGCAGGCGTAGGTCCCGGCCTCTTTGCCTTATCTTGCGGTCAAGCTCAGAAGAAATAGAAGCATTCCCAGCCATTTGCTGAATTCTCACGTTACCTTATAACATACACAATAAAACAGATAAAAAAAATCATGAGCTGTGCAAATACATATTACAATTGCAAGAATTATATATAAACCCACCAGGCATAACACTATGCCACTGACACACGAAGAGAATAACACAGATTTTTTTATGGCACCTTTTAATGGGTGGAATATATCAGGGAGCAATTAAACATTTTTGATGATGGGTATTTGCAGCAAAAGTTTAATGCACATGGAGAGCAAAGGCTGGCCTGTGTGGTCCAATCCAAGAGACAAACTATTGTAGCTCAAATTATTTTTGGCCTCCAATCTATCGCTGGGCACATACTCATGCAGACACACACTGTATAGGGGCAAATAAGTTATGAGCCATTTAGAGCAACCAATTCATCTCGAATCCACGTTTTTGGACTGTGGGAGGAAACTGGAGAACCCAGAGGAAACCAAAGCTGACACGGGAAGAACATGGAACTCCATATAGATCAGGATTTGAACCTGGATCCCCAGCTCAATGAACGGGCTAACCAATAAGTCAAAAAGGTCACCAATTAAAAGGCTATTGGAAGTGTAATTTATTAAATCATTATAATCTTATTAAAGATATTAAATCTCTAACTATAAAATAAATAATTGTAGCCGACATTGCCTGCTTTACAAATAGGTGTGTATTAGATGCAAGTCTACAAATATTTGCGAAGTTTAAGTTACAGTATTTATTATAAAAGCAGTATTTATTATAAAAGCTCAGGAAACAGATGTTGGTCATACAAATTGTTGTTGTTATGCTTTTATGGTTTACTAGATTTATTGACTACTAGATTTATTGTTTAGCTCTAATATATTTTATATTAAATATTATGTATTATTTATTTATAATGTTATGTTTCCTTATTTAAAAACAACCAGCCTAATATGTGTATGACCTAGTAATTTAAAAAGTTTTTGTAGGGAAATTTAAAATGCATAAACATGCCTCAATGTTTCAGTCTGTGTTTAAACATTTTAACATTTCTTTGGGACAGCAAGTAAAGAGATGTTGAGACATTTAATTTTAAGATACAGCAAGATTTTGCCCTATAATTGACTTTAATAAAAATGAAATGTAACTTTTTGACTTAAATACCAACTTAACTATTTAGTTTGTGTAGTGAATAACACTTAATTTAATGTAACTCAGCAATGGGCGAGATAAATTTGTCAGTTTTGTCTCGATTTGCTGATTTTTATTATTTTTATTCATTCATTCATTCATTATCTCCCTATTAGGGTCGCGGTGGGGTTCCCCATGCCCATCTAGGGGAGAACGTCTCGGGCGCTGGGCAGATAGACCCAGGACAGGGCGCCAATCCATCGCTGGGCACACACTCACTCACGCATACACACTCTATAGGGGGCAATTTTGAGAATTCAATTAACTTGATCCATGTTTTTGGACTGTGGGAAGAAACCGGAGAACCCGGAGGAAACCCACGCAGACACGGGGAGAACATGGAAACTCCACCCAGATGGGGATTCGAACCGGGAATCCCTAGCGCTGAGAGGCGAACGTGCTAACCACTAAGCCACCGTGCCGCCATTATTTTTATCATTATTATTAATAATAATAATAATAATAATAATAATATTATCATTATAAACATTAAACGGACAGCACAGATAATGGATGGATGGATAAACATAAAATATTTTTCATAGCCTCACCTTTTTGTGTTCTGAATGACCTGACCTCCAGGTGAACTCGACTTGTTCTTTAATGCTGTAGGGGAAGAATTATTCACCAGAAATTAATTCATTCGTTTTCTTCCCCTTTATCCTCTATTAGGGTTGCGGGGGGGGGGGGGGTTACCCATGCCCATCCAGGGGGGAATGTTTCGGGGCAAATACACCCAGGACAGGGTACCAATCTATCGCTGGGCACACACTCACTCAAACACACACACTCTACATGTCACAAGAAATGATATAAGCAAATAGCAAAAAGGATAAATAAAACAATACATTTAATTGAACATCGTTAACTTATATTACAATTAAAAGCCTAGGTTATTAGGAAGACTTATAATTACACAAATAAATAGCTCATTTACAAATTACTAAGCTTTTTAATTCATAAGATATTAAAATCGGATTGATATCCGATGGCAAAATCATTAAAGTCGTGAAGCAAGATGATGTGAACTGACTTACATGAGCGCCGAGTTGAAAATGCCAAAAGCCAACATCGCTTTCCTCCTTCCAGTGAACTGAAAATGAAACTTCACGGACAGGAAAACCGGGTTGCCGCGTAATCTGTGCACGTCACTGCTATTCTGCCGCTACCACCATTTGAATCTCTTATTGGAATTTCGATTGATGAACATTCATTTTACGTCACTGTTACATTTTTAAAAAATAAATCACCAAGAATTAATTTTTTTAAAGCTACACATTCCTGACTAACCATTAACTGCATTAATGACAATGTATTAATCAGTAGGCTGTATTAAGATATATATATATAGAGAGAGGGGGGGGGGGCAGGGCAGAATTAGGCCATTACCCATTAAATATTCATTCATTCATTCATTCATCTTCCGCTTTATCCTATATTAGGGTCGCGGTGGGGTTCCCCATGCCCATCCAGGGGAGAAAGTTTCGGACGCTGGGAAGATACACCCAGGACAGGGCGCCAATCTATCGCTGGGCACACACTCACTCACACAGACACGCACGCATACACACTATATGGGGCAATTTGGAGAAATCAATTGACTTGATCCATGTTTTTGGACTGTGGGAGGAAACCGGAGAACCTGGAGGAAACCCACGCAGACACTGGGAGAACATGGAAACTCCACCCAGATGGGGATTCAAACCGGGAATCCCTAGTGCTGAGAGGCGAACGTGCTAACCACTAAGCCACCGTGCCGCCCATTAAATATTAAAATACAAAAAAGGGCAATTAAATTCTAAAAACACATGAGAGAGCGACCCCCAGACATATCATTATAAAGCTCTGCAATCCCAAGAAATGAACAAACACATCAGTCCCCTCATCCAACTGATCCTAAGTCATTGCAGCACCACAGCACTCACACACACTAACACACCACCGACTCAGGATCAGAGTCAAGCCTCAATCCCGATTTGGACAAACCAAATAAAACTAAAATAAAATTATTTAAATCATTGGGAAACTGAAAGTCAGTCCCAGAGTAAGATGGAGTGTTATCTGGCCCTAAACAGACCGTACACACTGGCACTAAAAGTGAGACAGTGCTGGATTTCTTCACTGAATGCAACAATACACCGAGATTAAAACCCAATACCACAGCAAACTCACACACATCATCCCCAACTTCACCTCCCTCACCCCCACTGAAAAACTACCCCACCTACTGGAGGAACACAGGGAGAGCTGTATACTGGCAGCACTGTACACACACACACACACACACACACACACACACACCTGTCACCAGGAGAGTGACAAAGAGTGACCCGAATCAGCCCCCCCCCCCCCACACACACACGTATACACTCTATACACTCACTGACCACAGTTATTCATGAAAAGGTTTTCAGTTAGTTTCAACTCAGCATACAGAAAGTTTATCAAGAGTGCATAAAAAATTTTGTAAGGACGTATCACTAAAAATTGGTGAGGTTTAAAATGTCATTGCCTTGGCTTCCAATGGTACTTTGCATGCTCTGTCTGACTGCAATTTCAAATTTTAAAAACAAACAGGCGTTTCACCACTTTAACACAGGCACCCAACATGCCTTTAATTTCCAGTGGGATAAAGTGGAAGGAAGTGTATTTATTTGAATATTTTTAAGGAGATTTTTTGTTTGTTTGATTGATTTATTTTGCTTAATTTGCAACACTCTGATAAACATTCATCCAGTAGTTAGCAAACTTTTTGCCTCTGGCTACATTTCAGATGTCTATAAGCTGTTCACAGCTCCACCTATTATAATTCTCTCACTCTCCTTATTTCGGCAAAATAGGAGGTGGAACAAGTTTGCTTATTTCTCACAAATGGAAATTCTCTCCTCTTACAGTTTTATCCAACACTGTTTGAAATTAAATTCCATGCACAGAACCTGTTAAATGTCTTTTAGAATTCAAAGCAAACTCATGTCACTCCACTACTCATTTCTTTCCATTGGCTCCCTGTAGCTGCTTGAATTCAGTACAAGTCACTGACTCTGGCCTTAAGGACCATTTCTGGATCTGCCCCCTTACCTTTACTCTATCTTTTCAAAATACACTCCTGCTCATACACTTCGCTCTAGTGATGATTGTCGCCTGGTAATTACACCTCACTCACCGAGGAGCTAATTCTCACACCGTGGCATTCACCACGGCAAAATGGTGGAACGATGTTTCCAACTCTGTCCGTAAGGCAGAGTTATGTGGCATTTTAAAGAAACTACTGAAGGCGCAACTTTTTAACAAAAACCTGTTGTAAAAAAAAAAGGGGGGGGTGCAGGATCTGATAACGATCAGGTTTGATAATTCTATTCTTGTTTTCGCCATAACTATTGACTTGTGGTATTCTCATCAAATATTCCCCCATGGAGGAGCATGGGGAACCCCCCTGCAAAGTAGTGGAAGATAATGAATGTATCGAATAATAAATTTAACTACATTTTGCTGCTTATATAGGCCAAAAGATTGCCATAGTAAAAACAATAAAGAAACAATTATTACTTGTATACAATTTTATTTTTTAAGTCATATTGTTCTAATGTGCTTTAAAAACAAATAACTCCTTTCCTTCGGAAACTTTTGCGATGTGTTTTTATGAGTTGTAACCAGTCCATAAAAAATACATTTATGTAATGAGAATTGGCAGATTGGGGTGGTATATGTTTGCCTTTGATGTTTGAAATAGGGATTCATTTGCTTTTTGCAGCCTTCTGAGCGGACTTGGTCACCTTGCCACCAGTAGCAGCCTTCTTGTCCACAGCTTTGATAACACCAACAGCAACAGTCTGCCTCATATCACGAACAGCAAAACGACCTGTGCAAAACCAAAAATGTTCAGTAAACTAAGGTACATTAATGCATAATGGTCATAGTTTAGGTTCCTTATATAATGTTATTAAAGATCTGAACCTACCCAGAGGTGGATATTGTGAAAAACTTTCCACACACATTGGTTTTCCAGGAACCATAAGGATGATGGCAGCATCTCCAGACTTCAGGTTCTTGGGGTTGTCCTCTAGCTTCTTACCAGAACGACGGTCGATCTTCTCCTTTAGTTCAGCAAACTTGCAGGCAATATGGGCAGTATGGCAATCTAGCACAGGAGCATAGCCCTGTGAGATCTGGCCCGGGTGATTTAGAATAATAACCTGTGAAAATATTTGAAATATAAATATTTTTACTTTTCCCAATACAAAATCTAAAAAGTAATGTTATTTTACAAAAAAAACTTTACAAATACAAAAAAAGAAAACAATATGGTCCATGGAGATTTTTGTTGATGATTATAAAAAACCCTGAAATGATATTTGGCAATATAGCTTAGACCATACTCTACCTGAGCTGTAAAGTTGCCAGCCTCCATAGGGGGGTCGTTCTTGCTGTCACCAGCTACATTACCTCGGCGAATGTCCTTCACGGACACGTTCTTCACGTTAAAGCCAACATTGTCACCAGGCAAAGCCTCAGCCAGGGACTCATGGTGCATCTCAACAGACTTAACCTCAGTAGTCACATTAACTGGGGCAAAGGTAACAACCATGCCAGGCTTTAGCATACCAGTTTCTACACGGCCCACCGGCACTGTTCCAATACCTGCGAGAGAAGTACACAGTTTTAATTTTCCAAATAACACCAAGTGACAAAGTCAAAACAATCAAAGAAAAAATATATATATATAATGATGAGATTTATACCGCCAATCTTATAGACATCTTGGAGAGGAAGACGAAGAGGCTTGTCTGTCGGTCGAGATGGGGGCAGAATTGAATCAAGCGCTTCCAACAAAGTAGTTCCACCAGATCCACCTTCCTTACGCTCAATCTTCCAGCCTTTGAACCAGCCCATCTACAAAGTAAAATTTTGTACACATTTCCAGTTTTATTAATATGGCATGATGCAGCATATTTCTTTCTTTCTTTCTTTATTTATTTACCACTAAAATAAATCTTGTTTGGGAATTAACCCAAAAATATTTATTTTAGTTTGGGCCTCACATTTGAGCTGGGCTCTAACATGTTGTCTCCATGCCATCCAGAAATGGGGACAAAAGCAACAGTTGCAGGGTTGTAACCAATCTTCTTGATGTACGCACTGACTTCCTTGGTGATTTCCTCAAATCGGGCCTGGCTGTATGGGGGCTCAGTGGAGTCCATTTTATTAACACCAACAATAAGCTGCTTCACTCCCAAAGTAAAAGCCAAGAGAGCATGTTCACGGGTCTGTCCGTTCTTAGAAATACCGGCCTCAAACTCTCCCACACCAGCAGCAACGATGAGCACAGCACAGTCAGCCTTATGCAAAAAAAAAGATATATATTATATATTATAAATAGATGTTGAACAGTGTTTATATGCTTTTATAAAGCACATCACATTTTGGTTGTCCTTGTTGCAAACAGACAAAGTGTAACTGCAAATTAAGATATTAAACATAGTTTTTGTTTTAAGAAGTTTATCATAATACTTAATAGAGATGATGATTCATTCAGGAAACTTGCAAAAATGTACCTGTGAAGTACCAGTGATCATGTTCTTGATGAAGTCTCTGTGTCCAGGAGCATCAATGATGGTGATGTAGTATTTGCTGGTCTCAAACTTCCAAAGAGAAATGTCAATGGTGATACCACGCTCACGCTCAGCCTTCAGTTTGTCCAGCACCCAGGCATACTTGAAGGAGCCTTTACCCATCTAATTGTATAACATAAATGAAGATATGAGAGAGAGAGAGAGAGAGAGAGAGAGTAATTTATTTATAATTAAACTATTATAATTAAATTATACATATAAAAGTATATATAATTAAACTATTATAATTGAATTATAATTATTGAAGTATATTAAAAATGATCATTTGGAACTTGCTACAGATATTGGAGATTAGACGTATTTAACAGGTAGGGGTCCTGTTGAAACAGTAGATGGCGCTCCTGGCACCACATGATTTGAACTCAGTGACAGACGCGCCCATAAAAAGGCACGCAGCATGCTTTTCTCGTCGTTTCAGTTTATTCATAGAACGGCTGTGAATGTGTGTAAGTGAGCACACCTCGGCTGCTTCTTTCTCAAATTTCTCAATGGTTCTCTTATCGATGCCTCCGCATTTGTAGATCAGATGGCCAGTAGTGGTGGATTTACCGGAGTCGACATGACCGATAACCACGATGTTGATGTGGGTCTTTTCCTTTCCCATGCCGGCAATTAACTGTGGAAAATCCAGATTAGCTCACTAGCTTACTCTGCGATGTCAAACTAAAAATGGAACATATCGTTTCTGATGGCGGATAAGCTTTTATTACTTCAATAACAAGTTCAACTTAACCGTAAAATCCTTACACATTTCAAATTCTAAAACTTTGACACTAGTTAAAAAGTTGTGCGGTATCATTGAACAGACTGCATTCATTTTGAAAGCTTGTACATTTCACTTCGGTCGGATCACGTTCACTCGGGCTATTTCTGTTAAATGAAAGGAGCCGGTCTCACTCCGAACAGACACGTTACCATAAGGCAAAAATAAACATGGTTCCCTTTAAAAGAATATTCAAACTGCTTTCTAACGCCGCCGTTGTCATGAGTCACTCAGCACCCTCCTTCCTCCTAGCCTCCATGTTGTGCGGCCTGCGACAGCCATGTTGTCTCCCTCAGCTTTACCAGACTGACATGTCCTTTAATAACTTACTATTACAAAGCCGAATTAATTGGGTAGAAAACCTTCGTGGCTTCCAGAGAGCCTTTTTTTGTCCAGATAAAAATCTCCAAGTTTAAATAGCAAATTCTGTCCTTCTACTTACCAAGCAATTCTAGATATAAGCACAAGTTGGTTGGATCAAAAAGGAACGAGTCAGGGGGGTCGTGCATATTTATAGTAGCTCAGTTGGGGAGGGTTTATGACACAGGACACTTGATCCATGATCTGAATAAAAAGAGGCCATCATTGGTAGCTACTTTGTGACCCTGTTGGAATTGACATTAGCAGGCACCATATTCAGAATTGAATTGTAATGAACAAACTCAAGTGCAATCTTTAATACCTTTATTAGTTACTCAGCAGCTTTCCAATTTAAAGGTGGCAATAGTTTCCGTTCTAAACCATTAACACAAATTAACAACTGAAAGGCTATTTCAAATGCCACAACAGTCAGTTGATTCCTTTCCTGCGAAAATTCTTCCGATGAGTTTTAATCAACATTAACCAGTCCTTCAGTAGAGTGCCCAGGTTAAGAAAAATTCCTGGAGATGGGACAGGACACTCCACAACCTTTAGAACAGCTGGAATGAGAATTCACTTGGTCTTGGCAGCTTTCTGTGCAGACTTTGTGACCTTGCCAGCACCAGCTGCCTTCTTCTCAACAGCCTTGATGACACCAACAGCAACGGTCTGCCTCATGTCACGCACAGCGAAGCGACCTAAAATCAGGATGGATAAAGTAATTAGCCTTGGGTATAGCTTGCACCAATCGGTAAAAGAAGAGTTCTAGACTTACCAAGGGGTGGGTAGGTGGAGAAGCTCTCCACACACATGGGCTTGCCAGGAATCATTTCAACAATGGCAGCATCTCCAGACTTCAGGTTCTTGGGGTTGTCCTCAAGCTTCTTACCAGAACGACGGTCAATCTTCTCCTTCAGTTCAGCAAACTTGCAGGCAATATGGGCAGTGTGGCAATCCAGCACAGGAGCATAGCCCTGTGAGATCTGGCCAGGGTGGTTCAGGATGATGACCTGGAGTGCAGAGGGATAGTTAAGCACCATTGTTTCAAACAAGTGACATTGGAGGTTACACAAAAACATGGGGGGGGGGGTGTACAAAAACTGGCATTTATACCTGAGCTGTGAAGCTTCCAGCCTCCATTGGTGGGTCGTTCTTGCTGTCTCCAGCCACATTACCACGACGAATATCCTTTACAGACACATTTTTCACGTTGAAGCCAACATTGTCACCAGGGGTAGCCTCAGGAAGAGATTCGTGGTGCATTTCAACAGACTTGACCTCAGTGGTTACATTGACTGGGGCAAAAGTCACCACCATACCGGGCTTGAGTACACCAGTCTCCACACGGCCCACAGGTACAGTTCCAATACCTAATACAAAAGCACATCATGAGCTCAAACCAAGTGGTCTGAATCATGTGTTCCATTCACTATTTTTACACACCTCCAATTTTGTAGACATCTTGCAGGGGAAGACGGAGGGGCTTGTCAGTGGGGCGACTGGGTGGCAGGATGGCATCCAAAGCCTCCAGAAGTGTAGTGCCACTAGCATTACCTTCCTTGCGCTCAATTTTCCATCCCTTGAACCAACCCATCTGAAATTATGGGGAAAAAAAAGGGGGGGGGGGGTGTTTACATAACCACCAACAAAAGTCAAACCCAAAATTTAGAAAAAGCCAACAAAACTCACGTTAGAGCTGGGCTCCAACATGTTGTCTCCATGCCATCCAGAAATAGGGACAAAGGCAACAGTTGCAGGGTTGTAGCCAATCTTCTTGATGTAAGCACTGACTTCCTTGGTGATTTCCTCAAAGCGGGCCTGGCTGTATGGGGGCTCGGTGGAGTCCATCTTGTTGACTCCAACGATAAGCTGCTTCACTCCCAGGGTGAAAGCCAGGAGGGCGTGCTCACGGGTCTGTCCATTTTTGGAAATACCAGCCTCGAATTCTCCCACACCACCAGCAACGATCAGCACAGCACAGTCAGCCTGTAAAGTCATGCCATATCGAGTGTGAGACACCATAAAGGTGATCGTTGCATAAAACCAGATTATGAAAGGGAAGATGGAAAAACTCACCTGTGAAGTACCAGTGATCATGTTCTTGATGAAGTCTCTGTGTCCAGGGGCATCAATAATGGTGATGTAGTATTTGCTGGTCTCAAACTTCCAGAGAGCAATGTCAATGGTGATACCACGCTCACGCTCAGCCTTCAGTTTGTCCAGCACCCAGGCATACTTGAAGGAGCCTTTGCCCATCTGGTTGTACATAATACATTGTTATAACTTGCACTAAATTGTATTTAAATAGATATTCTTAATCATGTAAAGACCATCTACAAAAGAACAAAACCTAGCAAATCAATGCTATGTTAAAGCCGGCCTGTAAGCGTCACCACAGCTTGTTGCGTCATCCAGTAAGCCCCACCCACCCACACCCAGCCGGCTTGAACCCACTAAACGCGTGTTGCTGGGCGCCATCTTGGTTCTGATGAGTCAGTGTAATAAAGTTAAATCAAATTAAATACTAATGAATCATTACCTCGGCAGCTTCCTTCTCGAACTTTTCGATGGTTCGCTTATCGATGCCTCCGCATTTGTAGATCAGATGACCAGTGGTGGTTGATTTTCCAGAGTCGACGTGGCCGATAACCACGATGTTAATGTGGGTCTTTTCCTTTCCCATGATTACTTTTGTTTCTGTATCAAGTAACAAAAATAACGAGTTTATGTATAAACACCATTTTAGGTTACACCCTAAAAAAATTAAAACGCAGTTGTAAATGGCCCACAAAGCTGTGTCCCCGTTGGGGCCTAGTTCACAGGCCGGCACACGACAGGAGGCGACACGTGTTTTAAAGGCCACGTAATAAGTGAACAAAAAAAATACCAAGAACTTAACGGATAAATGTAAATATCAGCTTTGAAAAACGTTTGATATGTTTACTACAAGTTTCATTTAACCGCTTCATGTCCAATAGCCGCACAGACCGAAAGCCTTTGTTCAATCCCCGGCACTTTAGATTTTGTTTAAGGAATAAGTGTTTACGTTAAAAAAAATAAAAACATAAGACGGATTTTATTAACTTATAACATTAAAACGCGATATACTCAATATAAGATACATAGCAATCAGAAAAAAAAACATCCCTTTTACGGCGAATAAAATGTTTAAATCATAAAACCGTCAAACCATCCAACTAAAAATGCCCTAACCCACTAACAACAAAAAAACAAAAAGTATTTATAACAGCTGCTCACCAAGGTTTTACAATGAGTCCACAGCAGCTGCTCCCCTTCGCCAGGTTAACAGAAAGAGGAAGAAAAATGCAGTGGAAGTGGAATTTATACACGAGGAGGCGGTCGGGTTTTTACCCTCCTCCCGCTAAAACTCCCCGCCTCAGACCCGCAGTGACGTCATCACCATGCCTCAGAATCCGGGGATTGAGCGGAGTTCAGCTCAGCTAACAAACGCTTTGAAGCTGAAGCATTTCATAAAGCCTAACACACGGGATCCCGTTTCACTGGTTAATCTGAACAATTAAATAATTAAATAATTCGTTTGGGCTGCAATAAACATTAATCAACATTCCCACTGAAGCACACGACCATCTTACAGATTTCATAAAAGATGACAATTATATAAAATAAAAGTGTCATTGACATCATTCTTAGATGTAAACGACTAAACGATTTAATTTCATATAAGAGGATACTGGAGTAAGACTAAATTATTCATTCATTCATTCACTCCCACTTTATCCTCTATTAGGGTCGCGGTGGGGTTTCTCATGCCCATCCAGGGGAGAACGTCTCAGGCGCTGGGCAGATAGACCCAGGACAGGGCGCCAATCCATCGCTGGGCACACACTCACTCACTTAAACACACTCTATATGGGGCAATTTTGAATAACTCAATTAACTTGATCCATGTTTTTGGACTGTGGGAGAAAACCAGAGAACCCGGAGGAAACCCACGCGGACACGGGGAGAACATGGAAACTCCACCCAGATGGGGATTCGAACCAGGAATCCCTAGCTCTGAGAGGCGAACGTGCTAACCACTAAGCCACCGTGCCGCCCTAAGAGTAAATTAGTGTTTTTGAAATAAGTACTAGGCACAAATATGAACTCTTTACTGTTCAGACAACTGCAACACATTTTTTTTATTTAAGCAGTAGATTAGCCAAAGAACAAAAAAATCACACTGATTCAAAAAATTCATGAAACCCCTTCCCATACTGTATTCAGATTTTTAAATTTACACAACAACATTTATCTGATAACAAGGTTTGCATGCAATTGACTTTTGGCTGTCTCCACCCAACGGCTCATCTATTTACATTCAAACGTAATCTATAGATGGAGCTCTCTGGGGGTCAATGCTTAATCTGGGGACTCAGTCCATGCAATTTCAAAGTCTGTTCTTATTCATAAGTTACAAGGCCTTAACATCTCCGTCATTTCTTCATGTGATTATTTCAAGCAGCTCCATCAAAGTTTTCTCTCATCCAATTTGCTTTTCTTGTTCAACACATGGAATGACAGTAAAAACTAAATACAATCAGATGGATAAACATAATTTCATCCACTATTGCTGAATGAGAAAACATTGATATGCTGTAAAATATGTCTAAAAAGCTTAGAAAATTGACATTTATTTCTGAAGCTCTGCACATTTTTATCCTAACCTATCCTAATCAAACTACATAAATAGAAGTTGCTGTATAATAACTCATCCAAAAGTTATAATAGCACAAATACAAAGATGCAAATGTACCTCCATGGGTGTGTCTGTGTATAACAGCATAATTAAAATGAGACAAGTTTGAACAAAATGGTGTTAAAAATCAAACTTGTGACCTATCCTGAAATACCAGAACTACAAAGATGTTCAATAGTTCACCTTACAGTTCAGAGGATAAAATAACAGTAATTCTATACATAAAATAAAGCCTGGATAAAAATGTAATGTCAATGTATTTGATTACATAGAAGCAGTTTCTTAGAGCAAATAAAAGCATCCCTATTTTTGGGGAAATAATATTGTTACACTGAGAAAGTAAATCTTAAAAAAAAAAACATTCATAAAATATTTTACAAACACCTGTTTTGTTTGTTAATTAAAATTTATATAAATACTTATGATGTCTTGTTTAATTAGAATATACATTAACATTAAACATTACACCTACAAATTATTGGATTATTATTTATCAAATAATTACATGGCAATAAATTTAAATATTTAACACTGTTGGGGGAGGGGGTAAGCTTAAAGCGCTCAGTCATATGACTAACACTGATAAGGATTTCTCATGATGAGAGCAAAAGCTAACACATACAGTAGTGTCATTACTTTATTCTCTTCCATTACTTATTCACCCAAATCAGTCAGTTAGTTTACAGATATAAAAAGTTTTTTTATATTGGTCAACATAATTTTTGTTTATGTAATTGTTCTCTGTAAAGAATTGTTTATTAAGCTGTTAAGCAAACAAAAACAATGAATTGGGTACAGAAATTAGCTAATAAAATAATTTCATATAGTTTTTCCTAATTTTATTTGGATGTCTCTACTTCAAACATTTACAGGGGCCTAATAAGGAGGCAGGGTAATCTGGATTTGGTCCAAAAGCTGGACTGGTTTCAATGTTGAATCATGAATGTGGAAGGGCAAGGCCTCAACCTTCCGTTTCCTTACAAATGTCCTACATAATACTGGCACATTAAAAACATACTTATTTGTCATTTGGCCAGTAAGCTGTAGTGAAGTTAGTTCAGTTAAAAATAATGAAAACACATACATATTAGCTAAACAAGTTAGCTGACTCTTCTTCACAAACTTAAGTTAGTATTTGAGCAGACTGTGCCCTTGTTTAGTTATATAATCTGCTCATCTGATCTGCTCAGCCTTTATAAAATATTACAACAAAATGTTGTATGCTGAAGTACCAATGTTTTACACCTTAAAGAGTAATACCATTTAAGGTATTACTCTTTAAACCCTCACCCAGTCTTGTCACGGTTGGGAGTTAAATGCTCACACTTGCTAATTCATTCACACATTCAGTTGTGTAATAAGAAGTAATGTCTAAGGGTGGAAACACTTACATGAATGTGTGAGCCCTCCAGGGGTCTGTCTGAGCACCAGAATATTTAAATTTGGTTTCATGGTAATTTACAGCAAACTAAACAAACAAATTATTTCAAGACATTTTGTTCAAATAAATTCATACACAAATATGTTAACATGTAATTAAAACATGACATTGGTAACATTGTAACTCTCTCCGATTTAAAGTCGACAGCACAAATATTCTTGCCAATACTGATTAGGTTTGTTCTTGAATTGTAACTTAATTTTGTACATAACCTTACACCCAACCGTAATTTCTACTCTTAATCTTCAAAATGATCCTTTGCTTGTTTAACCACACAAATTTACATCTTGACTTAGAGCCACAATTACATATCAATTCACTTTAATACTATTAAAGGTAATAAACCTTACCTAAACCAAAATAGTATACAGAAAGCACACAAACCTCATTAGCTGCATTAAACATCAAAGAGAGCATATGGATTATGTTGCTTCTCGCACCTCGACTCCGTAATAACCCCTTAATTCTAACTTTGGAACCTTTGTAGCCTTGTAACCTTGGAAATTAACATTGTAACCATGGAAATTAACGTTGTCAATGTTCTTAAAGGAACAGAAAATATAAAATACAATTTAAAAATACATTTGAAAACCTTTTTAAAATTATTTTTCAAGCATAAGACACAAAATTTATGTATTGTACAATAATAAATAATAAATAATAAAACACATTGAATATCACACAGCTCAAGGACAATGTAAGCAAGACTGTTGGTTTATTTTAAATATTTTTGTAAATAAAACAAAGAAGAGAATAACTGTTATTTACACGGGAAATTTTTGGTATGACTGTTTTGTTGCATAGCAACAGAAATGCTATTTCTCTCGAACATCAGAGTGACATTTAGAATTGACCGAAACAAAATATTCAAAGATGTATGTTGTAAAAAAAGTGTGTGTACAAATGAATAAATACTGTTTATTGTGTTTAATAGGGTTAACTAAAGTCTTCCGAAATTTTTTTTTTACTTTTTATTTTTATTAATTTATTTTTTGCTCATCTAACATAATTTAAACCCCATTATATACTAAAATGAGATATATCATAACAAAAAACAAACAATTAATTGATTAAACAAATAAATAGCATTACCTACTTATATAACATTACCTCAAATGATGTTTGTGGCTGAAAATGTGTCCATATTAAAGTTATTATACTGTAGTTCTCTGAATTACTGACCAAAGGGGTTTGATATCTATCAAAATGGCTGAAGTCCAGATGAGCAATTATGCAACATATTTTAGTTATTTTTTTATACCAAAATAGATATGTATATAGACAGTAACAGTTCAGTTTAGTTCCAGCATGTTTTTGAACTTTTAAAAAGAACTGGATCAAATATCTGAAGTTGACTTAAAGAAAACATATCATGATCTTAGTCCATAGACCTTCCTGCATTGACCACAGTTTAGTTGAAATTATACAATTATGAAATATATGAAATTATAATTAAATTTAACAATGTCTATATGTAATTGTGGCGGCACGGTGGCTTAGTGATTAGCACGTTCGCCTCTCAGCGCTAGGGATTCCCGGTTCGAATCCCCATCTGGGTGGAGTTTCCATGTTCTCCCCGTGTCCGTGTGGGTTTCCTCCGGGTTCTCCGGTTTCCTCTCACAGTCGAAAAACATGGATCAAGTCAATTGAGTTCTCCAAATTGCCCCATGTAGAGTGTGTGTGCGTGAGTGAGTGTGTGCCCAGCGATAGGTTGGCGCCCTGTCCTGGGTGTGTCTGCCCAGCGCTTGAAACATTCTTCCCTGGATGGGCATGGGAAACCCCACCGCGACCCTAATAGAGGATAAAGCTTAATTCATATATGTAATTGTAATTGTACAATGTAAATGTAATTTGGTTAAATTTCAGTTTTTTATTTTTATTTATTTTGTGAATAAAATGTGTTTATCAACCCTATATGTGTTAAACCTCACAGTGCTGCCGGTGCTCATTCCACATTTTTCATCACTGCTAAATAGTGGAATTATATTATTTTGTTTTGTTTCAGTTTCTGTAAAGAAAATTACAGTTCTTGCCCGTCCACATTCACACAAATGAAAATATATAATGGACATGTTATGCTAAATTAAAGGCCAAACAATAGTAAATATTTTATAGGCACATGTACAAAATAAACTGTTTTCAATTAGTAAAAAGTAAAAGACATTACAATGACAGAATTTTGTACTAGACTAAAATTTAATCCATATATTACAGTTCACAAAACAAAATTGTAAAATATCCCTTTTTCATTTGGTAAAATATTCAAAATATTAATTATATATACAGGATGTGTGTGTGTGTGTATAATTGTGCGATCTTTAAAGTGTAAACAAAAAAACAAAAAACAAGAATGTAACAATAACCAAATAAAAAAAAAAAAATGACAAATAACAGATACAGATTAAATTTATTTTTCAGAATTCCATTTGATAAAATAATTTATTAAGCAGTTTGTAAATCTGTGTTCCCTGTAATCCTGAGTGATATTTATTAATTGCCCTTTTCTTTGGGATCAATAAAGCATCCATCCATCTATCAATCTATCGATCTATCTACCTATCCATCTAATCTATCTATCTATCTACAATCCCTTAATGATTGTAATGTTAAAATTATACCTTATTTTTGGAATGAATATTGGTAGTATTATAAAGGTATAGGAAGATAATGGAAGTGTTTTTGTAATGAAGGTATAATGATGGTGAAAGAAGAGGAGGATGCTTGGAAGACCAGTTGCACCAATTCATTCTTAGCTTGGACCTGAGCAGCACATCAATTTTGTAAGTGCTATTATTTTATCTCTGTATGATACTTTCACCAGTTGCATCATTGTAATAATTTTAGCCAAATACAAAATAAAATAAAAACTATGGATCTCTTACAGTAAACAAATAATGGTTTACCCACCAAAAGAAGAAGTGAAATGTATTGTGATGAGACTTGATGTTTAAGCAGTATGCATGTGTAAAGGAAAAGTCTAGTGCTCTATGTCTCTTGCTGTATTGCTTTCCTTCATTGCCCAGTGTTGGATATTTCCAGATCCAAACAATGTGTAAACAAGGGCTCCAAAGGCACTTACTCCTGCAGACACATAAAACACTTTTCCCCAACCTATGAGAGAATGCTGTTGTGGAAAAATAACCTTATTAGGATAATATATTATTAAATGTGTTATCTGATAATGGTGCAGACGTTAGAAATTATAGTATATATCAAGTATATTAAATAACAGCTTACATCTTTGGTAAGATGACCAACTGCAATCGGTGCAATCACTCCTGGAATAGTGCCAAAGGTGTTTGTAATTCCAAGCAGTAAGCCTGCATATCTAAACACAAAACAGATTAAAGAAGAAAAAATAAGGTTAGAAAAATAGTTTGTGCAAACAACAGGTAAACAAATAGAAAAGCTATGTATTACAATGTGTAATACATGTTGACTCTTAGAAAATAAAGTTGACAAAAATGTTACTTAAAGGCAAAATCATTTAAATATTATTTCCAGTACTGAGGAGCAATGTCGATCTGGTTCATGAAGACTCCAGCAGAACTGATGCCACCAGTAGTGGTGGATAAAATGAGGAAGGTCACAGCCATAATGCTACTGCATCCAGCAAATACCACTCCAACCAGGCATCCTGCCGGCAGAAGCAAACCTGAAGGAACACAAATCTGTATTGAATGTTGGAAACTATTCTGTTAAACAGATCAAATACAAGAACATAAACAATCATAAGTAAAAAGCCAAAGTCAACCGTAGCAATTGTTCAATCAGTTAAAGCCAGGAGGACAGAAGAAAAAATTGAACATACACATAGTGCTGAGAATTAGAGATCAACTAGCAACAATGCACATAAAACTTCATGTTTTTTGTTGTTGTATTCAATTATGATTATATTGCTGAAATGTGTGTAGAGGTAGTACAGTCTCTAACCGATAAGAGTGAAGACTTTCCTGACCGCTGTAACACTCAGGACCTTTTTTTCCAGAAGGTTATCGGCTAACACACCTGAAAACACAGAGAACAACCAGCCTCCTAGGTAGGGTAGACCCGACAGGAAGGAGTTCTGTACATTACAAACAATGAAAGAATATAAGATCACAATATTTCATGTAAGTTAGATTTAAATTTTTGCAAACATAATAATATTTATATTATTAAAATAAAGCAACAAACCATCCACTTTTCAAATTGTTATTTAATTGTATAAAATGTATGTACTTAATTTTTTAGTGAACAAATTTTGACCTATTTCAACAAAAAAAATCATTTGAAAATTAATTTTATATAAAAAAATTGTGCTTTGTTGTTTATAGACCATGTCAAGTTTTCAAGGTTATAGTTTTAGATTTAGGGAAATAGAAATTAATATAAATTACTAGAAGGCAGCATGGTGGCTTAGTGGTTAGCAAGTCTGTTTCAGCCCTGTTGATCTAGGTTCGAATCACGATCTGATTGGAGTTTCCATGTTCTCTCCGTTCTGTGTGAATTTCCTCCGAGTTCTCCAGTTTCCTCCCACAGTTCAAAAACATGGATTCAAGGTAAATCGGCTCCTCTAAACTGCCCCTATATTGTATGTGTTTCTGTGTCTGTGTGTTGTATTTATTTTCCCTTACTGTTTACCTTAACTGACTGAACATGTGAACATGAACATGTGTTTGCAAAAATAAGTCCTACTTAAACTAATGTCTTACCTGGCTAAGATCAAAGTGCAGTATTGTGTCCATATAGGAAGGGAGTGAGGTAAGTAATGTGTAATAAGCCCAGTTAGAACACATCTGCGAGATTATGATTGCCCAAAGAGGAACTGAAAACAGCATGGGCAGCAGTGGTACTGACCAACCGTGGGAGCCTCCCTACACAGAAGGAAAAAATACTAGTACTTAAAACCATTAGTCAGTAAAAGAACTTAAAGACGCTACATGTTAAATTAGTATAAAGTCTTATGTTCAGCACACATTTAAGAAAAAGTGATCTATTTTGCCTATAGTGCTTACACACAGAGGAATTAGTCCTTCAAATTTAACCCGTCCATGCAATAAACACATATATGTATACACACACACACACACACACACATACACACACGTGAGTTGTCTGGAGTGGTGCACAATTCCTGTATATGGCGCAAGGGGAGCATTTAGAGTTAGAGTTAGGTGCCTTGCCCAAAGGCACTTCGATAATTAGGTGATTGGGTACAACACAGGTTTGTGGAAGTCGGGAAAAAAACAGATTCTGCAGATCTCAGAATAAGAGTTCGTGATTACAAAATTTTTTGCTAAAAACCCCAATTACAGTTATCACACAAGGGTCACAAGTACTGAAGGCAGAAGTTCACATACCTTTGCCACTTCCAGACATGTAAATATATCAACGACTAAATAACCAAGCATTTTTGTGTCATTAATTAAATTTGTTTCTTTTCACTTTCTTTTAGGTTAAATTAATGCAGAAAATAAAAATATTTTCAGAGATTTTACAAACATTCAAGCAAACAAACAGAAACCCAATAAGTGTTCATTTAATGTACCTCTGATCCGATAGTGGTGATTATGTATTTCTTTTCTTGGTCACTTATTCTTGGATGTGTTCGAGGTTCATCCGTAACAAGGATGAACCACAGTACAGTCCAAAAACACCCTGCTCCCCCTGGTGGACAGTATGAAAATAGAGATCAATATTCAGTGATTTAAATACATTATTTTAATATTACTTCAAGGCTCGTCTTGCATGAGACCTTTGTAAAAACATGTGTACATGACACAAAAGACGTGTACATGACACAATCATAAACATATTTTCCTATTTTTATTTGACCTTCTAACATGCTGTTGTTAGCAAGTGGAAACATACAAACCTCACACAGAGCGGACCATGTCACTCCTACTGCTGCATAATAATAATTATTAGTTCATGATATCATTATTTTTGTTGTTATTCTTCTATGAAATAAGCATCTTAAGGACATGCATAATTTTCCTTTTTACTAAGGTAAATAGCTTTAGGCAGTCTATTATAGAATGTTGATAGTGATAAAATTATAGGAACACACCACCTCATGTTATTCTTTGTGAAGGCATGTTTTAAAAAATGGTGGTTAATTCAAGTATTTCATGTAAATAGCCATAATAACATGATTTTTGTGGGTTGTCATTAAGTAGAAGTATAACAGGAAGTAATTTACCACAGCAGTAAAAGACAGCAGGCCAGCCCAAAGTGTTGCAAATGAAACCAGTGAGAGGAAATGCTACAAATGCCCCAAAGTTAGCACCTGCTCCTGATAGTGTCATCAGACGAGCTCTTTCCAGTGGAGGGGCCCAGCAGGCCCACATGGCCATCATAGCAGGAAATGTTACACCCTAATCACACACACGCAAATAAATGGTTATTAAAGAGTGTGTTCATTGATGGCAGTTCAAGCAAAGTTATTAAAACATAAATTAATGTATCACAAATTTTTTAAACAGTTTTCATCAACCACTGATTTAAAATTTAGTAGCTGCATACTGCTACATTTTCACGTTTTATTTTATTTTAGCTTCATTGTTGTTCAATAAATAATAATAATTTTAAAAATAATATAATTTATTATGTGTTGGCCATTGTATTTACCTAAAGATAAGATGAAAACATTAAATCATAAAATATTGACTAAGTTACATTAAATACCTAAAAAATGGATTATTACCTCTCCAAAACCCTCTACAGCACGTAGAGCAAAAAGCCAGTTGGGCCCAAATTGTGCAGCTAGAGGGGTGAAAAGGGTGAGGACTGCAGTCCCTAGCACACCACCTCCTAAAAATATGCTCCCTCCAAAGCGTCCAGACAGATACCCTCCAGGAATCTGAGTAAAAAGGTAACCAAAGAAGAATGCACCCAGTAGCATACCCTGTGTCTCAGGATTCCATGGGTAACGTGGTACCTGTTGAAAAATATGGGCATGACTTTATGAGCTGTTGAACTACTAAACAATAATCCATAAATTTTCTTACCCAATCCGGCTGATCTGGGTTTCCTTTGCTATTGTTAGCAGGTGATACTGGGCATTCTTTTGACACACTTGAATTGGAAGATTTAGAGGTTTCATTGACCATGGCGACCATAGCAACACTGAGATTGACCCGCAGTCCATACACCACAGCAAAGCCAAAAAACATCATCACAGCCAGATTGCACCGCACAGAACAGCATTTGGGGGGCACTGCTGCACAAGCATCTTGGGTATATAACAAATGCACTATTGGGGGCAGGTTGATTGTTTCTTACACCTCTTAAACACTACATAAGGCCAGTTTCTTACATATTTTAATTTCACATCAGTTTTAAAAGAACTCACCTGATTGGTGCTCTATATTTTGAAGCAGTGGTGCATTCTCCCCATCTTGGTCTTCTAATGTAGAGTTAATAGAACCACTATACTGCAGAGCCATGACAGCTGGTTCAGTCAAAGATGCAGGCTAATGAAACCTAACAGTCACAATACCTGCATAAAAATATACACATGCTATACTGTTGCTCTCATCACAGAAGAAATTAAAACAATGTGTTGCTTTTACATTAATAACAAATTATCGTTCATTAAAAGCAATACTTGCTTACTTAGGCAGATATTCTCCAGACAAGGTATGTTGTATATATTTGTTATTTTGACCAGCTTTTTGAAACTTTATTAGCCTAAGTCACGTCTGTTTGTCAAACAAGAGAGAAAGGACTATGGCAGATAGTCTTCCTTAACATGAACAAAACCTGACAATACATAAAACTGAGCTGTTTACAGGTACAGGGATATCACATGAGTGCATATCAAAGCTCATGTGACTACTGTATGTTTGTCAGCTGGAGCTTTTGAAAGTTTACAAAAACAATAAGGGCAAAACATTAGCTTTTAGTATATTTCTTCATTGTTTCTTCCAAAATTGTACACTTTCTAGTTTGATTAAATGTGTTGTCAGCCATTAATAGACAGTTTTAAATACATAATTTCAGATTTTGGAATTATGAGAATTTATGCTTAATACATGACATTATATTATTATAACAGGTGCACTTCAAATCTGAATCTATTACTCCTGATACTTTGCATTGAAGGCCCTGACACTGACCGACAGGACAATCCCTGGATTTTTTTTTTGTTTTTTTTTTTAACATTTTCCATAGGTACACCTCTGTTTGCCCATTGTGCTTTAGTGACAATTGTCACCTGGTGCTTCAAGATGGCAGTTTACTTTACACATCTTTGAAAATAAAATTTTTAAAAAACTAAACTAAAGTAAACTAAACTAAAAAAACTAAAATAATATCCCTGGCTTTTTTTTTTTTAAAAACGAAATGATCAAAGATCCATCTCTTCCGCAAACTATTGCTCTAATTTGTCACCGTGTCCTAAATGTGAGATTAGCCAACATGCAACTGTGAAAAGTACTAAAAATTTATGAAAATTGAATGAATTTATTGATAGTTATTTAAGATTTTGTTTTATGATGTGTTCAAAGTTTTCCTCATCATACCTTTATTGCTATAAATGGCAAAACCCAAACATAGCAGACGATTATTCCATTTTTAAAAAAGTATTTACAGATTTTGTTGCTGAAAACAGAATTTTTTTAAATTCGTCACATACTTTACGGCTAAATTAAAATAAAAACAAAAAAGTTTTCTCTTACAGAAACGGTGACAATATCTGCAGTGGGCAAATTTGTTTTGTGAAAACGTTAACCGAGCCCAAATCCCTAACATTTGACGTGTAAAAACTGTGTTATCAGCAAAATACGTCAACCTCTTTGATGCCTGTTATATCTCGTACTTAAAAAGAATCAAGAGCGCAATTTTAAAATCCATATCCCGGAAAATCAAAGCAGCATAATGTGAAGACAGCATGCCTAAACATTGTAACTAATTATTTTCAGTCACAACAAAAAACTGTTGTTTATATTAGATGTACAAGTCTTTTTCTTACCCCGCAAAATAAAGAGTGAACATCTCCGGTGTTTGATGTGTTTACCGGCGGGTCTGAGTTTCCTAAATTGTCTTTAAAAACCGCACCTGCACTTTGTACATCAAGCTAACATCTGTGAACGAGCTGAATCAGCTAATCGGCAAATAATGCTTGCCGTTGTCTGTCTGCGCGCGTCTGGTTTGTAGATCGCATGATGTACAGACGTTCTGAATTTTGAGCTTCCCCTTAGAAACTACGTTCCTGTTTTGGAGTTGTGCACACGTCACGAAAAAAGAGCGGAAGTTACGCTCCCCCTACGGTTAATCGCAGATTTGTATATAACGTGGATCGACGGTGATCGACTAATCGGGTTTTTCGAGAGGAATACATGGTTTGAAATCGCACCGAGAACTGGCAGTTGTGTTTCGAAGGCATGTGATTCTGTAACAATAAGTGCACTCGGTAAGATAATGTACGTTGATTAATGTGTTTGCACAATTGCTAAAGTGAAATTACCAGATGGAATAACACTATTTGTATGGGTTCATTATTAATATGCTGAGCTGTTAATGTCGTACCCAATTCTTAAACGTAGTGAGTTCATTTGCGTTTTATGGATAAGGAACTCAATGACAACAAATGATGTCACAGAATAATGGTCAGCTATTCGTCCCCGGTTCTCCTGAAAACTTCCTTCGCAGCTTCTGTAAACCATTCGCACAATACAAGCCTCGTCCTGTAACCCGCTGCCTGCTGTATCTCTCAGGTTAAACATGGATCTGCACATGCTGTTAGTGCTGGGATCGATGCTTGTGCTTCCATTCTCAGTTCGAGGAGCCAACGAGTCCACCCCTTTAGTTCTCTGGCATGGAATGGGTAAGCTCTTTCAATTAAGGATGCCATCTTTAATCGCCTCTGAAACACCAATGTTTAATAATTGCCGCAGAACATTAGAACTAGCAATACCACTAACATTTATACAGAACTGAGTCTTAATATAACATAAAACATAACAATACATAAGTATTAAATGTCTTACTTGAAAGGATTACTTCCAAAATACTGGTTCATAGATAATAGTACATAGTCATTATAGTCATAATATAGCATAGTTTGTTAAAATAAGATAATAACGTATCTATAATAACTTATAGTTTTCATATTAATATGTATTATACATAAAAAGTGTGTGTGTGGTGGGGTTGAATTTTGTTTTAAATTGCTCTTTGTTTATATATAAATAATCAAAATATATTTAATTTTAAACTATATTCTATGTTCCATATGACAGTACCAAGCATTTACTTTTCTTTCATTGTTTTATAATAATAAAAGTAATAAAATGTTGTAATAAAAGTGCGACACAGTGGCTTAGTGGTTAGCACGTTCGCCTCTCAGCACTAGGGATTCCTGGTTCGAATGGTTCCTGGTTCTCCGGTTTCCTCCCACAGTCCAAAAGCATGGATCAAGTCAATTGAGTTCTCCAAATTGCCCCATGTAGAGTGTGTTTTTGTGTGTGTCTGTGTGTGTGCCCTGCGATTGATTGGCGCCCTGTCCTGGGTGTATCTGCCCAGCGCCTGAAACGTTCTCCCCTGGATAGGCATGGGGAACCCCCCCGCGACCCCACTAGAGGACAAAGAGGAAGATAATGAATGAATGAATAAATGAATGTTGTAATAAATTATTTATTACACACAACCAATTTGTATCATCTGTCTGAGAAGCTTCATAATCCGTTTAAAAAATTGTATTTATTTTTTTGAGTTTCTGAAAATACAGTGTCTTATCAGCTAGAATTCGTCAAACATGCCTTTTTTACTTAATGCTTTTATTATTTTTTATATGTATCTTATCACAAGGCCTCATGCACATTATGTATTAAAAATTGTTTGTGTAGGGGACAACTGCTGCAACCCTTTAAGCATGGGCTCAATAAAGAAAATGGTGGAGGAGAAAGTGCCGGGTATATATGTTTTGTCGCTAATGATCGGCAAGACTATAACACAGGTGCTTTTCTGGCTATAACTATTATATATTATTTAAATGATTGTACACTAGATTTCAAATTTTTTAGTGATGCATGTCCGCATTCCTAGTAGAATGGATTGTCTGCATGTTCAAAGAAAATAGAATTAATTGTTGTAATTTACATGCAATTTTTTTTTAGGACACAGAAAGTGGCTTTTTTATGGATGTCAATGAACAAGTAGCTTTTGTCTGTGAGAAACTTGCTCAGGATCCCAAACTAAAGGAAGGTTATAATGCAATGGGCTTTTCTCAGGGTGGACAGTTTCTGTAAGTATAAAGGTTCTGCTGATCTATTTTTATATTGTAAATAGTATTTTTTGGTCTCAGTGCCATAATCTGTATTTTTAGACGTGCTGTGGCACAAAGATGCCCATTTCCTCCAATGAAAAACCTCATCTCAGTTGGTGGGCAGCATCAAGGTACTGAAACAGCTAAAACGGATCTGATACTTAGGTATTTTTTTCTAAACTGCTAATGTACAAGTTGAACAAAGTGGATAATTTTCTATTCACAGGTTTTCATTCCCTGATTTGACCCCCCCCCCCCCCAAGTAACTAAAGCTTAATCTTAATTTGCTTAACAGGTGTGTATGGTCTCCCTCGATGTCCTGGTGAGAGCTCTCATATTTGTGACTGGATCAGGAAGGCATTGAATTCTGGTGCTTACACAGATGCAATCCAAAAACAGTAAGCATATAAAGATTTTTATTACAACAGTGGCCGTTTCGGAAATATATAGATTTTTTTCTTAGAAATCTGGTCTTTGTAAAATGTATCTATAACATATAAATACTTTTGTTCATTAGTCTTGTGCAGGCACAGTACTGGCATGATCCTCTCAATGATGACTTGTACAAACAGCACAGTGTTTTTCTCGCAGATATAAATCAAGAACGGGCAAGTGTGCATTTACTTAGCCATGCTAAATAAACAAAAGCTCTCAGTATTACTGGATATATTTTTATATCACACACAATATAGAACTTTGGTTATAAAGCACATACAATAATAATGTTAATGTCAAAATGAATATGTGTTGTGTGCTTGTTATTTTTGTTAAAGATGGTGAATGACACATACAAGAAGAACCTCATGTCTCTGGAGAAGTTTGTTATGGTTAAGTTTATGCATGACTCTGTGGTAGACCCTGTGACATCAGAAGTAAGAAAATTTTTTGCTTTAAACATTGAACTAATAATACTGAAATAATTAGATTTAGAATTCATTTACAGAGGTAAAAAATAATTATCTAAAAGAATATCAGACAAAATTAAATCTTTAAACAATATTTATTATTTATGTAAAAAAAAGCATACTTCAGTTATGAGTTTTAGCAGTAAATGATTACATAAAACACAAATAAACTTTTGAAACACTTCTGAAATCATAATTGTTCTGTGTTTTATTAAAATGTAATATGTATGTAACAAAACATTTATTTAGAATTCAAATAAAAGCATTTAATTGAACTTTTTTCTTTCTTTTTCTTAGTGGTTTGGATTTTTTAAGACTGGCCAGGCTAAGGAGACAGAAACATTACAGGAAAGTACTCTGTACACAGAGGTAAGCACTAATAAATTTGGGTTTTAAAATATGAATTTCATAAAAGTAATGAAGATTATGATGAAATAAAGTTATATTAGTTACATTTTAGCGTTGCATTTATTAATGTCATGCTTTTTACAGGATCGGCTAGGATTAAAAGCAATGGATAAAGCAGGAAAGCTGGTCTTTCTGGAAAGTGACGGAGATCATTTGCAGTTTACATCTGAATGGTTCAATGAAAACATAATCCCATTTCTGCGTTGATGAAAAAAAAAAAGGCGGATTACACCACAGCAAAAAAACAAACATGCTGCACTTTTGGGTTTTTTAATTTTTTGACAAAATTATCAAGCCACTAATATTTTGTCGTTAGTAGCTTTGGTTGCTTACTTCCAAATGGCTTTTAGTTTAGTAAGTCATCCTCAGAATATTCACCTTTTACTGTACTTGATGTCTACTGTTGTCTATAAAACTAGAAATGTGCTTGCATCTGTTGTGTGTTTGAATCCACTCCTTTACACTTTTATAATAATTGTTAATTATGTTTTATCTCAGAATGAAAAACTACTAAATTTAAACTTACTATTTTAAAGATGATTTTAAATATGTGGGTTTAAGCCTAATGGATAGTCTTTGGCTGTATATTTTGCTGATAAATGTATCACAACATACATTAATTTACTTTACACATGCCGATTAACTTGCATAATTGGTCAACAAACATGTTTACATTTAGATTGTGTGAGACAGCTCAGCTGTCTATGCATAACAAGCTATGCAACCATAGAACTTATAGGACACAACAATTATTCTCCCATCCTCAAAATACAAGAAGAACAAGAATATTATATATATATATATATATATATATATATATATATATATATATATATATATATATCCTCTAAACATCACATTTTAGAGTGGCCTTCATTGTGGTCAGCCTAAAGCACACCTGTGCAATAATCATGCTGTCTAATTATCTTAATGTCTAGTCATGCTGGATGGATTATCCTGGCAAAAGAGGAGTGCTGACGAACACAGGACAGGCCTTTGAGAGACAATTTGAATTTTAGAGAAAAAAAAAGTCTTTTGGTTACATAGAAAAAGTGTTTGAGTTCAGCAAAATGGAAGGAAGAAACAAATAAGGCGTTTATATTTTACATCTATTCATTTAGTTTTACTTTATTACAAAGACTACAAAAAGCAGAGGGTTTTCTGCCCTCAGGTGCACTCACCAGGGAATGGCAGCATTCAAATCAGCTGGCCTGAGCTATCAGGCTTTAATCGTGTGTGTGTGGAAACACCCCAAAAGATTAAACTACTGAACTACCTGCAATTACAAAACAGTTGCTGCAGCGAACCACGGAGGACGAAAAACACAATTCCAATGCATTAATTACTTCCTATCAGCTGCATTTGCCAGAATCGATTGCTGTGGTGGTTCTTGGGAGTTGTAGTTTTTCTTCCTGATCACCTTGAGACGTGTGCCTCTTCCGCTCTCTTGTGGCGATACGACTCGTTGCAGCAACTAAGTAAACTACATAAAAGGCGCGCATAAGCGTATATAAACATACATACTAATGTCTTAGTATGTATGTTTATATGTTTTAGTTATTTCCTATATATTTTCTACAGGTATCCAAATATAAAAATTATACTTTATTGATTAAAGCTTAACGCTCAATGAAATTTGCACTCAGACAAAACTAATTCTCAAATAGATTTAGCATTGAGTAACGATATTGATAACAAAATCCTACAAATACTTAACAACAGCACTGATCAATCAAAAAGAATAAATATCATTTTAAATGTTGCATATTGTGTTATATGCATAGGTTCTGTTTTTTTGTGTGGTTTATCACTTTACTACTAAGGCTATTGTGGCTGGTCACATGAACATTTCTTTGTGTCTGTTAAATTTATTTGCATGGCAAAGCAATCCTGAAGCAAGATGTGTTTTTAAACATTTGCTTATGTGAGGTGCCATTTGTATTTTAGAAATGTGGAGAAATAGGGTAAGCCAGGTTTTTGCAGTAGCTCAGATGTCCATTTTCCAGTGTTATAATTAAATACAAAGTACTGAAAGTATGCTATAACATTAAACCATGCCATTCCCATTTCTTTAAGTTGTAGCCAAATGGCAGAAACACCAGAGAATTTTAGTTCTGTTTTAAGATTGAAGTGTCAGTTCCTTTGCTTTTAGAATTAGCCACATTTGTATTTGTGCACAACCAGTTCAGCATACAGAAAGACACAGAAACACAAAAACACATGTGGAAAAACCTCATTTAACACACCTAAACAGGATGTTGTGTAAAACTCATACCTTCAAATTGTTAATTTCTTAAACCAGTATTTTTAATGTGTTACTGACCTGTATGATGTCTAACACATTACAACACACTGCTCAACAGATTTTTCTATTTATACTTTAGTAACATTCCCTTTGACACCCGTCATTTAGTTATTTTTTGTAACCAGTCTAGAGACTTTTAATTCTTGTTTGGGAATATACAAAAATACTATTAACATAGGTGGTTAGCATGTTCGCCTTTCAGAACTAGGGATTCCAGGTTTGAATCCCCATCTGGGTGGAGTTTTCATGTTCTCCCCGTGTCCACGTGGGTTTCCTCTGGGTTCTGCGGTTTCCTCCCACAGTCCAAAAACATGGATCAAGTCAATTGAGTTCTCTAAAACTGCCCCATATAGAGTGTGTTTGTATGAGTGAGTGAGTGTGTGCCCAGCGATAAGTTGGCATCCTGTCCTGGGTGTATCTGCCCAGCGCCTAAAACGTTCTCCCCTGGATGGGCATGGGGAACCCCCCCGCGACCCTAATATAGGATAAAGCGGGAGATAATGAATGAATGAACTATTAACATATTTGTACATTAACATATATATTGCCTGGGTTGACTACCTTTTTTTTTAATGCTGCTCTTTATATAGGTTGTATTTCTAGCAGGATCGCAGTCATTTTTAATTAAAAACCTGTACAATTTTGTTATAAAAAGCAGCAGAAGCAGTCACTTTTATTAGTTCTAGAATTAATTTTCATATAGCTCTTAAAATATGACATTAATGTACTAAATCTGTGGAAACATCAGAAGAGTGTACCAAACAAGACAAGTATCAGCTGAGTCATTGCACCAATTTTATTGATATTTTCTCCAGTAGCACTTTATTTCGTAGACTT
Source organism: Corydoras maculifer (assembly GCA_019802435.1). Taxonomy (NCBI): domain Eukaryota; kingdom Metazoa; phylum Chordata; class Actinopteri; order Siluriformes; family Callichthyidae; genus Corydoras; species Corydoras maculifer. The sequence goes on from JAFMOD010000226.1 coordinate 3,148,675, forward strand.
TTAATTGCTGAGCAAAATAAAAGACAACGCAGCAAATCATTAAAACAAAAGTCCATATGCCCCATGTGCTGAATGAATTAAAGAATAAGATGCTTAATTTAAAACATTTAGATAAGATATTACAAGATCAAAATTGAAACTAGGTCACATGACATTCTACTTTTAGGATACAAGTAAGCAAACATAAGCTGTGGCAGCTTTATTTGAAATTTCAAATCCTATGAACATCTACCCTGTAACTATTTTTTTTTTTACTTAAAAGGTCTTGCTATTGTGCCACATGTCTTCAGCAATAGCATAGAATGGTACTTTACAGTGCTGGATGGAATGTGCTATGTGTAAAAATACAGTTCAGGAATCCAGAATTATGATCCTGGCTGTATGCAAGTTCAGGTGATTTCACAAATGCTTGTTACATTTTTACCTACAAACATGAAGTTATGACCTTTGAGTCTAAGGAAGGGGTGTACATGTGCTTCAGAAACTAATTGCATATATAAAAACATAAATCACTACGACTCCCTCACATCAGAATCTGCCACCTGACTGCAGTAAGAAAATGGGGGGGGGGGGGGGGATGCATCCACTTATTATAGATAAAGAGGAATATTGTAACATAAAAAAAAACCATTTTAAAATAGTTGGACCATTTTGGCTATTCACACTTTATTTTTGTCACATGGAATGTCTGAAAAAAAATGAAGCAACTTGATAGTTGGCAACTAGGTTGTAAGTGCAAATAATATCAAACGGATTGAAATGATTGACAAAAATGTTGTGCAGCCATCCCACTGGCTGAAGGAAGAATCGGGCACATCTGTGATTGGATGACAAAGAGCAGACCCAATTGGCATTATATTTTGTTTTGTGATTGGCTGATTGATCAGTTAGTCAGGTAGGCACTGGAAAAGGGGTGGTCCAGCACAGAAGAGTTCTCTATCCTGCAATCTCTGTTGCTGTAGTGACCAGCTTTTTACCATCCCAGACAGTTTTAAATTGTTCAGGAACTGGCATCTCAGTCTGAAAAATCAGAGAAAGTGAATTACTTTCAGTGCACAAGCATTTAGATTTTTTCTTAAACTTTGCGTAATTATAGGACTTACAAATTCTCCATCTTTGCCAGGAACCAGGACATTCATCTCTGAGCTCTTGGCACTGATTATCTCACACGACAGAGAGTCCTTGCTCAGATAGACATGGCAACCATCTGTCTTATTGATGGAAATGGTTGGAACCTTACCCATTACCTATATAAAAGGTTTCATAGGCAGAAAGAATGTTTGAATAAGATTTCTCTAGTTTTTATTCACTTATTACAATGCAATAAAACATTTTTAGGAATTTTAATCTAAATATTACAACAGCATTTACTTAAGTGAGTCCACTCTGCAATCACAAGAGAAGGGGAAAATTTTAGTTTTTTTAGAGAATAATTGTCACTCACTGGCTTCAAACACTGACCTTTTGTAGCTTTGTAAAAATCTGCTCCGGTCACAAATCTAAATTAAATTTACTTATTTCTCAGTAATTTACTCACTTGAAAAATTTTTAATGAATTCCAAAAGAGGGCTGAACTGACTTTTTTTTAATTGCCTTGCTATTTTAATAATACTTTGAAGATGTTTGCCTACAGAAAATAGAACTTTCAATACAGCAATGATAAAGGACTGCAGAGTCTGATTATGTACAGAAAAGCTACTATTCAAAGCTCCTTTACAGTCAGTGGACAGGCAAACACTTTACATTATATTAATATAAGGAATGTCTGGTGTCAAGATTTTTCCCCCCAATATGATTATGCATCTTTTACTTTAGGAGACACACATCAACTTGGCGAATCAGGTCTGGACCTCAGTCCAAATGTAAATTTAGTTCATGACAAGTCTTCATTCTGCATATTGAATCTGTTAAATTTTATTCGAGAACTTTGGCACAAGTTTAATATATTAAAGTACACTATGAGGGCAAATGTGCTGGTTATAATGTATTTAATTGACTAATCGATTTTTTGGGCAGGGGAGGGGAATTGAGCAATAAATAAAATTAAATTTGTCCTGGCTATGTAGGTATCAAACATTATGAAGATGACAATCAGTTTAAATAAAATGATAATGTAAAGCCAAGGATCCACTGTAGTTACTAATGAAACATTTAAATTGAATAATAATAACAATAAATACATATTAATTAGTATATATAAGTATGATGATTAAGGAAAAATCCAACAAACTTGCCTGGACTTTAACATCCTTACAGTTGATCATTTCAACAATGCCCACAACATCATCAAAAACAAGGCCCATTTTCTTGCAGTTATCTGTAGAGAAGATATAGAAGCTGCTATTTATAGTTGAAATTATTTCTTTTAGCTCACCTGAATTAAAAAACAATTTTATATAGAAGTGTACAGTGCAATATATAGTGGTTTCCATACCTAAAGTGATGGAATTAATTTTTCCTTTCACATGCAGAGTGCTGTTATTGCACTTGAAGGCATAGACCACCTGCTTAAGCTCAGTGTCACTGATTACAAGATTCTGAGCACCCTCCTGATTTTCCTATTAATTTTATTGAATAGACAAAGATGGAACTGACATCAGAAAAACAATGGACAGCCTTTTGAATAATTATGTGAAATAATAGCAATCGTTTTTCACTCACAACTTTCCACTTTTTGCCCTCCAGCTCCAGCACTGGAGGTTGACTGCGAGCAGGGGATGCAGTAGTAGTTGGCCTGGAGGCAGAAAAGGGTTTGGGTCCAGTCTGCAGAGGTACAGCATTAGACCTTAGTGCTGGATTCTTGTGTGTCTTTTGGTCATCAGAGACATGCTTCAATCCTAAACACACAAGTTAAAAAGAAGACGTTTCTATAATAAATGGCTTTAAAAAAAAAAATAAACACACACACACTTCATAGCTAATCAGTGAAATTTCAAAAGAAAGAATTACTTTAGATGAAGAGTAATTCAGATGTGGTATAATGTTCACTCTGTACATCCACTGTTATTTTATATGCTTTATAAATACAAACATTGCATTAACAGCTTTTAAAGCTTTCTTTGTGGTCAAATGTATTTATTTGAAGTTTGTGACAGTCTACACTACCTCTAGTAATGTCAGCCCCTTTGTTGATGGAAGCAAAGAGAGCATTGCGACTGGTTGAGCCTGACCCACTTGATGAAGTATCTAAGTCAGCGGGTGGAGGTGGGGGGCCAGGAGGGGGTGGAGGAGCAGCTCCACCACTTGCAGCTCCAAATGCAGAAGCAACTGGACCCTGATAAAGACAGAGCAGCAATGTTTCACTTACTTACAATGTTTGAAGTCAAACCTCATTTTTGAAATATGCTCACCGTCTTGCTCCAGGCCAGTCCAACTGTGTGATGCTGCTTAATGTAGCCCTGCAACTCAGTCCAGATTGACAGGTAGGATTTAACCCAGTCCACATGAGTCTTATCCCTGTAAAATACAACATACAGGGTTTGGTCACAAGAGACACATCAGTAAAAAAAAAAAAAAAAAGTCCCTAATGAATCAGAAAAAACTAAACTTTTAAACATTCACATCAATCACAAAAAAAAGATAAAATTTTTTGTCTACACAAAACAAAGACATCAAGTAATTTAATAGCTACGTGATGAGTGTAATACTATAAAGCAAGGTTGAATTTAAAATTTTCTCAAAAAGAAACTTGGACTGGTAAAATTAGACAAACCAATTTATACATGTGGGCATGTATTACAAAGCAAATTTTGGGATATCACATCAAAAATTGACCTGGACAAAGCCAACGGGCCAAATGTGGCCTGTGCGCAATAACGTGAAAGGGTACTCAAGGAAACGGCGCACCATGAATGTTAAGGTGAAATTGGCTTAAGGATTGCCATGTCACAGGTAAATATTTTATTATGATTTAGAAAGTAAAATAATAATAGCTTAGTGAAATAGGTTTAGTGTTTGAGCCAAATTTGGCTATATTTAAGGCATATATATGTTTATATTGAACATCTGTTAAGACACAAACCATAAAATTCAGTATAAATTTTAAGTGTGATTTACACATGACAAACTACTCTTCAGGAAAATTGTTTGCAAATAGGTATTTTATATTTCCTTCTACATAGAAAGTTTGGCTCTGTGAAACAAATTTTAACAAATGCTTTTTAACAGGACATTCTTTGTACTTTTTAAACAATAAGAGCTTATACTGTCCTAAAATAAGAATTGAGAATGCAATAATCAAATTAAGTGAATTAGCATCAACCATGTAGTTAAAGCTCAATCGCATAATGAAGGTCAGCCTTGCTTTATGAATCTGCAGCAAGAAAAATGTACATAAAATCAAAAAGGCAGGGGGGAAAAAAGGGCACCACTAAACTTACTTTTCCTTGTAATCCTTAAGCACACGGTTTGTGTAGAACATGGCTGCATCCTGCATCTCTTTTACATAAGGGCCAGGTTTAGGAGCCTAACCAAAGAAAGAAAATTATTTAGTCCTTTTCCACTGATTTAAAAAAAGGACAGCAAGACTACTACTTACAGTAGATATGGCTCATTCATTAACCAATACTACTGTCTAAAGAGCTTTGTCTTGTCACAAAAATTACCAATTTAACACAGCTGTTGTATGATAGAGACTGTGTACCGAGATACTGATCAATGTGTTGGGTAAAATAAAAGCAGCAATCAGTGCAAGTATGTGTTACTAGGATCAAAAACCATTACAGATTTAAAGGAATCAAAGGCAGAACATAGAAATGTCAGCGCTAAAGTCATAGTACACATCACAAACACTGGTCTATTGTTACTGGCCAAAAAACAGAACACAGAATGAATTTTTAGCATGAATGAACAGTACTGTTCAAATCATTTACATGCCAAGTTTACTAAATGACACTTCACATACAAGTAAACTATGCGGACAACACTCACCATAGCGACCCAGCCCAGGGCGGGTACACTCTCACTGACAGCAGAGAGGTGGTTGAAAAGTGGAGATGAGCGGTTCTGCTCCCTAAATGCCTGAACCTGCTGAATTACTTTAGAAACTGGAGCCAACAGAGAAGTCAAAATGGCCTGCAAACATACACACATTAAGTTTAATAATCAGAAACTCTTTAGCCATCGTTTTAGTGTGGAGATCCAAAAAAATAAAACCTACATCAGCAGGCTTCTGGGAACAGGAGGCAGTGACAAGAAGCTGCCTCTGACTGATAAAAGCTTGCTTCATCATATCAGCCTGCAAAAAGAAAAATAAATAAATAAATAAATTAATTAATTAATTAAAAAAAAAAACTTGAGCACAGAAGAAAACCAAAACAGTAGAATGTTTATGATATGATTTGGTCTTTCAGCATAACAAGACATACATGTTTTTGGACATCGCCACCAATTTTCTGGCTCAAGCTGATGTATTCAGCCACAGGGCCTGAGATGAGGGCATCAAAGGCTTCAACATACGCAGAGACAACTGCAAACAGTGGGGATGAGCAGATGTCAACCAGAGAAAGGCTTTTATGTGCACAGTTGACTTTACCAGTCAGATTCATAATGCAGTTTTATTTCACAAATGAATGCTTTTCACATTGCAAAACGAAGCTAGCAGCACTGTATAGTAGTTTAAAAAAAAAAAAATCATTGTGGGATTTTTCTTACCTACAGGGCCACCAGCAGAGCCTCCTGTACCTCCAGAGCCAGAAATGGACTCCAGTCGACCTACAGCAACCTCCAACCTCTGCACCAGACTAGCCAGCTCTGCCATACCTAACCCTAAAAAAATAAATCTCATATTCATTCATTCATTATCTTCTGCTTTATCCTATATAAGGGTCACGGTGGGGTTCCCCATGCCCATCCAGGGGAGAACATTTCGGGCGCTGGGCAGATACACCCAGGACAGGGCGCCAATCTATCGCTGGGCACACAATCACACTCTATATGGGGCAAGTTAGAGAACTCAATTGACTTGATCCATGTTTTTGGACTGTGGGAGGAAACCGGAGGACACCCACACGAACAACATGGAAACTCCACCCAGATTGGGATTCAAACCGGGAATCCCTAGCGCTGAGAGGCGAACATGCTAACCACTAAGCCACCGTGCCGCCGAAATCTCATATTATGAACCTAATTAATCAAAGTTGCTAGCAATGGAATTAAAACAATGCATATGAGCATTATTACTAAATATTACATTTAGTACAATGATTATGCAACATTTTCCAGAACATTTTAGCACACAGCCAACCGAATTTAGTCTATGTGAAGCTGGATGTGTCATAACCTGTCTTTAAAGAAGGTATGTGGAGTTTTTTTTTGTGAGGTGGGGGACACTGAGCTTGTCCGGGCTAATGTAAAAATAAACAGCCTGAATTGTAATGCAAATTTTAATGCAAAGCTTAATCAAAGATTGAGATTTTGTCTGAATGCACCTTAAAAAAAATAAAAACTGCACACACAGGTATTCAGGTGTCCTACAAATCTTCCTTTAGACTGAAACAGGCCTAATGGGTAGTCAATGGACATTCAATAGTGCTATTAGAGGGGAAAATTATATTAAGTACAATTTAAAAGCAGCCTTGCAGTTTTTCTTTGACAATTACATGGCATGGTGCAGTCTATTGCACAGGTCAAGCAAGTTGAGAGAGAATTTGAATGACAAAACAAGCTTATGCTGGTCCCCAGAGGTTTCTTTGTTTGCTACATGGAACAATACTGAACTAGTACGACAAGTGAAATGTGGTCAGAAATCAAATGTTGAGGTCAAAAATAAAACCTAAATAGGTGTTAAGCCACTCCAGGGGATAACAGTTTGGCAGCACATAAACATTGTGCTTCCTGTACAGAAAACAGGTCATTGCTGTATTAGAATGGGGAAAGTAGGCCACATTACATTTACTTTCAGTGTGTTTTAGCCAAACAAAAACACAGCCACTGTTCTTAACGAGACATTTTAAACAGCTCATCCATTCAGCCAAGCAAGTATGATGATTGAGTAACACTGATACTCTCACGAAACAGACAACGTTGAGATGTGTATGCAATACGATAGGGGGTTAAACTTCGGCACAAAACGTAAAGCACTTAACTGGGATATATATATAAAAAAGAAAGGAAATCAAAAAGCTGCACAAAGCTGATGCACCATTAACCATAGCCACGTATTCAGTCTGCAACAAACCCAATTTAGACAATTTACGTAGTAACTTGTGAGTATACATATAACAATTCCACGTGAACACATTTCAGAGCCGTATAAAACCTAATTGTATCTAATTAAACAGCGGTGGAGCAAGCCCTGTGCAGTGTGTGAGTACGTTTGCACAGTGCCGCGACTATAGGCTGTTATTTCCTGGAACTGCGGCTTTGCGCCGTCTGCAGTCTGTAAAAGCAGGAACTCCTGATCCGCCCTAACGAACGAAACACGCAGCTTTAGAAACCATTAAAGACGAGATAAAGAGCCGAACTGTTTAAACGCGCCACGACTGACAGAAACATACAACCAGCCCGTCAGTCAGTCAGAAGCGGGCGGTGCGGCTTAACGCTGCGAGTGCACGGCTTTGATTTCACTGTCAGTCAGCAGCAGCTCTCTGTTTAAACAGGCTTAACACGCGCGTCGGAAGACAACAGCTCCATATACACCATTTCCAAAGCAGCCCCTCGTCCTTACCTTTGATTTGGGAGAAACGCTCACAAGATCCAGCCAGGCCTTCTGCCTCAGTGCGGTGGGTGTGTTTGTCTCGCTCCTGGCTCTCCGGTCTTCCTGTATGTGGAACAGATAATACCCAACAGCCACCGCGCACAATTTCCGCCCCAGCGCAGCACGCCGTGCTCGGTTTCCTTATAAGGGCAGAGCCGCGAACGCAATAAAGTAACGAAAAGAAGAAGCAGGAAGAACGAAGAGAAGCCACTTCTAACAGCCGACGAAAAAGAAATGCGAAAACGAGGACAAAAAGTATTATGACAGTAAAAAAAATGCGTTTTGGCACGACTGACGTGTGTAAAATTTTTTACAAAAACGAAAGCACACGATTGTTTCATCAGAGTAAAAATGTTGTTTTAGGAGATTCAACAATAAAATTAAATGATTTCTGATATTACGATTTTATCGATAACACTGATCATTCACACGAATACATATCACTGGATGTAAACACCTGGCTTATTCTTTTACATACATTTTGGTACAGGGGTTCTGTACAAACCCTGTGGTCTGACCCCAACCAACTTGGGTTTGGATAAAAACGTCAATTTTTTTTTTTGACGTTTGCAATACGTAGCAATTTTATCTGATGTTACTTTGCACACATGCATAATAACTTGCATATTGTAACCCAAACTAGTTAACTAGTCCTTTTCACTCCAGTCATTGCCCATTTTATCAGTTCAACTTACTGTAAAGATGGACGTTGTAGTTCTACAAATCCAGATTGTATTCCTATAATCTGTTTGTGGACTACAGTACATACAGTTTTAGTCCACTTTACTCTGTTCTCTGATGGCCAGGACCCCAATAGTAGCATCATAGAACAGGTATTATTATTTAGAGATAATACCTGTTAGTACTAACAGAGTACTAAGAATAAAAGAAAACAGATTTACTAGTCTATACTAGTAAAAATACAAAATCCAACTATATGGTAAGTACAGAAAAAACAATGTAACAAGAAGGCAGTGTGTCCAAACATTTGACTGGCGCTATTTTAAAACCCACAAGCATGCTACAGGTGGTCATAGGATAAACAAGATACCACATGCTTGGACTTGCTTTAATCATATTTAATTTTTTTCTAGATTGTTTAATTCTTAATAAGTACTAAGCTAGTTGTCTTGCCACTTGCTACTGTGAATGACATTTTAAGAAAACAATCACAAGTCTGTACATCAACTTTTTAGAATTATAATAGCCCCGTTCAAACACACTTACTACTGAATTAAATTTGCAGTACATTTAAGTCATAATTATATTTTTGATTTATTTTATTAATACAAGGTTGTTAGTAAATAAAATCTTAGTAAATAAAGTGCTAACAATTATATTTTTTAAAAATATATTAAAAAACATTATTAGTTACATTAAAGTGACCTGAAAGGCTTTGCAATTAGACAAAATTAAATTCACAATGTGCCATTTCACAGCTACTTTGAGTACTATTATTGCATTTGCTGAGTAAACCCACTATTCAGTAATTAATTAAAAAGATGATGGAATCTTTTATATTTTATATAAGTTTTAAGGAGGGATTATACAACAGCAATTTTGAATGCAAACAAATTAGAAATAACATTCTAACAAGCTTTAAAGTTCTGCTTTACTCTGAGAAGGTACAAAAGATAGACAAAAGTATTACGGCATGTTACACCTACATGAGCTTTTTTATATCCCATTCCAAGTTAGTCTTTTGAAGCAGCTATAACAGCATCCAGTTTTGGGAATGCTTTCTGAAAAATTCTGAAATGTGTTTTTTTTTTTTATTTCTATTCATCCAGTATTTGTAATTGCAAGCTCAGACACCAGTGTACATGAGGTCCTATCTTACGATTTCTGTTCTTGTTCATTCTAAGTGTGTTGGTGTTTGCTGAGGATGAGTTCTATTTTATCAAACTCACCCAAACATATCCTTGCTTTATGCAATGTGGTAGCAAACAAATGGCCTTTCCCAAAAGTGGGGTACATACAGTTGCATAATGGTTTGGTTTCATGCATGTGGTGAAACAGAACTAATGAAAATAAGAGGTGTGTTCCAATACTTCTGTCTACAAAGTGAATATTTTAATACTATTTTTTTTCACCTTGTGCAATTTGACTTTGTTGTTTATGATAAACTGAATCAAGCATTATCTCATTCAGACCAGTACATCTAACGTATACATATCAAACAATTCTTATACATTGTATTTGCAAAATGAAATGCAGAATGCAAACCTTAAGCTATTTTAATTTCCTTCAAGATTTCAACCAGTTTTAACTGATGGGATCACATAACACAGGGAATACTTCACTAAAACATTCAAATTAATAGTAGCAATTCTTCACCCAGGTTCATAGGTTCTATATTATCCATTCACACCTTTGTGCTGACAGCAGTCACTAAAACAACATTCATACAAGTGTACAATGCATTCAAGTAGTTCAGTTAATACACACCTATTCATCAATAATTTGAAAAAAGAGGGTTTGAAAAAAAAAAAAGTTTGAAACAGAAACATTTTAAATGACTAGTAAATTTTAGCATTCAAAAACAATAAAAGCACACTAAAGGGCTAAATGTGCTGAATGCAGTGTCCTGGAAAATCACAGGAATGGTTAAAATAAATTTAATTTAATAAAATAAACTTGGCATATGTGTTGAAGCTATCTTCGGGTGATCCCCAAGCCAGATGATATACTGTCCATTTTGCAGGAGTCTTCTGCCAAAGCTGAAGCCACGGTCAAATGTTACATCCAGTGGATTTTCTAAATGAGGTAAGCTACATCAGCACAGTGCTTTCTGAAGCCTCCCAAACAAAGCTCAGACTTCACAGTTGTTTGCTGGTGATTAAAGTGACAAAGGCTAATGCATTCACGACTCTCAACCATGTATAATACATGCATTATTTTCAATAACAAATCTGACACACAATTTAGAATGCAGTCATACAACTTGGCATAGGTGGATGCAGATTTGAGTATAAACTCTTTAACTGCACTATTGCCACAAAGGAAAGCTGTTTAAATATGAGATTTTGAGTCAGTGTTTAGAATAAAATGTTTCTAAACACTATGGAGGTCAGACTTAAACTGTCCTAAATGTAACATTTTATTGGGGTACAGTTGTTCTCGCAGAGAATAACTTTTATAATTTAGATTAAAGTCTTTCTAGCAGCCATAGCCATATGCATGTCTCCTTCTAAAAGCAATACATTCTTTGTTTAGGAGTATATCTGATCAGAAAAACTGACAGGACAAAGACAGCAGCCTATGACTAAGTGCCATGGTAACTAAATTGACCTGTCTTCTGGCTCAGGTTGTGCACACAAAATCCAGTGTGGAGTGGCAGTGGAAGTGGCTACTTTTGTAACCACGAACAGTCTCCCATACACACAACTATGTGTCTTCTAAGTGACATGCCAGTGTGTAAAGCTTAAAGTTTATTTATGGGATAGTAAGGGTGTTGACTCGCTATAAAAGCTCCTCTCTCTGTTTTTTGGTTCTATGTGGCCCTTGGCCATTGCGCAGGGATCCATTTTGCGGTCGCAGTAAGTGACCACGCTCTCTCTCAGGCCAGGAAACTCCAACATGGCCATCTTCACTGTCTAATTCAGAATCTGAGTGCATGAGAGCAGATGATGAGGGTGCAGGAGCTGGCTTTAGTCGGCCTAAGTAAAAACATGAAATTAAATGTTGATTCATTACAAGAGAAATTAAATCGTTTGATCACCAGTCTTAAAATGTCTTTACCTGTTCTTGGGGGATGAAGCTCCATACTTTCCTGGTCGTCTCCATCTAGCATTTTGTAACGACTTTTTCGTCTGACTTTTCCTTTCCGTCTATGCAAATCACATAGGTAAACAGACGGACATTTTTTACTTTGTTGTCTATGGACTTGTGTTGCACTAATGTCTAATTAAATATATTACTAACAACATGAAGGCAATGCTATATTATGATCAGTTTCAATATAGCAGATCACATTAATTCTTATTATTATTAATATTGTAGTTCAAATTACATGGAGTCTGGGTCATATTTAAGAAATAGTTTGAAATATTAATAGTACCACATACTATACATTTCTATATTCCATCATCTTCCTACTATAATCTATATAATGTATATACAAACCGAATGCAAATTATGTTTGTAATTTTAATCACTGGAATGTATAATTAAAACAAGCACATCCTTGCTACTTCCACAAATTCCATAAAAAATAGCAATTTAGTGTTTTTATAAATAATTGCAAAAAACATTTAATGTACATAAATGTTTGACCATATCCACTTTACCTGTTACAGCAGCAGACCAGGCCCCAAATCACTGTTGCAATAGCAACCACGATCATAAATGATGCGATCGTTACATAAAGCACACTCCATTCTAAACAAAAGCAAAGTACAGAAATAAAATCATGAAGCACCTCAATAAACTGGAAAGACTTCTTATTTGTGTATTTTAAGGCAAGTGAACTATGTTTGTTTTCTCTAAATGTTTATGAATATTTTATAGGACATTTCTCACCACAGTTGCTCTCTGAACCCCACAGCTGGGTTTTGATGAGGTTTTCCATCCAGAATGGATGGCACACACAGCGGCGGGTAAACGAATCACACTCTCCATGGCTAGAGCAATTCAGCTGGCAGACTAAAAACAATAAATAAAAATAAGAATGTGATATTATGCCTTATTAAATGCTAAACCTTTTTTTAAACTTTTACACTGAAGGGTACAGTATCAGTACTTACTAACTGTGTCCACTCGCCAGGCCTTAAAAATAAGGAAGTCATTTTTTTGCTTCCGCAGTTTGTTACGTAGTAATGTGGCAACACTGTAACCAGACAGTGGAGGTCGGCCAGGTCCTCCAAACACCAAAAATACCAGGCGAGTGCTGAGGGGGGAAAAAAATATGTCACAGAGGGAAATAATAGGTAATGACATATTTAACGAAATGTGTTCTATGTGTTCCAAGCAATACATAACTATAAATACCTTTCTGATGCAAGCTCCTAGTTTAATCAGGTTGTGAAATCGTTTTTATTTCATCTACTACTGAATTTACAAGAGGTAAATTATTCAACATTATTGAATCGAAACTTAAGATAATAAAACTAAGAAAGAGCTGGGTGCTATGTGGTGACAGTTTAGACAACTAACCATCATAATTTAAAATAACATTGACTTTACATACACACATTAATCTTGTTAACATAATTAATGGGTAGTAACATAAGATCATCTAAATAGCCTTTATAACATTAATAAACCTTAATCTATTTTAGAAAATAATAAATAGTACAGAGGATTGTGCCTTCACCACAAGGCCCTTGGCTCAACCTTAGAACAAGTGATTCATGTATAGTTAAAAGTATTACTGCTGTTTTAGTCTGTATTAGCACTCATGCTATTTCTCGTGTCCAATGAAATCACTGTATTTTAAAGTGACAAAACTGGAAATTTATTAACATTGTTTGCTGCAGCATGTTCTCCCCGTGTCTGCGTGGGTTTCCTCCAGGTTCTCCAGTTTCCTCCCTCAGTCCAAAAACATGGATCAAGTCAATTGAGTTTTCCAAATTGCCCTATATAGAGTGTGTATGCATGCGTGCGTGTGTGTGAGTGAGTGTGTGCCCAGCGATAGATTGGCGCCCTGTCCTGGGTGTATCTACCCAGCGCCCGAAACGTTCTCCCCTGGATGGGCATGGGGAACCCCCCTGCGACCCTAATATAGGATAAAGCGGAAGATAATGAATGAATGAATTAATGTTTGCTGCAGATTAAATGTAGGAATGGGTGTGGTTATTTGAATGTTCAAAATAAAAAAAATACACTATTGGAATAAGGCATATGTAATAAGCAAGACTAGTAAAGCAAGCTTTGACATGGTAACAAGACAACTCTGTTACTGATTCACAAGCAAATAATCAATTAATTCCCTGTTAATAGCTGAAATATTTAAACTCACCTTTTCACACATATTACAAAATTTACAACATATGTGTTATTTTCTGGCACCAGCATTGTACATTGTTTTATTAATCTACATTTATAAATAGATTTATGCATAATTTAAACAGAATATATGCATTACCTTTACAATTGAATAAAAATCAAATTTAAATATTACTAATGGCCTGCACACAACCTACAATTATCATTATTTTTTTTAAGAAAGTCTAAATATCCTGGTTGTCATTCAGTCAGGTGACCAATACACTGTGACAAACACTGACCTGTGTTCATTGAAAGGGCTGATCTCCCGTACAATGATGTCAGTATCCAGAACGCCCAACAGGACACTCACTTGTCTCAGCAGCATGTCTCTTTGTCTGCGAGACACCTGAGACACAGCCACCTCCAGCACCAGCTCCACCAGGTCCCTCTCCCACACATCTTTCATCACACAGACAGATCATTGAAATATCAGCTAAATCATGACAACTAGTATACGACTTTAATGTAAAGCATTTTAGAAACATGCCATTAAGTAATTTATTACCAGACCACACCCACCTGTCCCACCCACCTTTTTTAACTATGCTACATTAAACGAGCGCAATCATGAAAGCACCTACCTGGGTGGACCTCCACTGTGCCTCTGTCACTGCTGCTCTGTCCTTTGCTGTCGCTCACAGTCAGAGTGAAGCTATACTTCCCCTCCACCAAGTTACCAAGAAACAGCACTGCCTGGTGGTCAGAATTGTTCAAAACATCCTAGCAAAAACAATTAAAACATGTGGGCCAGTTACACGGGCAAAATGTTGGCTTAATGGTTAGCATGCTCTCCTCTCAGCACTGAGGATTTCAGGTACGAATCTCAATCTGGGTGGAGTTTCCATGTTCTCCCCTTGACCGTGGTTTTCCACTGGGTCCTCTGGTCTCCTCCCACAGTCCAAAAACATGCATTTAAGGTAATTTGAATGCTCTATATAGTGTGTATTTGTGTGTGTGACTGAGTGAGTGTGCCCAGCGATAGATTGGCGCATTGTATCTGGGTTCTGCCCAGAACCCGAAACATTCTAGGATGGGCATGGGGAACACCCCAACGGCGACCCTGGTAGAGGGCCATGACAAAAATACCAGCTTGTGCCTCTTATGAAAGTTTTATGTATTTTCCTGTTGAAATTACATTTTGTCTTTCTAGCAATATTAGTAACAATGTAGTCTATAACTTCTTATAGTCTTTTTCATCTTTGTGGATTTTTACATTTTTCAGAGTAAGTTGCTCAGTGGATACCACATTGTTTCTAATAAGATGTGGTTTAAGGAATCTTTTATGATGACATGTGAATGTGCCATAGTCCTAACAAAAGACTTTGACAAAAAGGTCTAGGACCTTGGCAGTTGGAGTAATTGGGAGTTCAAATAGCTGTAAGGTACCTAAAGCAGATTTTTAATGAGAACTAAAGTAATAAGAACCAGGTGATGCATTTTGGAATTTCAATGAAATCTGTATACCCATATGGGATAGTTATGTAAATGAAAAAAGATGTGTTAAAGTAGAGAACCACAAAACATTGCAAGCATATTTTAAATAAACATTCTTTGTTGTGACTTTTCCTGCTTTTTTATCAGTCAGTTGCCCTTCACTATAAGCTGTGACTATGAGCTATTCTAAATATATCTTTTATTATTCATGTGATACATTTCCCACACTTATCTATAACTCTCCATTAGCATGGAATAAACTTAAATTTAATTTCATTTAATAATCTCTTTAATTTTTGTAATAAAATCACGTCATAAAATCCAATAATATTTGAAGAATTATATTGTACCACTACAATTTATGAAAAACTCTTTTTTGATGAATTCTGTTGGGACAGAAAAGAACACAATGTTTGACACTTTGTATGACATGGTACTCAAATTGTCCCATGATCAGAATCATTAGCAAAAAGTAATTGATAACTGTGATGTATTATTCTTTCTTGGCATGGCTTACCCCAGATGCAGGACTGCTATCATCTCGTGTCCAAAGATAACTAATCCCTCCTTTATCATCAGAGGAATGGGTACCATCCAGAAATGCAGTACGGACTGGTAAAGTAACAACAGGGCTTGACTGCACTCTGGCTACAGGTGGTTGGTCATCCTCTAATTTCAGGAAAAAATAAAAAGTGTAAAAGTGCTTAGGTCGGAGTTCATTTTGGCTAAATATGAATATGGATTCATATTTCGTTTATTAAATAGTACTTCTTAGATGAGGTGGAGTAAAATAACTTTTAGGCTTTTTCAGCAAACTACACACCAGCAAAGCACAACTGCCACAACTTGACAGTGTTAAGATCTTTTGATGAAGTTTGAAACTATTTAATTAAGAGAGCTTATCTCTATAGAGAGCACACTAATTAAACTTAATAAAGTTTATCACAAAATGGGAAAATTACAAGGACTTTGATGTTTTAAACAACATACCTTCACGTGCAATAACGGTGACCGTGTCAGAGCTTTGCAGCTTTCTTTCATCTGTAACCGTCAGTGTAAAAATGTATGTCCCTACTTGAAGCCCCGTCACTGTGGCAATTGCACTATCCGCACCTTCTATCTTCACACCTTCAGGACCCCTAAGCTCAACAAACAAAATCCTCACTCAACATGCACAAGACAATACTTAACCTTGATAAGATCATCAAGTAAATTAACATTAATCTATCATTATATCACCGACTTGGTCTTTTCCCACAGGTAGGTCACAATCTTCTGGTCATCATTACTCTTGCTGCCATCCAGAGTGGTATGATCCACTGGGAGTGTCAATTCTTTGTCTGGTCCTGCATCAGCTACTGGTGGCTTGTTATTTTCTGAAGATAAATAAATATAGCAGATTTGTTCATACACAGAGGATTTTTGGATGAACAATAAGTTATAAGCTGGAATTCATGCTCACCTGGCTGCACAATGACAGTGACCTGAGCTGTGTCTTGCTGTCCAGATGAATCAGAGACAGTAAGCTGAAAGGTGTAGTCGCCCTCCTGCATAGCGGATAGCTGTAGATTTGGCGTCCGTACTCCCTGAATGGAAAAATATAGAAATATTTATTAGAATATATTATTTCTTTTTTTATTAGATGATAACTATCCACAAATGTTGCTATCATTTGCATAGCCCATGATGTTGCAATTCAATTCAAGTTTATGTTATAAGAATAAACAGTGATGTAGCATGGATTTCTGAGGTATTTATATAAGCTACATCACTGTACCCTCCTAAAGGCTATTACAGATTACCTCTGTATTATTGAATTTGTCAACCAAATGTTTTATTCAGATAGTATAATATACTGAAAAAACACATTTTATTATTTTTAATAAAACAGTTATTTGTACTGTGAAATTCATGTGAATGTTTGCTTAGTTATCTAAATAATTGATTCTAACCTTGTTTAGTGTGCATACTCCTATACAGTTTATGTGTATGATTTTGTAAGATTAAGCAAGTCTAACCCTAGAAAATTATTTTTATTAGATTATCTTTATTATTTTTACTTTACTAGTGTAGATTATGGAGCCAGTTTTTTTTATAAATGTTAAAAATGTATGGTGTAACTGCTTAATTCTAAAAACCAGGTAATTTAAAAAAAGCATATTCTATGATGTGACATAAGGGATGTTCTAAGATCCAAGCTTGATCTAATATTCTAACATTGAACGGGCTCTTAAGCCTCATTAGCAAAAGCATATAACAATTCAGTAAAATCAATCTTTTTTTTACTCACTTGCATCTCCACCACTTTGCCCTTGCTTTCTGGGCTTAGAGACCATTCATAAGCCAACGGTTCATGGTCATCCGTGCTCTGGTTGCCATTCAGTGTGATGGAGTTTCGAGGAAGGGTAATGACCTGATTGGGCCCAGCGTTGGCTACAGGCTTGTAGTCTATTGCTTTGTTGACTACTAGCATGGCTTGAGTTGAGTTCTGTGCTCCATCTGAGTCCGTTACGGTGAGGCTACAAATACAGAACAGAACACATCAACGAGAAACCAGAAAATGTATTGTCATTAGATGACAAGCAGGCAAAACCCTGGGACAATCATGTTGATCGATGAGTGAGAATTTGGGATTTTTTTGTAACCACAGGACTTGGTCATCTAGTCATTAAGTTGAGCTTAAACTTTTGTGAGCATGTAGTAAACAGACCGGTTAACCAGGTTTGTAAAGGATTTGTATGTAAAAACTCGGTTTGCTTGCTGTGAAGGCTCACCTGAAAGTATAGTTGCCAGGAAGAAGACTTGTAAGGGTCAGAATGGCTGTATCTGCTGAAACCTTCTCCTCTCTCAGTGGTCCCTTCACTTCCTCCCAGTGCCATGCCACTATCTTATCATCATCAGTGCTCTCTGGTGGTTATACACAATATCCGATAAAAACTATAAGGCTTAAGATTTTTGATAAAATCTATAACAATAACCCTTCTTCGTGTTAAATAACTATTTGTCTGTGTGCTAAATAACCTAAAGACAACAGAAAGTATATAGCAATGTTAATGAGCTAAAATATTGCCTGCTTTGCAACTAGTTTTAAAGCCTTTGAAGCCTTTTTACTGGTGAATTATTTTTATTAAACTTCAACTTGACAGTTATTGATAAGATGTAGTCTAGTTATACGATACGAGTTCTAATTTTACATGCGATTACTTTCAAATTCAAAATTTGTAAGTATTTATTTTAAATAGCTAATGCACAACTTAAATTGTCAAAGCAACATAAGCAATATATGGTGCTGCATTTATAATTATTTGTATTGTGTTCATATTAACATGTACAATTACTGATTAATCTGTATTACAATTGTTAAATGAAAACAAAACACTTCCAAGAGAAATAAACCAATATCTTTATGTAACAATATCTGAACGTTTTTCTATTTAGATTTTTCATTTTTTTCCAAAAATTTATGGTAACAAATTGTTTATAATATTTAATTCCATGTTACTAAAGACAGGGTAACTGTACAGAAAGATGTAAAAATGTTTTGTGTGAAATTATGTGAGAGGTTACCGATAATAACACAATAAAAGTCTTAAACAGACCTCTATTTAAAGATTTATTTGCATTTGTTATGTATTTTAAAGGTGTTTTGTCTATACAAAAACACTATGTTCACACTTTAAGCCTAAATATTTAACTAGGATTTTCTGGTCAGTTTTGATTTGTCTATGTTGACAGCTTATCTTCATATAAGCAAGTAACCTGCATCTGCCTGTACTTTCATGTTTGCAGTTTCTACAGTGTGAAATGTTATTAATAAAACCGTTAAAGGGTCAAGATGAGTAACGGTAAAATCTTTTCTTGTGACACCAAGAAAAGTAGTGGAAAAATGTAACAGTTTGCTAATAAGAAAGGCAAATCAAAATCCTTTCTTGCCCGAAAAAATCCTGCAGAAAGAATCAGGGGTGTTGGTGGTTCACTTGTTCCATTGTGCAAAGTTGTTTGCATAAACAGTATTTATGGGTGATTGATAACAAAACATGTGTTTTTTTTTTTTTTTTTTTTTTTTAAAGTCAGATTGAATAAAGCTATAAAGCTACTCAGGACAAATAAGTTTTTGAAACAAAATAAATTTCATGAAAAGGACACCGCTGATACATATATACTGTACACACACACATATACATATACATATGTATATACACACACACACACACATATATATATATATGTGTGTATATATATATATATATATATATATACACACATATATATATATATGTGTGTGTGTGTGTGTGTGTATATATATATTGCTCTGGGGTTGTGTTGACAATAGGCACATTGCCAGTCTTTTTGGAGTGGATGTAAATATTTCCATGAAATACCAGCAAAACCAAGAAACAAACTGTACAGGTTTTTGCGCAAATTAATTATATCTTTACTTAAGTGTAAATTCTGCTTTTAACTAACAAAATTATACTCACGACTCCCATCGATCACAGTGGAGCTTGTTGGCAAAGAGATCTCCTGGTACTTTGGAGAAACAACAGCGACAGGTGGTTTATTGACTCTAGGCTCTGTGAAAAGGTGTGGTAGTACAAACAAAGAGCATTGAAGTCTTTGTTTGGTTTTATCATAAGTATGTAAAACTTTACCTTATGTTAATAATAGTTAAACAGTATAATGAAAGAAAAGTCCAAATTTTAATCCAACCACACGGTAAAAAATAGTCACCTGGTTTAACAGTAACATTGACATAGCCTTCTCCATGTGCACCACCACCATCCACAATTACCTCAAACTCATAGAGACCAACGGTCAGCTGTAAACAGTGGACAAAGATCAGTGCATTGTATTTAATAAGTAATAGGAATAGGAATCTTATATCCAACCTTGCTGAGTTTAAGCGTCTCACTATGTTTTCCTTCCATTTCTCCACTATAGTCCACAGGGTGTGTCTTTAGCCGCCAATCAAAAGCATAGTTAGTACCTGAAAGCAAAAAGAAAAACTAAGTCATCTCTACTAAAAAGTTGCAATTATAACAAAAGTGGTTCAAAAGTAAAAATTTACCTAAAGGGGGAGATGGCACTACGAAAGCATTAAGCTCAAATTCACTGCGTGGAGTTACCTCAACATTGTTGCCAGCTGATACAATCAGTTCCCTTACTATTGTGGAAACAGTTGGAAAGACAGTTTTTTCAGTAATATAACAGACTTTATACTTAATGACTTTATACTTAATGCATTAATTGATTATATATATATATATATATATATATATATATATATATATATATATATATATATATATATATATATATATAAAATACATATATAAGTCCTGCAATGATATAAAAACATACATAAACAGGGAAAAAAATCTGTGAAATGTTACAGTTCTGAGCTTAGAGTGTCTTTCATGTATTAAATACAGATGGGATCATAAACATAAAAAAATGCTAAATTTTAGTTGATATATTTTACTATTGAGCATATGTTTGATTTTAACTACAGATGTTCTATGATTTTGTACTCTAATAACTTAGCCCAGGGCAGAACGGTGGCTTAGTGGTTAGCACGT
Source organism: Corydoras maculifer (assembly GCA_019802435.1). Classification (NCBI taxonomy): domain Eukaryota; kingdom Metazoa; phylum Chordata; class Actinopteri; order Siluriformes; family Callichthyidae; genus Corydoras; species Corydoras maculifer. The sequence continues at coordinate 3,169,372 of JAFMOD010000226.1, forward strand.
TTTCCTCTCAGCGCTAGGGATTCCTGGTTCGAATCCCAATCTGGATGAAGGTTCCATGTTCTCCCCGTGTCCATGTGGGTTTCCTCCCACAGTCCAAAAACATTAGAAAATTGCCCCATATAGAGCGTGTTAGTGTGAGTGAGTGTGCCCAGCGATTAATTGGCGCCCTGTCCTGGGTGTATCTGCCCAGCGCCCGAAACATTCTCCCCTGGATGGGCATGGGGAACCCCACCGCGACACTAGTAGAGGAAAAAGAGGAAGATAATGGATGGATGGATAACTTAGCCATCAATGTTAAAAAGTAAAGTAGCAAAATAAGAGATACAAAGTTAACTGACCTGAGAAAGCATTTATCCAAACAGCAATATATGCTTTTCAGACAAAATTGTAGTAACAAATATCTAGGAACTTATTTGAAAAGAATCTGTGATGAATTTCAGATAAAATTCCAGAATGCATAATTTTTTTTTTAAATGCTTTAAAATCACTTTGTAGATACCCTATCACATAAACATAAAGTTTAAAATGGTTTGATTTGTTTGTGTGTTTTAATCCATTTTAACGGAAGCTCTTATTAACTTACAAGAACCTATATTATAAAATAATTACTCCTAGATGATTCGCTGTAGACCTATGTTACAGATGAACTTTGACATTTCCAAAAAACTAAAATGTTCTTGCCGTGCAAAAGCTTGATCAGTCAGTAACTGTTAAATATATCTCACATCTGCATGTGCTCACAATTTAGCAACATTATTATATCACTACAGATATTACAAAACATTTCATTAGATTTTTTAGTTTCCCCATGTTTTTTTTAAACTTAAAATTTAAATTGCACCAATGGTAATATCAAACTACTATTGATTTAATAGCAAGTATCTTACCAACTGGAGCGCCTGCCGTCGTAGATAAAGGTGTGCTTGTTGAGAGCACAGCACTTTTATTGGAAGATGAAAAATCCATAGAATCTTCTGACAATGTTGCATTCGGCAAAGAGGGTAAATGATCAGCTGCTTCTTTGTTGCCATTGATGGGATCATTAAATGTTTTATTGACTGACAGTGGAAAGGATTCTCTATTGCCTGAAGTTTGACTGGATTGCTGAATTTGTAATCGATCCTAAAGAAACAACCAGAGTGTTTTTCTACATGTCAATGTTTAAGCTAACCTAATATTGTTGTATTGCAAAGTATACATAATAAACAACAGTAATTGTAAATAATTTTGTAACACAGAAATTACATAGTAAAACATACACTAATGTTACTGTGTCCTGGTCCAAGTGTAATATCAGTAGCTAATAGTTGGCGAGGGCTTCTTGTCTTTTTTGTTGTGCTCTTATTGAGCAGTTGCAGAAGGCCAGGAGACTTGACATGAGGAGCTGGCAGGGCTGAGATGTCACAGCCGTTGGGCCGACTGCAACTAAGCAGCACGCAGTAGTCGCCAAGACTCCATACTGCACTGCATGAGGGTTTCAGACAGCAAGACTGCCAGCAATGAAACCCACCTAGATCCACAGCCAACGGCTGCCAGCCAAGCCCAATCACACTGCTGCAGGGAATTCCCAACACTCCACCACTCACCCTGCACATGCCTGCATTCACACCTAAAAAAAAGATTATTCAAGGAACAGAAAGAGTAACCATTAATTTATTTATGCAGTATAATTTAATTTAATTATTTATGTGAACCTTTTAAAGCTATCAGTTAATATAAAAGTGAAACTTAAATCAGGTGTTTTATCAACAGGATAACAATAAGGTGATGAGATGAGATGCATCATGGAGGAGATTTTTGAGGAAGGTAGTTGCTCATCATGTTTTTTTTAAGCTCGAATGCAGTGGGTTTTTTATTTTATCAAACATAATGCTTCTAATTTAAACCAACAATATCTATTTTGATCTCATCTGTCCACACAGCAAATTTCTTCATTATTAATATTGCCATGCAAATGTAGCCAATATCAAAATGGTTGATAGGTGTATATAAGTTACCTTTTTAAAAGTAAACTTTTTAACTTTGTATTTTTCAGTTATTTTAACATCAAGGTCAAACTTCAATAAGCATACAGTTCCCATTTTGGACAAAACAGACTTTTTACTGTTTACACTTCCAAAAAGGCCCTGTTTACAAAACAAATTTCAGCAGCACTTGAGCCCTTGTTGAAAGCCTCCCTTATCGACATATTCTGCATTTGCTTTACTCAGGTTCCTTTTATTTTATTTTCCAGTCAGTTTTTGCTGATATACTTCCAATGTGAAAAAAGAAGCAAGCAAGTGACCACAAAAGTGCTTTAAGATTGTGACACAAATTTTAGATTCCTTAACCAAACAGAACAACTCACACTCTTGGATGCATGCTTGTGAAAGAACTGCAACAGAATGTACTGTGTAGCACAAAACAGTACTAACAACGTATCAGCAAAGTTAAGTTTTTGGAGACGGATTAAGTGGTAACAATCTAAAAATTCTTATTCTGCACATCTCGATGTTGGAATAATAATTCCCTTTCTAGCACAGTATAACGGTTCTAAGTAGGAGCTAAATAACAAAGATGTGATGATCCACTTTCTGTACAGTAAATTAAAGTAGTAGATTTGGACTTACCAATGGGACAGCAGAGGCAAAACCAACAGCAAAGAGCCACTGAGAGGAACTGACTAGGTCTACTCCATAGTGAAAAACTCAAAGTGTGTATTATTACACAGAGCATCTTCAACCTAAGAACACGGATCTGAATAAAAGAAAAATGTCTTTAACCACAGGTTACATGTTGTAAAAAAAACATTCAAAACAAAAAGTTTATCATTTGAACAATAGATTATAATTAACTGTGGCAATGTGGACAAATGAAAAAATACAACAAAAAAAATCAATCAATAAATCAATTTAAATGTATTTGCTGTGGCATTAAAAATAACATTCCTTCATCAAAAACTAGAAGCAAAGCATTAACCACCAAATAAAATGACATTTGATTGAGGTCATGTAGTGAATGTTGTGTCTATCACTTGATGATTAGGCATTCAAAACATTATCACATATAACAACTTAGTGGTTACAATAAAACAAAGTTTATCTGGGGATATACATAAACATACCTTTTTTCAAGCAGAAAACACAAGGCCAATATTGGAAGCTTGGTGAGACATAAAAAGGAGTCCACATCACTGCTTTGTAAGACCACAGCAGCATTGCACTCCCACACTGAAAGACTGCAGCACAATCTGAAAAGATGGCAGAAAGATAGAGATCGAGAGATAGAGAGAGGGTATGATTAACATGAATAATATACCATATGACTAAAAGCAACTAAAAACAAAGCTTTTGAAACACTAATTCACTTCCTATCCTGCAGGATGTGGGTGAGTCATAAGATAATGATTTTGTCTAAAACTTTACCCACACAGAACACAAACAACATGAAATTAGGAAAATAAATATCACTCTTATTTATTATTATTATAATCAATTATAAAAAAGCGGCACGGTGGCTTAGTGGTTAGCACGTTCGCCTCTCAGCGCTAGGGATTCCCGGTTCGAATCCCCATCTGGGTGGAGTCTCCATGTTCTCCCCGTGTCTGCGTGGGTTTCCTCCGGGTTCTCCGGTTTCCTCCCACAGTCCAAAAACATGGATCAAGTCAAATGAATTCTCAAAAATTGCCCCCTATAGAGTGTGTTTGTGTGAGTGAGTGTGTGCCTAGCGATGGATTGGCGCTCTGTCCTGGGTCTATCTGCCCAGCGCCCGAGACGTTCTCCCCTGGATGGGCATGGGGAACCCCACCGCGACCCTAATAGAGGATACGGGAGATAATGAATGAATGAATTATAAAAAAAAGTATTATTGGTCACAAAATTCTGTATTATCAATTCTTTTCTACTCTGCACTGTCATGAAACAATGTAGAATATGCAAATGAAAAATAATAAAATGATCCTTAAAGAACAAACTGAAGGGGATTTTAAAAAAGTGTGTAGAGAAACAAATGGACTACAATCTGTAATTGTAGAACTACAAGTGCACCTGTGTGGTAAAATAATAAAAAAGACAAGAGTGTAAATCTGCTGATGGTTTTAATGTTTGAGTTAATCTGCCTTCACGAAATTCAGAGGGTCCAAACCGATACTTTTAATACTACAACAATATTTTGTTTTAAATACTTCTGCCAAGTTAAACCTTAGTATGGAATATTTACTTACAACGAGTTATTTTAACATTGTTGTTTGGTTGGTTTACATCTGAATACATCACTCAACATTAGGGACAACAAGGCAATGTAGGGGGAAGCTCTAACAATGTGACGTTACATACGCGTTTTCTGGCTAAAATCTCTTGTTATAGTTGTAAATTCTGACACGGCATGCAGTCTGACAGGTGCAGATCTCTGCTCGAGTGACTGCAGGGTAAGGGACCGTTCTTCCACCCGCATGTTAATTAGACAACCTGTAATAATGTCGGACGGTTCTGATCCTTAATTAACACAGATGAACACAAATCGATGATTGAAGATTTTGAAAGGTCTCAAGAGGTCAAACCAAGTAAACTAAACTAACCAGATGTGAATCTAAAACTGAAAGTGTTCTGCGTTGCGTCTCATATAGCCATTGATCAGCAGTCAGATCACTGACGTTAAAAAGCATCGTTGGCAATATTCTGATGCACTGTCCTTTCCTTACAGTGAAATACAGATCATAAACTCATTATCCCCATAATCCGCTCAGATCAGTCAGACAGCGTTACTGTCAGCAACTGCGAATGTCATTCTAAAAATTCTGATAATTAAGAGCCATCGTAGTTTAGTAAAATGATCGGACTCACTGCTCGGTGGTGTTTTTACTCCAGCTGTCCGTCGGGGTTCTTGATGCTGCAGTGTAGATTCAGTGTGCAGGATCTTTCACACGGAAACAAACAGAAACAGTCACTTCCGCCCACTAACACCTGCCCCACTGATGTCGCGGCTATCAGCTTTAACATTTTGCTGATTCTATTAAATTTCTATCTGTTAGTTACTAAAGTAAAATAATTGTGCAATATTAACCAATGTAGAAAACATAAAATGCATCATCTATAATAAAAAAAAACACACAAATGGTTTCGCCACTAACAAACATGGCGGAACTAGCCATCAGTCGTCAGATATAATAAGTAGTTAAAAAAAACCTTTCTGCTTAGCATAACACAGCGTTACAAAGTATTACATTTTAATTTTGTTAATTATATGTATGACGCACTGTTAGCATATTCGATATTTCAGCGCTTTACAGGTTACATCAGGCTAAGAGGCAAATAAGGTTTTATGGGTGAACAGCTACCCCTAGTGGCTATAAAAAACCATGGAACAAATTTAAGTCTTCTTTATTACTCAACAAAAATAAGCATAAAATATTAATAAATTAAATAAACACCAATTACATGTACATGGTTTTGATTCGTCAAAATTTTTCAAAAAAAAGTTTATGTTTTTTGCCTCAAAGATTAGATCATCAAAATGTTATTAAAGCCAACATCTGCTAAAGCTATAGAAGTGCATTCAATCCCCATATTTAGGATAACTTACATATGTGTAAAGATATAGTTCACACAGATGTACACTGAAATTTTAGTGTCATCTAGATGATATCACTGTTAACTTTGTGGCTACATAAACAGATCAATGACAGGTTTCATCTGCATGTGCTACAACAGGGTGGCTATTTAATTACTTGTCCAAGCCCTCGTCATCGCATAAATTAGATTAATGTTACTTTACTACTTATTTTTTGTCAGTCAATGATTGTTTTACAGCAGGATAATTAACTGGTCACTGCTACATAACAGGTTTATCAGGTTGTCAAACCTGTGACAATGGTAATTAATATTGTATAATAAATTCTAAAAGACATACAAAGAGACAAAAATTAACTTAAATAGCAATCTGTCTAAACAGAGGATTTAGTTTGAGTTCTTAAAGATTTAGTTAGGTCAATGGAAAGTTTTTCTTGACTTTGCATTCCTTGGCAACTTGAAATACAACAGACAAACTAACAGATGAACAATTTTTTTATCATTTATTAGCACTTCGTGTACCCAATTGATTTTACTAGTTATGTCTCATCATTGCATATCAAGCACAGCGATAACTTCAAAGTGTAAACCAAAACAAAGTATATTTTTACTTAACAGAAAATAAATGTAATTATTTTACTTGTTCAGCTGAATATGTTTATAACTCGACATCAGAGAAGATGTCAAATTGTACATATAACTGTTGATTGATGAGTTTTCTAAATATTACTATAATACACAACATTAAAATGTACGTGGTCAATCTGAACAATTGCACATTAATATAAAGTTGGAGGATGGTGTGGTCCAACTTGCTATGACAGTACATCCAAACTAAATTGTATTATTAAGACTCTTTGAAGTATAAGGATAAAACAGTTGACAAATAAAGGTATGGACCCACAGATACAACATACACTGTCCAGCCAAAAAAGGTCACCATCTGGATTTAACTAAGCAAATAGATAGGAGCCTCCCTGCATGGCTGATTATGTTTCAGAGTTATTTAACCCTAACTGATGCAGTAGCCTCTCATTTGTTAATCAATCATAAATCAGTCATAAATAAATCTTTAATGATTGTGATTAGTGATTACTTAAATTGATCACCTCTTTCAGGTATCATCATTCATAACACTGCCAGAGCACCACACTATGACAAATACCGGACAGAAGGTTCCTTTTTTTTTTCTCTCGCTACTGTCAATTGCTTTTTTCGTGTTCTAGTTTTGAACACTGTAAAGCTGCATTGTGACAATGTACTGTAAAAAGTGCTACATTTACTTGAACTTTAATTTTGGGTAAAATAAAATCCTAGAAAAACAAGTAGTAGAACTCAGTAATATGTTCAATAATGAATTTAACAGCATTTGCACATGCACAACGAGAAGGGAACTTATAGGATTGGGACTAAACAGCTCTGTAGACTTAAGAAATCCACTTGTGAGTGAAGCTAACCAGGAAAATAGATTCAATTTGCTAGGGAACATAAAAATTGGACTAAGGAGCAATTGAAGAAAGTCATGTGGCAAGATTTAACCTGCTTTAGAATGATGAGTACATTAGGTTAAGCAGGCAGCATTAGGTTAAGGCAGCTGAGGTGATGCAACCACCATGCCTAGTGTCTACCATACAAGACTGGGGGCAAGAGTTTTAATATTCTTGCAGTTGTTCAGGTCTGGGTCCAGCAATGTTTTGTGTCCAGCTGTTAATAGAAATAACTGTTTTGACATGATAAGGCAGGCCAATGAAATAATAGGGTGTGTGATTTTTTTTTGGGCCAGACAGAATATTCAAGATAGTATATACCAGTGATGATTTTAAAAGTTAAAATAAAATACATGAACTTAACAAATATCATTATTTGATTATTATTATAAAGACTTGCCATTAATAACCAATTAATTCAATTGATAAAATTAAGATTTTTTATCATAAATTTTTTACTGTATTTGGTTTTACAATACAGAAAGAAACACAGTATAAAATTTCTAATATAATTTGAATTATATTTGCATAAGCTTTTTATTCAATAAATATTTTTTGCATAAAAAAAACTTGTGTGTTCATCACATTTAAACAGCTCTATCATTTCTATGGATTTGGATTGAAACCGCCTTTAATGAACAATCTCGGACAGGTTGTTTCGGTCCGCACCCAGATCGGAATGCTGTACTGCCCAAATAAACCACACCAACGGAATAAAGCACCAGCATTTTAGCCAAATTATAAAATAAGTAAGTAAAAAAATCAAGGTTAAGTCAAAGTATAAACAATCATCTAAGAGTGTATTTGTAGTATTCCTTCCTATATGTGTCACCAATTAATCATCATATTTGTGTACAATTAGATTTAAATTTAGCCCTGCTTATAAATGGTTACCAAACATTTTTCTATCAAGGAAAGAATACCTGTCTGTCACTTTTTTTGAAAAAAAGTGGAGTAATGCACATGTCACATGATGCACAGATGTAAATATTACAGTAGAAGGAGAAATGTGGGTGGGATTAGTTGGTGGAGTCTAACAAAAGCAAGGGAGGAAACCAATTACAAACTGATAGGAGTTAAAAGCATAGAAGTTACATAGCTTTTAATCTTAGTAAACTGTAATGGGTTTAGAAAATTAAAACTCAACTATGAATAAACTATTTAGCTCTGATTTTTTCACATACATATGGAAATAACAGGTTGATAACAGAAGGAACTGTATTATCTTAATTATACCTCCTGTTGATATTTTTTGTTTTTTCAGTTTGGGTGAAATACATCAATATTATGAAATTAAAAGCTTTAAAATATAGTTTATGTTCATGTGGGCTTGAGGAACATGCAGGTCACTTGGAGGCATAAATACACATAAGGTGTTTTCAGGACAATTGAACAGGTGAACATACTCTGTATTTAAAATTCCATTGACTGTACACATAAAAACATGTCTGAGTTAATAAAGAATGAGTGAGTTTTGGGTGTGGCTGGATGAGTGTGACTTCTTTACTTGTACTGGCACATTCCTTTGAAAGCCGCACCCTAACTCAGCCCCCTCCCTTACCTGTTACTTGTTGCTAAGTCAAACACACACACACACACACACACACACACACACACACACACACTTTAAACAAAGAGGATAGAGGAAAGAGAGAAAGAAAAAAGTGTCATTCTATCATCTACAATCTGCTCTGAGTAAAATTTAAATTAGTAACAATGTAAATGTTGTACATTTTTGAATTATTTCATGGGCACTAGTGTAAATTCCGTCATGTGGATTATTAACTTTTCTGGGACAGGGTGTGTCTTAATGTCCTGTCTTTCACCACTAACATTTATAAGGGCATCCAGTATCTTTTACTGTGTTAGTACCATAACATAAACTCGCAAATATATAAAACACAAAGAAAAATCAAATAAAATTAATTAAAAAAATTTAAAAATCCTGGGTTCAATTACCAGGCAGGGAACTCTATTCTCTTCACACAGGCCAAAAACATGCTAGTAGGTAAACTGGAAATACTAAATTGCTCCTAAGTGTGACTGTGTGCATGGACGCATTTGTCTTTGTGTCTGTTAATGGATAGGTGACCTGTCCAGGGTGTTTCCTTGCCTTTTCTTATAAAGGATATATGTATACCATAATAAGGATAAAGTTGTCCTAAACATCATTGATACGCTTAGACTAAGAATGGGGCAGTCTTGTGAACTGAAAGTCCCCGATTTGGTTCCTGGTCCCACCAAGAATGTTCATGGCTAAAGTGCCCTAATTGCTCCCCGGGTACTTGGCAGGGATGCCCACTACTCTGGGCGTGTGTGCTCACCTCAGCAGTGTTTGTATTTCACTGCACGGGTGGGTTAAACGTGGAGATCAAATTCCTCTGTGTAAAGCACAGCAGGCAAAATAGATCACTTTATTAATAAGGTGAAAAGCACAGAGATTAAAAAGATGAATGTTAGATGTGAACTTAAATTGCACCCTACTGATGATTGTAATTTAAATACGCATTCTAGATTAGTTATAGGTGTGCATTTACAAACCTCACACAAAACACCCTTTCAAGAGTATGTCCGTGTTTGACAGCCCACCATCTGCACAACCAACCGGCCGTGCTAAGGCAGCAATGCAACCTGGGATATGAAGTTCCTTCCGAAACACTATGCAAATAAAGAAAAGGGTGAGAAGCTACCTTTAAAACAGGAACATACACAAGTTTCAGACCTGTGTCTTATGGGTTGGCCTATCGATTCGCTCATATTTTCCCTAACCGTTGAGCTCCTGTTTGAACACAGAAGCTCTGGGAAAGTTGGGAGGAGTTAGAAGGCAGTTCCTCTTTGCAATGAGAGCTGCTTTCTGTAAGCAACAGATACAGACAGCATTGCAGAGCTGAACTCGAACAGGTTTTGCGGGGACTGGTTTTGGCCTTCAAGCTGAACAGGGCAGGGTGGGGACCAGGAATGTGACGAGGCACCCGAGCACACTCCTCGATGGATAGGGGATAAGCCGGTCTTTCCGACGTGGAGATAAATTTCAGTGGCCATTGCACACAGGCGCTTTATTAAATACAAAAAGGTAAGAAACAAAGTAAAACCTTCGAACAAGAGCGTTCACTCCGCGATAAAGGATGTATCAGTCGGTTGTATATCATTTCAGCTAAAGTCTATGTTGCACAGTCATATAGTACTAGGATCTTGTGTAATATTGATTTTTTAAATACTAGTTGCACAAAAATGACCCGATTAACATTTACGACCAGTTTGGGTGCATGTTGTTTTAACGATCATTCACCTCCACGGGCAAACAGCTCGTATAGTCTGTATTGCAAGCTTAAAACAAGGATATTTGCTGTATAAAATGGTTGTTGTGCTTAATCGTTCAGTTTCTAATTTTGACGAGTAAGTGCTTGACATATAGAGATTTTAAATGCATTTGTTTGTTATTAATATTTAGCCTAAACATGCATTACTAATAATACACATAACAACCATCCAACCATTACAATAATAATTTGTACCCAGAAATATTTACAGCCAACTCTCTGTTTCTCACCACACTTGAAAAGAGAATTCATTCAAATAATACCACTGAGCAAAGCTTAAATATTTAGCATTGCAAAGAAAATTTAGGGAAAAGTTCAGGAAGCCATAGATCAAACTTTTGCTTTAACCAGACTGTCAGATGACAATAATAGAGATGTCATCAAAAGAAGTGGCAGCCATTTACATTTCAGTTAGATCAAGTATTTAAAGCAATGCAATAATGATGACATACTCAGGTAAAAGTAAACTATATGCTACTATAGAGGTACACATTTACAGTGTACATAACCACTTATGCATATTTCTAAGGCCTAAAGGGACTGTCCAGAAAGCTAAACATTTCCAGTTTCTATTTCTTTTCTATTTTCTTTCTATTTTCACTATTATATTTCTTCAAATGTAAAATATGAAATTTGCTTGCATAGTGAATTTGACAGAAATAATTTTTTTTTAATTTAAGTGTTTATTAAACAATACATATACATAATAAAGAAGACACACGCTATGCAAAAAAATGTAATTTTAAAGAAGTTATAGACTAAAAGGGTAATTAGAAAATGTGCAGTGATTAGGCCTGATTCTGCACAAGGTCATCTGCATATCCAACATATAATTTAAATTAAATTATACATTAGGAGTTCAAATTAAATTAGGCTGGAAACTAAAATACACTATGTATTTTATTTATAGCTCTATTACATTATAATTTAAAGTTGAATTACACACTTGCAGTTTTGAATTAAAAAGCATTTGAATTTGTGATTAATTTCATTAGATTTTTATGTACTTTTTCCTTTTAAAATTTTACTTTCACAAATTTGAAAACAGACAGGCATGAGATGAATAAAAAAATTAACAATAAGTAAATCTAATAACACAGTAGTAAATATAATGGCAACCAAAATATTATTTGAATGAGCATATGAAAACCTGTGATATTTAACAACTTGAAACATGTATTTTGTACCTAGATATAGTGGCTATGCAGCATTTTTACAATTGTGTATAATATATGTGTATAATTCATGATTTTACATAAAATATATAGTTTATATACCCATTTTACACATTAGTATAATTAAGCTATGCACACAATTGAGGGACATATGGGATGATACAAATAGAAATTTAAATTAAGAAATAGAAAATAAATTTTTTTTTTTTTTTTACTAGCCATGATGTCATGCTACCTTCAAATTTACAAATAAATTATGGTTAAATATTATTACATAAAGCTACATACATATTGCTGCATGACCTGTGGCTACTTGAAGCACCTCATCCTTAAACACTAGAATAGCTAGCAAGTACCAACGGTAATGTTTAATTACATTATATTCAGTGACATCACTTCTTTATGCATCATTAAGGATCTTTCATCAAAAATAAATGTGTTGGTTAGAACCTTACCAAATGAGTAAAATAACAGTTTTAAGCACAGATGATAAGTGAAGGAACCTTTATTCTAATTTGGAACAAATGACTCATGAGTGAAAAACAATATGCCAAACAAGGAAATGCTAAACAATACATACAAGTCGGAGCACAACCTTCACCAAGGCAAAATTTTGTGATTAAAATAAGAATTTATAGTAAAAAAAAAAAAACCAAAATGTATTCCAAAACTTATTTAAAATTTCTACATTTTGAAGTCGGTAACTGGTAACAGTCAAAGCTTGAGTATAAAAGAACCATACAACAGCCTGGCTTTTTAAGCAAGGATGGGTAGTGATTCACCCATTTGTTCCAAACTCAATAACATACATGTCAGTCAGTTCAAAGACAATGTTTCTCAGTTCAAGAGTTTAGCTGTTCACCATCTGCAATTTATGATATCATACAATGATTCATGAGGTCAGAGAAAATCTCTAAAGATAAAGACATAAAGCAGAAACCACTGCTGACTGGGCATGATCATTGAACTGTTAGGTGGTGGTGTTTGAGAAACAGTCATTTTACAGAGATGGACATTACTAAATAGGTTTTGGAGTACTTCGTAAAATCTTTGTTACCTCACACATTCTACCATTGCGTCAACAAATGCAATCTAAAACTGAATTTTACACAGAAAACAAGTCCACTTTTTATCTTGTTTTAGGGAAAATTCCACCTGCTTTTGAGATGAAAAGACAAACCAAACATTTACTAACTGGAGGTGAAAAAACAGCATATGTGATGACATAAGTATGCAATAATTTGTAGTTGTTTTGCACATGTATAAAGATGACAACACTTTATTTGGTTGTTGTCATTAAGACAATGTATTTTTCCATGAATTCCATGTCTTTTGACAGGACAAGGCCAAGCCAGTGTTTGTTTAAGTGTAACTGTAGTTTTATAGACTGCTGTCCTGACCTATCTCCCACTGAAAATGTATGAACAAGTGAATCAGACAGTGTTGCACAGCCAAGTCATGTATCATCAAAACATGATTTCTTAAATACATTCTTTAAAATGCTTCAGAGCATTAAAGATTAAATGAACCCATGGATGCATATAAACAAAATGTTTTATTTAAGGTTGTCTTGGCATCCATTATGTGCTTCCTTACTTAATAATTATTCACTACTTAAAATAGCAAAAACACATTTTACCAGTATCACCTTTTTGCCTAAATACATGATGAATAAATATCTTCATCAATAAAACGTGCTAAACAAAAAGGGCAAATATGAGTGGGATTTACTAGAAGAATGTGTTTTTAAAGCAGATACTCACCCTACATCACTACTCAAAAAAAAAATATGTAGAAAAAAAATATGTAAAATGAAATATGTAGACAGTGTAGACAGTGCTCCATTCTGCAAAGCCTATTACCCAAATTTATCTGGTTCTGGATGGGATGATGAATGTGTTTTGTGTGCTTTTTCTTTCTTTTGTGTCCACTGTGACAGAGTAAAAAGCAAAAAAAAAGCAAAGTGAATCTCATGTTGGAGATGTCTAAGTTTTGTAAAAAAAATTATACTCAATGTATGTATTTATAGGTCATGGAACAATCAGAATAACCTGCAAAACATTGGTTATATTGGAGATGTTGTTCAGCCATACAGCAGTGTATTCTTATACAACTTTTGCAAGTTTTTTATTAAGCTAATGGCAGTGCCTAAAAGTCATAATATTAATAATGCTTGTTTCCTAAAATACATGGCTTATATTTGAACGAAGAGTGGTGTTTTGAAAGGATTCAGGAGATTACTGGAGGCCAGCGCTCTGTACTTTAGTTAAAACACAGCGTACTTGATGCTGCCAGTTTTTGAATTTTACTTTACATGTGCTCTATTCTAATGAAATATATTGTACAGCCCTAGTTTTAAGGTTTGCAATTTTACAATTTTTACTTCAAATACATGTATTTTAACTGTTATTTATTTTCAGAATTTAAATTGTGGTTTGAACAGTGAAAATAATTGTGTACAATTTACAGGCAAATCATACCGCAATCATTTTTCAATTATTTTGAAATAATAAATTAAAACATTGCCATGCATAGGAAGAGCCAAATATATTCAATTCAATTCCTTTTTATAATCAGTAATACAATTCAGTTCTCGGTTTTATGTTGTTGATTCTCTGACTCATAAATGAGTCATATGCAGAAGACTTGACAGTGTTTGGAAATAAGCAGTAGACTTTGACTTGCAGTTTTTTAGTACTATTACATAGTGTAGAGGATCAAGTCATTAAAATAGCTAAGTAAGCTTAAATGATATCTTGCTTGTATGTCGATAATGACTTTCTCTCATCAGTAAATATTATGCAAGTAATATTATGTTTACTTGAATTGTCTACATGTATTAGAAACAAATGATTCAAGTAGTCCAAAACCATCTAAGAAGTTATTTTAGGCTTGGTTAACATGCTTATTTTATCCCAGAACCACTTGCATTTTTTAAAGAATCTCTTTCAATGGCATCTGAAACATTAACCACAATATAATACAAATTCAATATTCTAAACTTACATGTCAGCAAAAAAAAGTGGTGAAAAAAAAAAAAGCTAACCACTAAGCCACCGTGCCGCCCTTTCTTGAAATCATATAACCAAATTCAAAGCATTTTTAAAACAGTTACACATTTGGGAAAAAGTACACAGTTGCAGTAATTACAGACTAGCAATTCACATGGGGACTAAGAAGTTAGTTTGTTACTACCTAAAGTAGTGTAAGGGTTGTGCTATATATATATATATATATATAATCTTTGTATCTAGCACTTAGAACAACCCTTACGCTATATATATATATATATATATATATATATATATATATATATATATATATATATAAAATATTTTTTACTCACATTTACAAACACTGAATGAGATTGATATCTAGAAATCTCCCTTTTGCTAAATTTCCCCACCCTGTCAGCATACAAAATTACCCACTTCGTATGTATTAAGGCATGGCAAATCATGACATGTCTTAACCAGCACCAATTGTTAATTAATGCTTAATTAGGGTTATTCTATGTCTGCGTAATTACTTTTTATCACTATTCATGGCATTTGTAAAGAAATCCAAAAATTAAGTTCTCAATGATATCACTTACTAATTAGTTTAATTACTTGGTTCAATTAATTTTGTAGATAAAACAAATCAAATTTTATGATTTCAATATATTACTCCTTTTTTGACGATAAACTGAATATTTTGTATTTGGGTGCAGACAAAATCAAATACTTCAGGGAAATAAACCTTTGGCTTAATAATAATAATAATAAAGGCTTAAGAAAACTCCTTTTACAGGAGTACATTCTCTCCAAGCAGTTTAATATTGTTCCAAGCCTAAACCCCCAAAGAGCAAACCGAATCAACAGTGGCAAGAAAAAATGTATTTGGTGATGTTGGCTTTTAATAAAGAAACCTTGGCTGAAATTCTCCTTAAGCCACTGGACAACATTAACAGTGCAGGACACCCAAGTACAGTTGTCTATTTTTTCGAATTAATTGTGTTGTTCTTATCTTAGTTTTTTTTATCATTAGGAATATGCAATGGTGTGCAAATGTTTGGGTACTATTGTTCAACAGTAAGTTTTCTTACTGTGAATAAGTAATCAGATTTGCAGAAGTCATTAATTTAGATAACTTATTAAATATATATATATACATTTAAATTTCTATCATTTACATTTTTAAAAAAGGAAAATGACCTAAAACAAACATTGGGAAATCCTGCATGGTCAGGAACACCCCCTTTGTAGCACATATTGAAGATGCTTTTGTACTCAGCTGTGTCATTAATTCCTGTTTGAGGAAGTTTCCATCAATCTTCCTTCCTTCTGAGAAATTCTAGGGCCATCCATTGTGGAATATGAGGTGCGTTTAAGGTTCTTTGGTCTTTAATTTAAACAGTACTTTTTTTTAGCAGTGTAATATTTCACTTGCTGCAGCTCAAGTCCAAAGTTTGATTGAACATTGTGCTATCAAATTAGGAGAGTTGTTTTTTTTTTCTCTTCATTAAAAACTACACCCATTTTTACTTTTATTTTTTACTAAAAATACATTTGCATCACAAAGTTGAACTTGGTACTTATTTCCAAATGCATTAGGCTTGTCTGGACAGGCTTGTCTTCTACAAATTTTTGCTGTTGAATTTTCTGGTGAGTATACAGGAAGATTTGCTTATAAATTTGCCCGGATCTTAGCTTGACCTCTATTGTTCATTTTATAATTACATTAGCATTTGAGAAATTTTTTTTTTTTAAATTTTGTAAAATTGTGCTGTGTGCCTCCACACATATATTAGTGGTTAGGTTTATTTAAATGTCACCACATCATTATCCTACAGCTTATTTCACAGAGAACATAGTTAACAACAAAAGGAAACGCCTTTTTAAAACTCATCTCCCAATTACCAAACTTCCATCTATGATACAGTTATGATAGATGCCAATTGACTTGCAACACATACCCACACCTTTATGCAAACTTTATTAGCATGTTTGCATGTACACAGCCATGCAGATATTAGTGGCCAATTCACTTTTTAAAGAACTGCAAATACTGCAGTATATGTTATATTTCAGGAATTATCATTTGTACCACAATTAATTATTAATTAGTAATTCTGCTGTTTTCCTGAAGAAATTGTATTGTAATAAGCTAATGGTGCAGAATAAAATAATTTGGCACAGCAATGTGTTATTTATAATATAATTTACCGTTTCGATGATCACATTTACTTGAAAATCCTTCTGTCCCAAATAGAAATCAACTCCAGATCTTAGTTATTTTAATTATAATGATGATTTATTAATTAGCAAAGCTCATTTGTGGTATCCAGTATGAATCAACAGCATATTATGTTTGTTATCTCTATACAATTTAATATAAGAGCCCACCTATTAAGAGAAAGAATGCATTTGGTTACTTTTAATTTCTTTCAAAATTACTATTTGCCCTGGCTGCTGTATGGATAAAGGATAAATCAACAAGCACTTATGCCTCGCATAAACTGGAATTATTTTAAAATATATATATTTTTTATAAAATCTTAGACCTTTTTCCCCAGTGGTTAACAACCAACCTCTAAAAAAGAGGAAGAATAAGCCATGAAAGGAAACATCTTCCTTTAAAAAGCTTTTGTTCTCATTTCTAACTTACTTGCACGTGTCGTCTAAGTGAAATAAGCACGCGCAGTTTGATTCACAAGTAATTTTTCATGCTTCATGCAGTATTATAAGAATTAAATGTTACAGAAATAAATTTTGATGTAACTGAATTATTAAATGCAATGCACTTTCGGTGACTGGTACCACTTTACATTCAATTAACAAATTCTTTTGGAATCTTCATTGGAGCTGTATGTTTTATTGGCTGTGATTGTAAAAGTTTTATAAATACATGATTGTAGTCTGGAGATCACTCACAATACCCCTTTGTTCTACTTTTTATGTGATCCATATTTAGTGACATTTGCCAGGATCAGATGACAGAACCATTTAAAGTCACCATTGCCTTATGTGAAGGAAACAAAATTGATATTTGCCATATTTGAAACCAAATTTTTTAAAGTACCTGCATTTGACTGTTTAAAGCAGTCTTTTTAAAAATCACAATTTTAAACTGTGACAGCTTAGGACAAGTTAAGGACATTTTTATACTTCCAAATACACCATTTGAAAATGTGCCTTTTTCTTTTTTTTTTTTTTATGTACACCATTCTTGTTGCTTAAAGACTTGGCTTCCTAAACAGAATAAAGTAGAATTAAACCATTTGTGTATTTTTGTACATTTCTGAATGTTTGGATATATTTATTGTATTTACTCTTTATAAAAGGTTACCAGGAAAAAACTAATCATTCCATCATCCATGAACACTTGCGGCATGTGGCAACTAAATTGCTGAAACACCAGGAAAGCCTCATAACCTCATGTCTAGGCATGTGTGTGCTTGCTAGTACATTTAGAAGATCACCATGTTCTAACATTTTTGAAAGATTGTATGAATTGACCACAGTTTTAGGGTAACTTCTATGTGATCTATATGAATATACATAAATAGGACAGCTCAGTAGGAGTAAAATCTTTATATATTAAGATAGAAGCTATTTAGAACAAACTACTAACACCACTACTAAACTTAATACTGATGTAATGAAAAAGAGATGTTTTAATATACACTGTACATATCTAGCAACCATCTAAAAATGCTGTTTTTTTCCCCTTTTGCCTTTCATTCCCTTCCCCACAATGAGTCACTCTAAACCCAGTTGGTATTTCCATGGTGATATTTTCAATACAAATAAATACTTTCACATGTGGCATAAAGCATACAGAAGCTGTAGATCATACATCAAACAAAACTTTATAGTTAATAAAGGTAGACATGTTTTATGTAATCTATTTAACACATCTCCAGTAGCTTTTGTTTTTTCCAAAACGGAATGTGTCCTGAATTTAAAGCTGTATATTTTAAAGATGATAATTTTTAGCAATTTTAACAAATTATCTATATTGTGTTGTTTACAGTCTGCACCCCCTTAATAATGGCCCACCGCTCCCAGTGCTCATCATTGGGAGACAACCCTCTGGATCCTAACTATCTGCCACCACATTATCGGGAGGAGTACAGACTGGCAATAGATGCTCTAGTGGAAAATGACATCGAGGGATACTATAATTTTCTTCAGACTGCTAATGTTTTTGATTTCCTGTCAAGAACTGAGATTGAGCACATTAAAAACACAATTCAGCTGCCACAAAGTGTCTCATCTGTACCAGAACTACCTTATCGTGAACTAGATGATGAGGGCTCATCAGATACTTACTGGCCATTGCACTCCGATCTGGATGCTCCAGGTTTGGATCTAGGATGGCCCATGCAACAACATACTTTTGTAGGACCCACAGAGGTCAGAACATTGGTAAATCCATCAGATCCTGAAATGCCCAGCATTAAGGAGCAAGCCCGACGGCTAATTAAAGATGCACAACAGGTAAATTATTTAAAAAACATTTTGTTATTTGTATAAAGATTTAAATTGTTAACAGAAAACTAACATGATACTGACATAAGTTATAATATAAATGTGTTCTAATTTGACCTGGTGCCTTTAACAGAATAAAGAACTTAAAATGAACATTGAGTTTGATGGACTTCATATCTAACCAGTTTTCTATGATACATTTCCAATAGGTCATTGCAGTGGTAATGGATATATTTACAGATATCGACATATTTTCTGACCTGCTTGATGCCGCTGCACGTCATGTACCTGTTTATATACTTCTGGATGAACAAAATGCCCATCATTTTGTTGCCATGGTGTCTAACTGCAAAGTTAATCTGGACATAGTTCATGTAAGATTTCATTGTTTTATTAATAAAGCTTAAACTTTAATAACACGGCTGCACATTGGCTAGCACTCTTGCCTTAAGTGCTGGGTTTGGTTTCCAAAACACATTTTTTTTTTTTTTATGTAGGGAGTTTGCATGTTCTTCCCATGTCTGTGTGGGTTTACTTCCACAAGTTTGAGAACATTGCAGTGGTTAAAGTAGAGTTTCCAAATGCCTATAGGTGTGAGATTGTGTATGTCTCCCTTGAGATGGACTGGCAACATTTAAATGTTTTTTTTCCTGCCTTTTGCCATAAGAGCACCCAGTTGAGGTCAAGAATCAACATGGGTGGCTTTGAAATGAACAAATGTCTTTAATAAAACTATGAATATTTTAATAATCAATACTAGTGATCGACTGATATGGGTTTTTTAATGGCCGATGCCAATATTTAGACGACAGAAGTGGTCGATGGCCGATATATAAAGCCGATATTACCAGTTTTTATTGCAACTAATAAAGTACAATAATAATAATAATAATAATAATAATAATAAACAAAACACAAATGTAATCAGACAGTTTATCACTGTCTACTCTACTTTTTGTATACAGAGAGCAATATTAAAAACATACAACTTTAAATTACACATTAAAAGTTTAGTTACCTAAACATAAGCAGATAGCAGCATCTTTTTAGAATGAACATTTATTGATGAACATTGCACAATGCACACAGAACAACATTCAATAAACCTTTTGAACTAATGAGCCAATTTAGCTACTTTAGATATTTTTAGATTTAATTTAGATAAATAAAATATTAACAAACAAATATTGTACTGTGAAAAAAAGTACTTATTTGAATATCGCAAGAAAAAATTAAATGAAGGTGGCACGGTGGCTTAGTGGTTAGCACGTTCGCCTCTCAGCGCTGGGGATTCCCGGTTCGAATCCCCATCTGGGTGGAGTTTCCATGTTCTCCCCGTGTCTGCGTGGGTTTCCTCCGGGTTCTCCGGTATCCTCCCACAGTCCAAAAACATGGATCAAGTTAATTGAATTCTCAAAAATTGCCCCATATAGAGTGTGTGTGTGTGAGTGAGTGTGTGCCCAGCGATGGATTGGCGTCCTGTCCTGGGTCTATCTGCCCAGCGCCTGAGACGTTCTCCCCTGGATGGGCATGGGGAACCCCACCGCGACCCTAATAGAGGATAAGCGGGAGATAATGAATGAATGAATGAAAATTAAATGAACTTTGAACTAGTTCAGAATTAAAATAGTGAACTTGGAACATAAAATGTTCACTTTGAGCATGTATGAACTGAACATGAACTAGTTCAGAAAAGCTGTGAACTGGCACAACACTGCCTGTAAGCTAGTGTCAGTTAGTGCTAGCTGATGTTCTGCCGGAAGAACACTAGGGGCCACTCTAAGCAAAATTTAAATTGTATTCAGTCATAGAGCCAGAATGACTGAGCTGCCCACAGCGTTGCCTGTAGACATTGTTTAAATATTGGCCTTGTGCGCTCATATATCGACCGATGCCGATTATCTAAAAATGCCAAAAATTGGCCCGATAAATCGGCCGGCCGATCAGTCGGTCGATCACTTATCAATACAGAAATATACGACAACCATTGAGCAATGAGGATTAAGGACCTTGCTCAATAGTCCACAGTAGTAACTTGCATGGACTCAAGACTTTCACCTCTCAGAGCCCTACAACCTAACCCCTGAGCTACCACATTTATATATATTATCAGCTGAGACTGATAATATTTTATTTTAAATAGAACCTAATTTCCAGGTTAAGACATAGTGGTAGGTTGTCATGCATTCTGTTCATCATGTTGCAGATGATGCGGGTCAGGACTGTGGCTGGCATTACATATTTCTGTCGAACAGGAAAATCATTTAAAGGACAAGTGATGGACCGTTTCCTGTTAACTGACTGCAGAGCAGTGCTCAGTGGGAATTACAGGTGAGATTGTGCAGCTTATCTGATAACTATTTAGCTGTCTGTAATTCTTGTCATTCACAAATGGTCACTAATTTCATTTTTCAATTCCTTCTCCCAAGTTTTATGTGGTCCTTTGAGAAGATACACCGCTGCATTGCTCATCTGTTTCTTGGTGAACTTGTGGCCACTTTTGATGAAGAATTTCGAATTCTCTTTGCTCAGTCCCAGCCTCTTGTTGTTGAAAACAGCTTGGTACCTGTTCCACCTGATAATACTTATGCCAGTGGTCAGTTTGGAATAAAAAGGTCACAATCACTTAGAAATCCACGGGGATTTCTTCGTCAGCCAGAGCTAATGGGATATCCATTTGGAGACCGCCCTGACTCTGTGCTGCCTTTTAGGAGGGATGACGCATTCCGCCATAGTATGGAGCCAGGAAATGCTGCCTTACAAATCAGTAAATTCACCTCACATCAGATGAGAATGCAACAGTCGTTTTTGGATCAGGGCCGGTCATCCTTTGCTTCCCGGCAGCTTGAATCTAATAGCTATAAAAGACACAGCTATGCTGAGGGCACCCGTGAGAGCTACTCCTCTTCACGACAGTATATGAAACAGCGCGTCATGAACAATTTAGAGGAGATGGAAGTTCACTACCAGAGAGACCAGCAGTTGTATCAAGGTGAGGGCACAGGACTAGAGCCTGGACATGGACGATTTGACCCTCTTAGGATTGCAGGTAAACACTATCAAGACCCTTATTCAGAACCAATGTATCCACCTGAAATTGAAGCACCAGAAGGTCATAATATTTTATCCTCTGAAGACCTCGGACATAATTCAGAAAAAAGGAATCAAGGTGGGGCACCTTATGCACAACCCAGTCAAAAAAGGCCTACAATGGGGCAAGCATATGCATGTCAGAACTCACCAACACAGCTGCATCCTCCAGACCAGAAGCAAATGTTCTCGAGTGCTGAGCAAGGAAGGCAAGCACAAGACCCAGGTGTGAAGCAAGGATTACGAAGTTGGAGAATTAATTCCTACCTTAGCACTTATGAAAATGCTGAGGAAGAGGGCTTGCAGCAGCCTTTAGGCCCAGATGCCTTTGAAGAACAACCACCTCCTGAAAGCAGACAGTTTTACCCAGAGGCACCAGGGTTACGATTTAACACACAAGAGCCAACAAATGTACCAACTAAAGCTAAGCTTGATTTACGGCCTCGCTTTGGTAAACCAATCATTCCGGATAGAGATAGAGAAAAACGTGCTAGTACTGAACATCTGCCATCAGTTAAGGACACTATAATGAAGTTATCTCTGGGCTCTTCTGCAATCACATATACAGAAACAGACAGTGAAAAAGACTCCATTTCAAAAGATCCCAAAGAGATCAGCATTACTAAGCATGAATCCTTCCGGAGTAGAATCAACCCAATGCTACAAAGGAGTTCACGTCTGCGCTCCTCTCTTATCTTCAGCTCATCTAAGGTGGAGCAACATAGCTCCACGAATGCTCAAGAGGAGGAAGATAGCAATGCAATAAAAACCTCCTCTATTGTTGCTGAAATTTTAGAGAAAAGAAGATCTTTTTCCAGAGAACCTTTTGACTGGAATAAACATAAAAAGAAAGATGAAAAAGACATTAAAGGAGAACTGGTTTCTAAACCAGAGGAGAGCTCAGCCAAAGACACCACATTTATTAAAGAGAAACCCAAGACACCTGAGCCTGAGAAAAAAGAAATGGACACGGAGTCTTCCAAGGTAAAACTGACAGCCACTTCAGTCAACATGAATGACCCACTAAGCCGTCTTCAGTACTTTAAAGAACTGTCTCTAAAGAGAAAGGAAAAAACAGAACAGGACTCTTTCATTAACAAACAAGAGCCTCAGTCCAAAAAACCAGACTTCGCTGACTTTCAGCCAAATGCAGCAACCACAGTTCCATTTGTTTCAGTTACGACAACAGAATCTACTTCAATCACCTCCCCACCAACACTATCAATAACAACAACAGTGCAAACTGATTCGACTACAAAGCAGTCAGCACTCACAACTAACTCTAAAGTGTCTATCTCAAACGAAGAGCAAATGCAAAAGGACAGCACAATGTTAATGGAGGAGGCTACAGATGCAATGAAGAAAGAGACGGTCAAAGAATCAACAAAGTCACTTAAACCCTTTCCATCGCCAAAGTTTTTCAAAAAGGAGACACTTAAACCATTCAAAGCTTCCCATTCACGCCGCACTTCGTGTAGTGAAGACCTTCTTTCAGATGCAACGGATGCTGAAAAGAGTGAAATGAAGAAGTCCAGAAGCCTCAGTTCATCAGGAATGCCACACTTTGAGTCTAAGGAAAGTTTAACACGACAGGGCTCCAACCTTTCCCTCAACACAGGCTCTGAAAGCAAAGAAACAAAGCCAAAGCTTGACTTTCTTAAAAAACAAACACAGAGACTAAAGGGTATGCTTGGGTCCAAAGTAGAGAAAAAGAATGCAATTTCAAGTACAACAGATGACAAGCAAATGAAAACTGTCCCAGAGGTCGCAGAGGAGCCGGCACCTAATGGTAAAAACATCCAGACTGATCAAATAACAGCACAAACGACAGAGCATTCCAAACCTCTAAATAAACCCAGCCCATCACGATATCAGTCCTCTACCTCCAATGTGCTATTCAGCAGCAACCTCAGGGATGATACAAAGGTAATCCTTGAACAGATTTCTGCAAACAGCCAGAAGAACCGACAGGAGCTGGCCAAGCAAGCCGATGAGTCAGAAAGTGCGGGCGGTGAAAAAGGAGGTCAGGATTCAAACCAGGAGAGCGAACCATTCCAGCGATACCAGAGCCGGAATCGGTTCGGCCGACCTCCAGTCAACCCACAAGAACGAGACAGCCTTCTAAAGAGGATTGAAAGTATGCGAAAGGAAAAGAAAGTCTACAGTCGATTTGAGGTACTGAATTTTTTTTTGAGGTTCAAAACAGTGGTTCTACAAGCTGACAAGGGAAGAAATGTAGGGAAGGCAAAGCAAAAGCACTAGAAGGTTATTAAAAACAATGTTTTTGTACTAAATAACAAACAGTCATTCATTACATGTGAAATGTAAGCAGTTAAGAAACATAATGCAAAATTATGTTTCACATTAAAAGAAAGGGTGGGCGGCACGGTGGCTTAATGGACTCTCAGCACTAGGGATTCCAGGTTTGACTCCCAATCAGGGTGGAGTTTCCATGTTCTCCCCGTGTCTGCGTGGGTTTCCTTTGGGTTCTCTGGTTTCCTCCCACAGTCCAAAAACATGGATCAAGGTCAATTGAATTCTCCAAATCGCCCCATATAGAGTGCGTTTGTGTGAGTGAGGGAGTGGGTCCAGTGATAGATTGGCGCCCTGTCCTGGGTGTATCTGCCCAGCGCCCAAAACGTTCTCCCCTGGATTGGCATGGGAAACCCCCCCGCGACCCTAATATAGGATAATGGATGGATGGATTAAAAGAAAGGGTGTAAAAAGGGAAATGCAAGGCCACATGCTTTCAAAAAACATAAGATTTAAGGGACATTTTAGTATTAAAAATAGAATGCTATTTTAAAAATAAATAGTTATGCAAATATTAAATTGCAATAATCCTACTTTTACATATTTTATAGCATTAAATACTGTCAATTTCATATTATTCGTTCATTATCTTCCGCTTTATCCTATATTCAGGTCGCGGGGGGGGGGGGGGGTTCCCCATGCCCATCCAGGGGAGAACGTTTCGGGCGCTGGGCAGATACACCCAGGACAGGGCGCCAATCCATCGCTGGGCACACACTCACTCACACAGACACGCACACATACACACTATTTGGGGCAATTTAGAGAACTCAATTGACTTGTTCCATGTTTTTGGACTGTGGGAGGAAACCGGAGGAAACCCACGCAGACACGGGGAGAACATGGAAACTCCACCCAGATGGGGATTCGAACCAGGAATACCTAGTGCTGAGAGGCGAACGTGCTAACCAATAAGCCATCGCGCCGGCCCTCAATTTCATATTACATGTTAGTAAATAAACAAAATTTTATAGTTCAGCAGTTATGTATTGTAACCCTGTAGTATTTATTGTCAGTTCTAAACTGTATTATTGTCATAAAAGTAAATCTCTATTCTTGCTTTTACTCATGTCTGTTTTTGAACCTCTTAACAGATGGGGAATAACCTTGGATAACAGAACACGGTTCCATGATCCAGTTTATATAAACGTCTAGATGCCAGCCTCTGTTAAAAAAAAAAAAAAATTCCATTGAATGGAAACAGCACAGCCGTAAATTTGAGGAGTCTTGCAAAAAAGGAGTGGAATTATCCTCAGAACATGCCAATAAATCTACAATCAACTGACTGCTTAACAAGCAAAACGGTGCACACTGCTTTATAAAAGACACTGAACATTATCATTGCTGTACAGAAAAAAAAAACACATGCCAAAAAGTGTTGGACTTGTAGGTGTTTGCTTTTGGAATCTTTACCATTTGTGCATATTTTAGAGTTCAGTGTTTGTGACATGTCGGTGATGTTTTTTTAGGTGTGGTAAAGTGAGCTGACATGCCTAGACAGAATGGCACGAAAAAAAGAGAAATTAAGACTCTTCGGTGCATGTCATGTTGGAACAATGCCTGTGGTTCAGTAATACCAATGAAACACAGACTTCTAAGCACACAAGCAGGGTTGGTTTAAACCTCAGTATGAGGTTAATTTAGAACACAAGATGTAAACGTGGATTGTATGAAAGTAAAAAGAGACTGATGGTGTGTGTGTGTGTAAGCTCGTTAAGAAGTATTGATGAGTCAGAAAGGATTTTTTTTAAGTATATTGAGAAGACGGATGTCACAAAGTTGGCAAACAAAACATTGTAATCCCCTTGTGGGGGACTTCTGGTTTAAAACTAATGTAAACAAATGACATGACACGACACTGGTTTGGATCATTAAGAACCCATATTAAATTATTAAAAAATGTTTTTGCTTCGTAACTATAATTGCAGAATAGTTACAGTAACTAAACAATTCTAGAATAGAATTATTACAAAACCCAAATGTAAATATGTTTTTTCAGGCCATTGAACCATCACAGTCCCATCACATCTTCATAACAACTTATAGGTATAGAACTGATTTTTTAAGTTTACCATGCCATTACAGAGCTAAATATAGATAGTTTGTTGTTAAATACCGTCTCAGGTGTGGGTCAAAGCACTATTTGGTAAGTGCAGTTATAATTACAGTACCAGAAAAACTGGTATTACAATAAACCAAAGAACACTCAATGCACCCAGCAAGGCACATGCTGTGAACTGCTGTACAACTATGATCAAATTTAAGCAACACTATGCTGATTAATGATTTGTGGAGACACTTGTCATTTGAAGAATTGTAGACGATAGTATTTTTGTATTATGAAAATAAATAAAACATTCTAAATACAGTCTGGGGACCTTCTAGTATTTATTCTGTTACAGATATTGATACATGTCAAACAGCAACAGCTGTATAGGATAAATATTATCAAAGCAAAGTTTACAAGCTGTTATATAGCTCACTAAGCATTTTTTTACAGGAGATCTGTGGACTTTATACTTATGCTAAACAATTTCAGGTATGAACAATGTGCATAAAAGAGTCATTATGCATCACTGTCCCGGAATTCAGATGCATTTCCTTTGCCTGGGCTTCACCCAGTTGCTTCCTCAAATATTCTTTCTGCTCCAACTTGTGATGTTCTGCACCAGAATGCATATAACCACACAGCACAAATAGACATCATTTCAAAAGCATTTTATGATGTATTTGACTTTAGTTACCAGCTTGCAGTAACTTCTCTGTGGTGTATTCAGCTGATTGTAGCTCTGTAGGAAGTCTCTCAGGATTCTGAACAAAACCAAAATAAAGTTTTTAAAAACACACAATAAAAATTACTTAATCAAAAATGTCCAAAATATATTGTATTTATATTCCAAAGCTATGTAGCTATGATGAACATTAAAAGGCAGGGCTTAAAATACAATGTTTAATCTTCAGAGTCCTCTTACAAATACAGTACACAGGCTCTTATGCTGTCCAATCAGCTGCAGCAGTTGATTTTCAAACTTCATCCTATAAAGGGTAACTATTTTTAATAATAGAATATTAACCCTAATATTTCACTAAAGAGATTAGTAGAAAAAGGAACTTTGTGCGCAATAATGATTTTTTTTCTGTATTTGTAAAATACGAATTTATATTGAAAACCTTACCGGATTTTCCTGTGTCTCAGTTTGGTTTCCTGGATCTGACAATTGTACTGTTGTAGACGTTCCTCTTTTTGTTGCTTTGCTTTATTCTGCCTGTATGAACACATCTTAAGGATTACTAGGGAAAAACACCAAACAGCTGTCATGATGAGTGGATCTTTATAACAGTCTAATCTCCCTGACTTCTTGGTAACACTGTCACCATGTAAACATTAGTCTATCAGCCTACCAGCTGGTGTGTGACAAGCCAACATAAAGCATTTAGGACAAACACCATTTTTTTTGTTGCTGCATTCATGCCTAGTCCATTATGGATTAAAGAAAATTTTAACAATTTTTTGCAGATTAGTTTATAACAAGTGAAGATTGTTTATTTGTCCCCAGAGACTTTAAATGCAAGTACCAAAAACTACTGTATGATGGCTGCTGCACAACGCTTTCATCAGATCGCAATCTTTACTGATTGTCAAAATATAGTAAGCATCATGGAAATAAAATTTCCATGTTTGGGATAATAAAATCCACCGTATTCCTAAAATATAAAGGTTTCTGTGGATTCTGCAAAGATGCAAAGTTGCATGTGAATGTGATTGCCTTGGGCTGGTGACTTGTCCAGGGCATTTCATCACTTTGTTTCTTAAGCTTTGGAAAAAGCCTCAGTAACTCCTTCAACATTAATTTGTATAACCTGCTTAGAAGTTAATCCATCAATAAAAATAAGCCATAAGTCTGTGCGTGTGTGTGTGTGCGCGCGCGCGCGTTTCCTATACAAAACCACACTGTTGATTACCACTAAATTTGACATACTTGCTCTTTGGGACCCAGCAGAGGTTAATATATTATTTAAAACCATCAAGAGCAAGGGGCTTTCCATCAACCATGCACTCTGCAGCTTTTTTTATTTTAAGGTGTGTCAGTGTGCGTTTGCTATTGTGATTTTGTGATTATTTGGTGTGTTTTGTGCAATAAACATATCAGCATTTCCCTTCAAGAGCCTGGTGCGGTCCATCTTTGATGGATATTTATTTCAACCAATTTGCACCATTTTTTGAACGTTTACACCATTTGCAGAAAACACAATCACAAACCCAGATCAAGTGGCTAGTACACAATAAAGCTGACATTCATGTTATTTATTTTAAATTGAAATAGATGGCTTCATATAAACATAAATTCACCCAAATTGAAGGACCCATCCTGTATTCTAAAGGGTTATTTCCTGAACTCTTGCCACAGTTAACTGTTTTGTTTCTGCATTGAAAATTCATGAATATAAATAGAGATTGAAAAGCCTAATTAATTACCTGACAAAACAAATGAATGTAGATGAGATATACCTTTGTGACTCTTGTTCAAGATCTTGACATTTTACATTAAGGCTTCTACAGGCCTCTGTTGTAAAATTATAAACAAAATAAATGTTTATGAAATGAACACATGTTCAATGAACAATAAAAACATTTAATATGGTTTTAAAGACAACAGTCTTCAGCTTCCCAGATTGCTATGCATCATACTGTACATACAAATATTTAAGTATTGTAGTATTTGAGCACATAGTTCACCTGATATATATATATATATATATATATATATATAGGGCGGCACGGTGGCTTAGTGGTTAGCACGTTCGCCTCTCAGCACTAGGGATTGCCGGTTCGAATCCCCATCTGGGTGGAGTTTCCATGTTCTCCGGTTTCCTCCCACAGTCCAAAAACATGGATCAAGTTAATTGAATTCTCAAAAATTGTCCCGTTTAGAGTGTGTCTGTGTGATTGAGTGTGTGCCCAGCGATGGATTGGCGCCCTGTCCTGGGTCTATCTGCCCAGCGCCCGAGATGTTCTGGATGGGCATGGGGAACCCCACCGCGACCCTAATAGAGGATAAGCGGGAGATAATGAATGAATTAATATATATATATATATATATATATATATATGTGTGTGTGTTCCCCCCCCCCCCTTTTATCTCATTTTTTGGACCGGTGACCTGACTTGATAGTACTACTACTAAACAAGCTGCTGGAAATACGGGTAGTGATTGACTCCATTAAAGTTTGTATAGTAATCTAATCTTAAGGTTATAAAAGCATAATTCAATTCCACATCTTAAAACAGAATTATGTTGGATAGATTGTATTCTAATACTCAAAATATAATTAAAGCTTAACACTTTTATATAGTCCTATCGGTAAGTTTTAATGATGTTTAGCTTATAATAAATGTTCCAACATTTAGCACTGTAGTTGTGTTAAATTTAATATTAAACAAAAATGTGGACAGACGGTGAAATAAAGCACTTTTTAAGTTTCCTAAATAATAGATTAATATTGATTTTAGGCATGCATGGGTGTACATGAATAAGTGGGCTTATATTTAAAAATATATATTAGTCCCAAAAGAAACTCCAACACATCAAGTGTAGATTAAATTATTCTATAACTTTTCGTTTGGGTGTTAGTGTTAGGTAACAGGAATATTAATAGAATATTTCATAATTCATGTATATAATACACATTTAGAAATTGGTTTTATTACTTATGTATTTCTTTAAATTTTACCACAAACTGTACCTTCTTTGTCATTTGAAATGTCTTCTATCTTAAAGACTTCAGCAGCCACTGGTAAATCAGATTATGTAGTTAGACATAGGTGTTCTGTTTGGTTTATGGTTATAGCCTTATTTGTAAACATACAAAAGTTCATACATATATTGTCTTCTTCCATCAGTGTATTCATCAGAATAACAGCATCTTTTACCTCCTTTTTCAGACCTTGTTTAGCTTTAAGTAGTGGAAATACATAAGATTAATATTTCTAACACAATAAGATCTTTGAAGGCATAAAGTTCAAAAGTTGTGGTACAGCTACTATAATTATACTGGCAAACAAACCATGTTGCATTTTTTTGATCCTGCTCAGCAATTCTTCTATTTTAGGCTCATTTCCTTCGACTGTAAAAAAAATATATATATATATTTTTTTTATTTAAAAACACTGTAATGCATTTATCTTTTTGTGGTAAATAAACTTATAAGCAATGTTTTTCATCTAAGAAGTACTCAAGGTAGGCATTAATAATTAATATATACTGCATCACAGTGTAACATTTTTGAAGACTACTTGTTAACAATCAAATCTTAATAAAACAGTATGAATTACAAATAAAGCACCAAATATTTTACCCAGTCTAATCCAAAATAAAAGGCTGTGTGTTCTGTCCATTGCATTCACATAATGAGGAATTTAGTCTAAAATGCAACAGATGTGCCAAACATTCTCTACTAAAAGAGTTTACGAATCATTTAAAACATGAATGTTTTTCAATCAGTGGTTGTGTTATGAAATTAAAAAGCAGTGAATTTGCAGTGCAGTGAAACACGTTCAGAAATGTTCATATAGAAAATCTTTAACAGTGAAATGTGGTTACCGACCGAGATCCTGTGGAAAACCCAAGATATCCTCGACTATAAATGATGGATCTATAATCAGATAAACTGCGTAAATATGGCAAGTTACCATTAAATATTCCTGTTTGCTAGTACATTATATTTTGTAATTTAAATAACTATGTAAATAATGACTAATAGGTCTTCCAAACCTACCGATTACGCTCATTGTGGTCCACTGTTACATACAGTTAACAGATATGAATTGTTAATTAAAACGATGTGATCTTGTCTGTATGAACAGATGTACCGGTTAGTGTTCAGATGTTACTGAAACTTCAGTGTTTATACGTCAACAAAGACTTAAAAACGCCCGAGGAGTTTAAATGTCTAAAAACGGTTTATTAGCTTTCCGACAAAACAATTAGCATGGACAAGCACTCAGCGCCGTTATACAAGTAACATGGCGCGTGCCTTTTCACCAAACGTATCACTCCGCAGAAAATTTAACAAACAGCTGCGTCACGACGCTGTATCTTATAACTCAGGATGAATTAACCATAAATTTGTGTTCTTTGTAAATCATATTATATTTTCGCTTCCAATGTAAAGCAACGTGTAACACGAGGTCGAAGTTGCGTCTCTTTTTTCGCCAGGTTTTTCCCCGGTTTTCAGTCGTAATAACAGCCGAAAGATGGCGGCATTTTTACTGTTCTCAAATTCGGATGTTACAAAATAGTCTTGATAAAAAAATTGTCACTACACATTAAATATGGCATTATTTCACGTCTGTCTCAGATTTGCATTGAATGAGAATCACATTACCAAACATTTTGATCTTTTTGGCTGAAATGAATATTAAAAAATATATCTGACCATT
Source organism: Corydoras maculifer (assembly GCA_019802435.1). NCBI lineage: Eukaryota > Metazoa > Chordata > Actinopteri > Siluriformes > Callichthyidae > Corydoras > Corydoras maculifer. The sequence continues at coordinate 3,201,219 of JAFMOD010000226.1, forward strand.
TTTTAAAGGTTATTTTAGTTCAACCTACAACCTAGCAGCCCTTTTAATTGTAGGTAGAACCATTTAACTATTCATCACAAGATTCTTCTCCTGCAGCAAGTCTGGTGAGATGCTGGTTGTACTTATAATATTTTGTTTATTGCAGCAGCTCTGTCTCACTCCATGTTTCCAAGAGAAAAGTTTTTTTTTTTTGCTACTTTCAATGATGCACTGATGTGCATGGATTTTATGATGTAATGTTTTACCCGCTACAATGAGCTGATGCCTACAAACAATTCAACAGCTTCTGGAGTCTCAATGTATTCAGATAATTTAGGAAAAACAAATTTATAACTGCTGTGGACAAGAGTATGAAGACCACAGTCACTAATCTGGTTAATTCAGTTTATTTCATATGAAGAAAGCAAATAATAAAAATTGCAAACTGTAGAAAAAGGTAAGTAATGATAAACAGTTATTTACAGATCTGTCAACTAATACAGACAAAATATCAGAAAAACAAAGTAATACCCAAACTCTGTTTTTTGGTAAACCAACACATAACATTCTTAGTAAAATTTCATAAAATAAAAAAATAAATTAAAGCTGCTTTTTAACTCAGAAAATATGAAATAAAAATAAATTCTAAAATAAAAATAAATCTATGAGTAAAAGCCCAGCTTTGTAATGCATTCAACAATGTAACTGTATGAAGAACCATCTGAAATAAAATGTACTTTGTACTTCCAGAACATGAACAAACTGGTCAAAAATTTCAAACTTATAATTGACACCAAGAGTTTTAGTTGATTCATCGTTCAGGTCTGTAAGTAAAAAAATCCAACATAATAAACACAGATGAACTTTAAGAAAACGCGATAAGAACTGTAATGTATAAACTTACCTGAATTGTGACATTGACTAATAAACTTTTTTTTTTTTAATTCTGTGGAATAAAATAAAATCTAAAGTCAAAGCAAGAAAAAAAAGAATCATAATATCCAGTGACAATAAAAATAGGTCAAGTTTTCCTAACACAAACTGTTAAGCAGGAACTGTTTTGGAGGAAAATATAAAGGGGTCATATGTACATTGTGTAAAAAATTAATCCTGTTAAAAGTAATGCAAGTAGTGTTTTGGCATTATTAAGGTTAAAAACCTCTGTTGATGGCATTATAAAGAGTCTGTGGCTTTTAAGGTTATATGCTGTGCATTTAGTTAGAAGGTGTTGGGGGGGGGGGGGGGGGGGCATGTGTTATCCTGGGATGTTCAAAGAAAATAAATATAGAAAGTGTTGTGTGATGTTTTCATACATATTTTAATAAGCATTATGTGCAGCATTTAAATGCAAGGGGTGGGTTACTAATGAGCCCTTGATTAATGAACAGATTAAAAGGCAAGTGAAAGTTTAATATGAAGTGAAATAAAATAATTAAAAAAATTACTAATATCACAATTATTTAGCAGGGAACAAAATAATACCTCAATGAGCAATACATAATAAACTACCTTTTTACTAGGATATTTCTCTTGATTTTGTGGAGAAGGGGGGGGGGGGGTGAATCCCAACTACAGTTCTTTTTATAATGTACTCTAATGCTGCTTAAGCATGTAATCATATAATGCTGGTGCAATGCATTGATAGGTGTTATTCGTGAGTGCTTAAGTCAATAGCATATTATGTAAGCTGTTCAAATCTATAAAAAAAAATCTCTATATATTATGGACTGATGAACTGGACAGAGGAATGGAAGAAAAAGCAAAATACAAGTATCACAAATTCATGAGAAATTCTGCAAATGATTTGGAAAGAACTGGGTGGCTACTTTGAGTTTAGAATACAGTTCGGTCTATAGAGTAAATGAAAACTTTAATAGCACTTTGCTCTCATTTGAGAGTGCAATAAGAAAAAGTTTCAATAATATATCTAGAAACATTGGGCTGTTCTTAAATTTTTGACCTGCAGAATGAGATATATATATAAAACATTTGACTTACTTGTGGCCACTTATTCACTGGGTAAAAACTTTGTGTGTGAGTAAGTGTTCCATCACTGGAACTCATCCTTTCACTGACTGTGGATATTTGATCCTGGAGAACTGATGGATTGTAGGCATAGCAAGTATTGTAGGCTTGATAGGTTTCAGGATTGGGAAATGCTTGAACTGGCTGATAAACCTGAGACCCATAGGATGTTTGGGATGTGTAAGCTGTGTTTGTAAGTAAACTTTCATTTGCAGAAATACCTGCAGCAAGACTAGGTGCACCTGTGGCTTGGGGGTGGTCTGTTTGGTTAACCAAAACATATTGATAAGGCACAGCATATGGAGATGACACCTGACCAGTGATAAACAAAGCAGGGCCACATCCAGGGGTCATGGAAAGGTACAAATCTTCATTAGCATCATAGTTTATAATGCCAAAAGATTCACGGTCACTACTTTTATTTGGTGGTGCAGATGGGTTAGAGTTAATGCTACTGTCTGAGTAGACAGAGGTTGTCTTGTCTAAACAGGTAGCGGCACTTTTCCAGTCATCATGGGACACAGGCTCTTTGTTCTGACTAAGCACTAAATGGGTCATGTGTTCTCTTTTATCCACAGTTTTAGAAGAAGCATCAGTCACAGTATTTGTAATTGTATCAGAGATAAACTGTCGGTTTTCATAATTCCAAGTGTTCTTACATGACCTCTTTTTTAGCAACGTTCTTTTTTCAGATAGTCTAGCAATTTTCTTTCCCCCAGTGGATGACAGAACACTAATATTAGTAGCATTAGTGGTGTTGGTGGAGTCCTGAGTGGTAGTCGTGGTTCTATTATAACCCAAGGGAAAGGGTTTTGGAGTGCTTGAACATGAAGTGTTGGGTACTGTGGCAGGACAATCTGAATGGGCTGCAGTCAGCCTTAAAAGTTCCTTATGTTGTTGAACACTGTCCAATTCTTTGACTGAGCTGTTTTTACAATTCAATGCTGAATTAAAAAGAATGGGAGTATTTTGTGTGGAAGCGGATGGATTCATAGGTATTGAGGTATTGAAAGATTTCTTCCCAGACAAATATTGGTTTGGGTCAGCTTCAGCAGCCTTACGCTTTTCAACTTTTTGTGGCTCATGTAAATCTACATTAATAAATAAATAGAAAAGAAAAAAGGGATAGTTAAATAAAAATATATAATTTTATGGAATGCATAAAATGCTGTATCCTGTAACTTACTTCTTCCAGGTAATTTTGCCTTATGTGGGTAATTACTAGTTGACACTTCAATCTCCAGTCTTTCTTTTTTTATCAAATCTGAAAAAAAAAAAATAAATAAATAAAAAATAAAGAAATTAAAAAAAATCAGCATTTTTAAAAATTAATTTCACACAATGTCCTTAAGGCTTCTTCCAAAATCTGTCCTGGGCATCCAACTATAAACACCATTAACATGCATTTTATTTTGAAGATACCAAACATTTGTTAAAATAAATAAATAAATAAAACACCAATTCACTCACTGGTGATCCAGGGTAAAACTGAAGTTTGTAATCCGCACATTTTTAGTTCTGTCCTGATGCTCTGTAGGTAGGAGATGACTAGAAAAAAAAAATTACCCAGTAAAAATATTTGTAACCCACTTATGCAGCACACTTAAAAAGTATAAAAACATCATTTTATAATAGACATTGTTTACGGAGAAATTACCTTTATCAAAAGACAGGTCCTGTATTTTCAAAAAGTCCACACACTTTAATGTCATCTCCTGAAATGAATCAGACAAAACCTTTTTTTTTACATGAACATGAAAAAGAATACCCAACATTTACACTAAAGATTAATAAGTTGCTTATTTTTCATTGGTAACTGGTTGACAGCAACAGCAAATTACATGACTGATGATTTATATGTTTAAATCCCAACTTTAAAGTTAACCCAAACTTTATTTTCTAGCATTTTAATACTGGAGACTGTGAATAAAAATAGCGAAGTTGTGAATGATTGTGTAATTTGTAAAAATGGTAGTGACTGAACCAAGGACACCATATTTATAGAAAAATAATTGACCTCCTACTTTTTATATATATATATATATATATATATATATATATATATATATATAGTGAACTTGGTTATTAGTGAGCTTTAACTGTATTCATAGAGGTTATGTTTACAAAATGTTAGTTGTATAGTTGTTAATACAGCAACCTATAGATTTATGATTAGAATGTCCTTACGCTGGCTGAAAGTGACAGCAACAGACATTTGGTGATGCACTGTAACAAAGTGGCTGTGAATGGGGGGGGGGGGGGGCCCCCCCCCCCCCCCCCCCCCCCCCCCCCCCCCCCCCCCCCCCCCCCCCCCCCCCCCCCCCCCCCCCCCCCCCCCCCCCCCCCCCCCCCCCCCCCCCCCCCAAGTAAAATAATTATAATATTTTTTTTAATGTCACAAAGTTTCTTTAAATAGATACATAAAAATGCATATAGTTCTTACCAGGTAATGGTATCGGTGGCCTAATGTCACCAGGTGGTCGATGACTAGATCATGTTTTAGTTTCTTTGAACACGACACACACAAATACAGTGGGGCCTGGTCCTTAGTTCTGCACTCAATTAATGCACTCAAACCTAATTAAACATTAACAAAACAGCATGTCAGGTATAACTAAAATGTTAAGGGATTTGTTAAATGACCTGAGAGCAAAAGCATCTTACCAACCACAGCATATGCCACTTCTCTTTTGTTGTTAACATAGTCTTTTAGTTGAGTTGTGTACTTAAAGGTATTCCCTATGTAAATCAACAAAACCAGCAATGTAAATTGTTATAGGACTGGATAAAAACAAACAAACAAAAAAAGTTCATAATATATTAAAAGCATTCATTTGGAATGAAGTATGAAGTACTTTATAATAATAGGTCTGTGACTTATTCTATTAATAAATTATTTTCCATCCATCCATTATCTTCCGCTTTATCCTATATTAGGGTCGCGGTGGGGTTCCCCATGCCCATTCAGGGTAGAATGTTTCGGGCGCTGGGCAGACACACACACACAGGACAGGATGCCAATATCTCGCTGGGCACACACTCACACAAACATACACATATGGGGGCAAATTCGAGAAGTAAATTGACTCTATCCATGTTTTTGGACTGTGGGAGGAAACTGGAAAACCCGGAGGAAACCCACGTGAACATGGGGAGAACATGGAAAGTCCACCCAGATGGGGATTCGAACTGGGAATCCCTAGCGATGAGAAGCGAACATTCTAACCACTAAGCCAGCGTGCCGCCCAGGTCTGTTTATATATATTAAAAAAAAAAAAAAAATCATGTATCATATCATGTAAAATTAAGACTAGTTTACCATGAGGCAGCATAGCATGCTGCACTAATTTAAGCTTAACTTTAATTTAAAACAGATATTAAAACTGGTGCTCACCTGTTTGCATAGTAATAGGAGGTGCATTTGTAATAATGTTAACCACTAAAAAAAAAACAGTAATCAAATATTCAACACACAAGTCATTACAATATAATACACATGTATATATTTTTCAACATAAAACCTTAATTTTTGCAACAAAAAAAAGTGATAATTATTAGAGAACTGCGATGACTGCTGAATGTTGTCTAAAACCTTAAGAATATTTATTAGTAATATTTCTCTGTGCTACAATATGTAGGAAGTGTACAGGCTATTGGACATGACAATCTTTGCAACTTATTAAAGGAAAGATGATGGAGAATTTTATTATGAAAAGAAGTGCTTGTTATGGTCCTAACAAAGAGCACTCAAGTCAATTCATTTATTGCAATACATGTATGTATATGTAATTCCAGTACCTTACCTTCATTTGTAGCAACAGCGTCATCATGATCAAGTTTCTCCTGTTTAATTTTGACTAAACAGGGCAGCAAAAGTAATAAAGGTGATTTTTTTTAAACCCATATTTACTTTTGTTGTTATAGATCACGCTCAGATCCAGAATATCAAATATGGGCAAAATGAGGACTACAGAATGATGCGCATCTTTAGTGGTCCATGCCAGCCTTCATTTGCATCCTTAGATACATACATTTTTTTGGTTGTAATTTTGTACCATCAGTGAGAGTTTTTTTTCTTTATCATATCTAAAAAACGTTTGAACAGTCTTTGTGGTGCCCAATGAAAATGACATAACATATTTAGTATTGATTTAGTACAAAATCACTCAGATCACCTTATTTTATTTTAGCACATCACTGCTGAGCCTTAATTTGACCAAATGAATGTGGAATTGAAACAGTTTTGATTTACTATTTAATTAAATATGTACCTTTTTTGTTTTGGTAGCCAGTTAGCTATTATATATATATATATATATATATATATATATATATATATATATATATATATATAAATAAATAATTGCAGCTTACATACCTGGCTCCTTAGTGATATCAGCAGCATTCTTAGAGTTTACAGCACATGGGTTAAAACACAGAACACTTGCATGTTCAATGTTCATCTTCTTAGTCAGGTCTGTCTGTGGCATGGCCTCTGGCACGGGCTGGGCTTTAAAGGTACTTTGATATTTAGGATTGCAGATTAAATTGCTATGGTCAACACTGCCCAAAACTGTATTGAAATCTGGGAAAAAAAAGGGATGATTAGTTAATATATTGTTTTATATAGTTAAATAGACAATTACCCACTATATAGTAGAAGACATTCTTTTTAAGAAGTAAATTACATCACCTGGCTTTTGGCTAATAGAAAGCACCCCTGGTTCTGTACTGGAAGATTTCAGTGGGATGTGATGGCCACATTTTTCAATTTTATTTTTGGCACAATCTGCAAGTGACCTATATGTTGAAATTTCTGAAACCAATATGAAGAACTGACTTTAAAATAGTTATTCCAAGACTAATATAAAATGAAGTAACTTAAATTTAACAGCTGCATTAATACTGTTGTACACCTACTGATTTGATCCTGACCTTCAACCTGTGATGGTATGGAGCTCCTGCTGTGGTCAGGTCCAAACACTCGCTGCAGTAGTTCAATTGCTAAATTAAATGGCAATACAGAATAATTAATATAAAAAAAATTATGTTTACCAGAGATGAAGTTTTATATATACAATTACAGATTGTATTCAGGGTGGCACGGTTGCTTAGTGGTTAGCATGTTCGCCTCTCAGCACTAGGGGTTCCTGATTCGAATCCCCATCTGGGTGGTGTTTCCATGTTCTCCCCGTGTCCACATGGGTTTCCTCTGGTTTCCTCCCACAGTCCAAAAACATGGATCAAGTCAATTGAATTCTCTAAATTGCCCCATATAGAGTGTGTGTGTGTGTGTGAGCCCAGCGATAGATTGGCACCCTGTCATGGGTGTATCTGCCTGGCGCCCGAGACGTTCTCCCCTGGATGGGCATGGGGAACCCTCCTGGGACCCTAATATAGGATAAAGCAGAAGATAATGGATGGATGGATAATGGATTGTATTTACATATGTTTAACAAATACTTGGAGTTCACCTTCCCTTTGTTGCTGTGAAGGTCATCACCATCAGAGAACAAATCATAAAAAGCATTTTTTTATGTGAGTGTTGCACTTGTATAATTGGATTCTACATTGAAGTACTGCTGGAGTGTTTAGACATCATTTCTTGCCCTTTTGCACCTTTATTGTACATTATTATATATACACACAATATTATACATTTTTGTTCTAACTTATACATACTGTGCTTCAGCAGCTACTTTCTCTCATTTTATTAGTCAATGACTAACAAGATGCTGGTGACTGGACATTTTTGGTTGGAGGATTGTTTTCAGTTTAGGGTCACGGAATACTGTAGTGCTTAGATTCATGACTGATCTTCAGACAGAATAGATTGGACTAACAAGACAGAAGTATTGCTGGAGCCTTTACAGACCATGACCTGTGAAAAGATTACACATGCAAATATGGATATACTAACCATTGTGGAACTTTGCAGTACAAAGAAAATTGTACTGATGTTCATCTAGCTTGTCCAGTTTGATGACCTGTGGAAAACAATGCTTTTAGCTGCAGAACACAGTCAAGTAAAGTTGTTCAGAAAGACACAAAACCTTAATCAGCTTACCTTAGCATCTATTCCTTTCTCCAGTGATGCTACTGACCAAGCCAATTCACGAATTGAAATATTGGTGGATTGCAACTGCTGGAATATCTCAGGATATTCATACTGCTAAACAGGACAAAAGCACATGTAAACTTTAGTACATTACAAGTAAATTAAAAACAAGAACAAATTTAACAAAAAAAAAAATCCTTACAATTGAAAAGTATTGGTGTCGTTCACAGGTCACGTGGTTACATATTTGCAACTTGTTAAGATGATCAGCACAGTTTAGACAAAGGTAAAAAGTGGGCTGTTTCATTCTACGGCACTCCAGTATATTTGAGAGGCCTGAAATTAAACAAAATATTAAGTAATATTGCAATGAATTTAAAAAATCCAAACACAATAAATAGATTAAAACGTACCTATAATTGGTTCTGTTTTTAAAAGACCCCTTACATTGAGAAATAAGGAAACATGACTTTGTCCCACTACTGAAAGATAATCAGCAATAATAATGTTATTATAACAAGGTACACAAAAAAAAAAACCATCTTTCTGTTGATATAATTGCCTTGTGCTTATCTAATTAATAACCTACACCATAGAGGTGCAATATTTGTAAACAAAACTGTAATTGCTAATATAGGAGGGATTTGTGCTGTGCATTTAAACATGACATTCTTTTAAGTAAAATGACTACACCAAATGTGATAAATACAGAAAAGAGTGAATATTCAAATGACAAACCTGTAGGAAAATTTAGAAAGCTCTGTGTGCTTAATGTTGAAGAACTGAAGGTCTCGTGTTCATCTCTTAGCTTTGGCTTGTCACATGCTACATATGTAAATGAGGAGGGTTACTAAATGAGCTACTAAACAGTAAAAATGAACAGTTACAGTGTAGTAAAATTTCAAAGTGGTAAAGTATTCTAATCTACAAATCATACATTGTTGCATAAATATGACCCAACACCATTCAAAAATTCCACTTTGGAAAAATAGTTTGAACCTTTATTTATACAGTTCACACTAACATTCACTGTTTTTACTGACCCATCTTACTGCGCACTACTTCAATTAGAGTAACACTTGTTATTTTGACATTGACACATTTTGTTTAACATGTTAGATCAAAGAGAAAAATAAATAAAATTCTACCTTTTGTTTGTGTTTCCTCATCACAGTGGATTAAGTTGGCTGCACAAGAGGAACATGGATCATCTTGGGATGAATGATAGCAGACAGATGCTGGTGGAGGAGAAATTGCTTCATGTGAAGAAAAAGTTGAAGACACACAATGTGTCTTAGTGTCAGGACGAGAGGAGAGAGGTGTTTTTGGGAAAGGACATGATAAAGGAAGAGTTGGAGAAACAGAGCTATAAAGGAATGGTGGAGGAGGGGAAATAGGACTATAGGGGCGTGGAGGTGGACAAAGCTCTGTGGAAGATACTAATGGAGAAGACAGATTGCAAGATGTGGAGTTAGCAAAAACTGGGGATAAACCAAAAAATGGTGATGCAGCGTAAGATTCGAGAGGATGAGTTGAGCAGGAAACCAAGGAATCTGGAAAAAAAAGAAAAGAAAAAAAATCCAAAAGTTTTATAATCTGTAACCCGCTAAAACTGTGTATTACTTAAGTAATTGATGATGTTTTGTTTAGATTCACCTAATACAACAATGTATGGAAGAATATTTCTAGTAAAATAATGGTAGGCCAGATTTCCTGTTCCATGATATAATTCCAACTTTTATATATGATACACTAACCTAATATTTTTGTTAACATTATGATCACCATCGGTTTCAACAATGTTAGGGTGTATTAAACATTTAAGGAAGATTTAGAATCACTGTACGTCTTACATTAACATTCTAAACATAGCGGCAAACTAAATCTTTAAATAATGACACACCTGAACTTTCCACAAAAGTTTTTTCTTGCTGCAATTCCCAGCTGGTTGCAGAAGAATAAAGCACCTGCTTATCAGCATTATCTAAAGTACAAGCATATAAACATACACACACACATTATATATATATATATATATATATATATATATATAAATTAAGACTACTAACTTGTAATAATTATTGTTATTAGCATCCTTGGGACTTAAGCAATTAGGACATAGAATAGAATAAATAAATAAAAAAAACTAGTTACCAAAGGTATGCTTTGTGGCTGTGTTAGAATCTGGTTCAGTAAGAGAATTCAGATCCTTTTCAGCCTCAAATGCTTTCTTTATTAAATTCAGATGGGTTATGGCTAATCAGGGGAACAAAAACAATATAAAAAATGGTTAAATAAAAGCAACCTGTTTAATATGTTTATAATTTACCATTATTATGTTCACCTACCTTCATTGAGAGGTGCAGTTCGTAAGGCTGTAAAGACCTTTGCTGTGACATTTAGTTTCTAAAACCAGTAAGAACATATTTAAAATCTTTGAGGCAGATGCCAAAAATCTACTACAATAAATATAAAGTTCTTAGTAAGTTTTTACCTTCATTCTCATCCTTGTACTTTTCTCTACCATTGCTAAACGCAAAACATTTTTATGGAGCTTTTTATCTGCGTTTGCACCACTAGCTGTCCAACCGGGATATATATAGTCCTGTAGAATACACTTTTCCCATTTAGTCTCACATTAAATTAGTCATAGATGTTGAATAACAAATAATACTCTACCATGTAAGTTTTCTTGTGAGACACACTAGATACATGGTTTAAATGACATCTGACAGAGCAGAGTTCGCAGAAAAACAGTTTTTTCTTTCCATGAATTACACACGTCACAAAGTTCAAGCCTACAAATCAGACAAGCAAATAAAATGATGAATATATTTAAATACTATCCTGTAAATTAACACTTAAGTGCTGATTTTCTAAAAAAGTTCTAACCTAAACGTGATACTAACCAACTACATGATTGCCTTTGTTTTTGTTCCCCTTTGCTTGTACTTTTGTAGCATTTAGTCCACTGCTGTTTTTGATCTGTTCACCTATGAATTCTGAATAAACAAACTTGTTACTTATAAAACATCCATTGAGTAATACCTTGTACTAAAATAATCAAGTCACTTATGAATACATACACATACTTTTCCTAATATTTGAAATTTGATCAGGAATGCTTACATTTTATATACACTATCATTTTTCTAACCTTTTTTTACGTTGACTTGAGAGTTTTCTTGTTCTTGGGCCTCTAACGGCATCGGAACCTCATCTGGTGAATCTGGAACAAACACAATAAATTAACTAGAGGGTCTACACTTTTTGACTGTTTTGTATGAAGTGTTTGCCAGGTTGGTATCATTTCATATTAGTATAATTTCAGTTTTAAGTTTAGTTAAAATTTATCACTGTTATAGTTTATTTAGGAGTTTAATGACAGAATGGTATCAATGGCTCATTTCTGAAAGAAACATTTGCAAGCAATACAATCATAGAGGGTCAGGTAACTCAGCATCTCAAGTTTATGCATCGTCTTTTAAATGTGGGATGAAACCAGAAGAATACAACGCACTAAAGGAGGTATTTCTGGTATTCCTGTAAGGTGGACATGCTAACCTTTGCAGCACTGTTACCCATCCTGTTGTGAAATCTATTTATCTAATCATGTAATTACAAGCTAATATTGTTCCCCTCTTCTATGTTCTTCTACTAATTCTAAAATTGTATCAGTTTAAAGGAATTATTTTCAAAACTTATTTGGCTCGCATATTCGTCTGTGCAAACAATGAGTTTTGTGTCTGTGCGTGATTCTGACCGTAGAAATAGAATGTAGAAAGTTGAAAATGCCTAGTTATTGACATTAAAGTATTTTCCTATGTTGTTGGTACCCATTTAGATGAGCCTATGGTTAGGGAGCTACATGAAAGTTATTTGAACTGGTCAATATTTAAAACTGGATTTTATTTTTCTATTTACAGAATTTATATATATATTTTTTATTCTAATCGTACTCTGGAGATTAGTTTACCTCTGACACAAAGATGTATTAAATAACATTTAAAACCAGCTGACACACACGTCCAGTTAATATTCATTAAGATTAACCATCTATTCAAATAAGAAAAATAATGAATTATATATTACCTTCTCTCTGTCGCTGTTTATTTTTAGGTGTTTCTTTATCCACCACCTAAAATAAGAGTTTATATTTAAGTAGAATTTTTGTGGTTGTACCAATTTGTAGTTATCAATCTGATTATTGAAGAAGAGGAAGAAAAAAAAAAAAAAAAAAAAAAAAAAAAAAAAAAAAAAAAAAAAAAAAAAAAAAAAAAAAAGAATAAAAAAAAACCTTCAGACACCCCCAGCCTTCAAAGTCTTGCAAAATCTGTGCTTTCACTTTAAGCTCTTGTATTTTATCAGTTAAGTCGATCCCATCTTTCCACAGTACAACAAGCTCAGGGTGCTTAGTTTTCTGTAGAAACACTTTCAATTTAAAAACTGTGGGCATAAAATTCTGGCTTATGTTCCTTTTGTTGTGTAATGACTCACAATATAGTTGAAACGGTGCTGGTGACTGGTTAAGTGGTCTACATATGTAGAGGTAGGCATTATTACATTGCAGCATGAACACAGAAAAGAGTTTTGCCCAGTTAAACAGCGATACTCTGTGATCATACTCAAACCTAAAAAATAAAACAAATTAACACAAATAAAAATCAAAATTCATACAGGTCAGGGAAAAAAAAATTTAATTAAAAATTTTTTAAAAATGTTACTGACCAACAACAGGCTCTGATCGACTTGGGTTGGTAAGGTAAGTCCACAGATGAGGAGTACTCTGAGCTGGATCACCAGTGCCTTGCAAAATGATATTGTAAAATAAATCATATGACATTTCAATACTTTTGTTCATAAAGTGTGTGCTCCAAAAAAGTTTGTCTGTGCAGATCATGACATGCATTTGGGGTAATAAAAAGTAACAAAATAAAAAGCACATTACTTGGTCAGCAACTATACAGTGCACAACTAAATTTACACTTTTCTAAAAGGTGAATGATGCCTATACTCCAGTAGTAGTTACATGCAATTGAGTTAACATTATATTTGCATTTAGCAGACGCTTTTATCCAAAGCAACTTACAAATGAGATCACCACAAGTCAGTAGTTATGAAGAAAACCAATTATACTGTAAAATCATTAAACCTGATTTATTTGATGCTGCGCCCCCCCCCCCACCCTTATTTTTTACAACAGGTATTTGTTAAAAAGATGCGTCTTCAGTAGTTTCCTAAAAATGCCAAGTGATTCTGCCTTATGGACAGAGTTGGGAAGATCGTTCCACCATTTGTGCAGTGGTGAACACAATGGAGTGAGAATTAGCTTCTCTGTGAGGTAGAATCGCCAGGCAGCGATCATCACTGGAGCGAAGTGTACGAGTCGGAATGTATTTTGAAAAGATAGAGTGAAGGTAGAAGGGAGCAGATCCTTGTGCTGAATGCAAGCAGCTACAGGGAGCCAATGGAGAGAAAGGAGTAGTGGAGTGACATTATATACATACTCATTTTAAATGTTGTGTTAAGTTTTGAAGACATCAGCCTCCTAAGGTGTTTTTCTTCAGTTTCCTCTTTCAACTTGAAAGCTAGGGAGAAAAAACAAAACAAATGATGAATTATATTTGTGATAGCTGTGTAAACAGTTTCTCATGAAGAAATACCTTCAAGTTCTATGTTCTTATCATTTTTCGAGGTATTACAAGAATCCACTGGACTTTCGGCCTCAATTTCTGATGTGAGGTTGAGCAGAGAGTCCCTTAGCTTTCCTAGAGCTTTAAAATGATCAAAAAATGCCTATTAAACTGCTACATTAAAATTATACATTATATGCGTTAACACTTAATAAACAGTGCTATTACATCACAAATCTCCATGTCTTATAACGTTCGTTTTACATACCTTTTACAATTGGAGCACTGAGAATTTCCTGGTAGGAATTAACATCTAAATTAAGTACCTAAAATCAGATCAACAGCAGGAAAATAAAAAAAAAGGACAAATTTTCTAAAAATGGCAATATTATATATAGGCTCATACACAAAGCATTTATGAAAGATCTGAGCAGTATAAGACTTAAAAACCTCTATTTCACCAGTTCCTTGGCATTTTTCCAACAAACAGGCCTGCAATCGCAACCACTTTTTTTTCTTTTTTTTTTTAGACAGGAATGGATCATAGCGTATTTTTTTCTAAAACAATAACAAAATAAATTCAGATCAAAGTATAATTTCAGTATACATACTTTGCATGCTCAAAAAATGGTTTAAAAACCAACCAGATACATGTATTGGTGTTTGTGTCCAATAAGATGGGCTGTTATATACTTGTCTTCATATCTCTCTGCGCAGGTCACACACAGGTAAAATGGTTGGAAACCATCAGCGTGGCATTCAATCACAAACCTCAAACCTTGCAAAAAAAATGTTACATTAATCCATATTGCTCAATCATTTAGTTCAGGTATTTCATGAAAATGGAAATTGTTTATTATATTTTTTTATAAACTGAACTAAATTATACTAAACACACTGAAATTATATTTATATATATATATATATTCATTCATTATCTTCCGCTTATCCTCTATTAGGGTCGCGGTGGGGTTCCCCATGCCCATCCAGGGGAGAACGTCTCGGGCGCTGGGCAGATAGACCCAGGACAGGGCGCCAATCCATCGCTGGGCACACACACTCACTCACACATACACACTCTAAATTGGGCAATTTTGAGAATTCAATTAACTTGATCCATGTTTTTGGACTGTGGGAGGAAACCGGAGAACCCGGAGGAAACCCACGCAGACACGGGGAGAACATGGAAACTCCACCCAGATGGGGATTCGAACCGGGAATCCCCAGCGCTGAGAGTCGAATGTGCTAACCACTAAGCCACTGTGCCGCCCTTATATTATATATATATATATATATATATATATATATTATATATATATATATATATATATATATATATATATATAAGGAACTAAAGGTTGTGCATAATTGTGAACACAATATGGTATGCATTGTGTGAAGCACCTTTCTCATGATTTATATACAATAATGAATCAATACTTTATTGATCCCCAAGGGGACATTGCAGATGTTAAAATAATATCTAGATCTATCCACCGACTTACTAAGAATAAAGTATTAACCTGCATGTAATGCATGCCTTATTTCTTCAATACATCTCTAAATCCCTCCCCCCCTCCCAGGTGAACATGGAAACTCCACCCAGATCAGAATTTTAACCTTACCCCCAGCACTGAGGGGTGGACATACTACTTCACCATGTCCATCTTTCTAACCATTCTCCTTATTATGGTTTTAGAGAAATATTACAGTAGAATCGGTTTTACGTTAGGCTGCACAAACACCTGCAGGTTTCACATTTGTTATGGTCATGAATTTTTTTCTTAAATTATTACATTGATTTTAATGCCACTTATTTCAACATTAATTTTATTGATTTAAAATATATTAAATAGGGTGTAGGTTAGAGTGCCATAATTAAAAGTGTGAGATATTAATTAAAAATGTTATATATTTGTGTGTGTCCTGACAAATTGTGTTCCACATTTTAAAGCATTTTATTAAGTCAAACACAAAAAAGGTCAAATGTGCCTTTCCCAAACATGAACACAGGTGGTGTCAATCAGTATAGCATGATCCTATTTTAAACAGCACTCATGACTGAAATTCCTAACAAGTGAATTTAATAGCTACAAAGACAACAGATTTTAAAAAGCTGTATTACAAGTGGTAACTTGCTAAACAATGAATGTACAATAGTTAGCCGAATTGCCTTTTCTACTGATTGTCTAGAAATGTGCCCATGTAGTGTTTGTGTCACACTAGTGCTGCTATGTTTCAAAATGTCAGCGTTAAACCACTATTTTGAACTTCATAAATAAATACTGAGCACCATGTGTATGGATCTTCTCATACTTCTCATAGACTTCATTCTACACCTTAAATTTTGCACAACACAGCAATGGACTTTGCATAATAAGAGCAAAAAAATAAATAAATAAAAATTAGGTAACATGGAATAGAATCTCAAACTAATGTTTCTCACATCTTCAGGTTTAACCATGAAAAACTAAGGCAGTTTTTTTTTTTTTTTTTAATTCAATCAGTATTTCTAATTTTAAAATGTAAGAGGCAATCTGACTGATATTTCACCGTGCACCACTAAACACTCGACGATACATCTTACACTTCGCATTAGGATCTTTGCTTTAAGGACGTGGTGGGGTATTGTGTAGTTGACATTTTTAAAAAGGCGCAGGTTTTATAAGCACAGTGAGTTTGGAGATGAGGAGCTGGGGGGAAGCATTCGATCATTGTTACATTTTATGTTGCATGACAAACATGTTTATTATACATTTTTGGAAATTCAGAACAAGTAATCGTTATTATTTTATTAACCCATAAAGGAAAAGTAATACAAATATTTCCCTTTAAAAAATAATAAATGAAATGTCAAGTGAAATTAAGTAAAGCTCGAAGCAACACAACAAACTGGACCCAAGCAAATCAGAGCTGAAGTTAGTTTGAATGTACTTTTTTTATATGAAGTAACTCCACCTATTATCTGCTATGACTCATTTTGAAACAACCATTCAACATGCATGCTTCAATTATTTAAAAGGGCATTATTTTAATCCACTTATGAAGTGTAAATTCAAATTCGGATTGATGGAACAAAGTAAATAAAAGAACATATGGCAAAGTTGTAGTTTTAGGACAGGGGTGCCCACACTTTTCTGGCCCAAGATCTACAGTCATGGCCAAAAGTTTTGAGAATGATCCAAATATAAATTTTTACTTAAGTCTACTGCTTCAGTTTTTATAATGACAATTTGCATATACTCCAGAATGTTATAAAGAGTAATCAGCTTAACAGCAATTAATTGCAAAGTCAATATTTGCCTAGAAAATTAACTTTATCTCCAAAACACATTTCAACTTCATTGCAGCCCTGCATTAAAAGGACCAGCTAACATCGTTTCAGTGATTGCTCCATTAACACAGGTGTGGGTGTTGATGAGGACAGGGCTGGAGATCAATCTGTCATGATTAAGTAAGAACGACACCAATGGACACTTTAAAAGGAGGCTGGTGCTTGGCATCATTGTTTCTCTTCTGTCAACCATGGTTATCTCTGAAGAAACACGTGCAAACATCATTGCACTGCACAAAAATGACCTAACGGGGAAGAGTATCGCAGCTAGAAAGATTGCACCTTAGTCAACAATCTATCGCATCAGCAAGAATTTCAAGGAGAGAGGTTCCATTGTTGCCAAAAATGCTCCAGGGCGCTCAAGAAAGACCAGCAAGCGCCAGGACCGTCTCTTAAGTGTTTCAGCTGTGGGATCGGGCTACCAGCAGCGCAGAGCTTACTCAGGAATGGCAGCAGGCAGGTGTGAGTGCATCTGCACGCACTGTGAGGCGGAGACTCTTGGAGCAAGGCCTGGTCTCAAGGAGGGCTGCAAAGAAGCCACTTCTCTCCAGAAAAAACATCAGGGACAGACTGATATTCTGCAAAAGGTACAGGGAGTGGACTGCTGAGGACTGGGGTAAAGTAATTTTTTCTGATGAATCCTCTTTCCGATTATTTGGGACATCTAGAAAACAGCTTATTCGGAGAAGACAAGGTGAGCGCTACCACTAGTCTTGTCTCATGCTAACTGTAAAGCATCATGAAACCATTCATGTGTGGGGTTGCTTCTCAGCCAAGGAAATCGGTTCTCACAGTCTTGCCTAAAAACACAGCCATGAATAAAAATGGAACCAGAATGTCCTCTGAGAACAACTTCTCCCAACCATCCAAGAGCAGTTTGGTGATCAACAATACCTTTTCCAGCATGATGGAGCACCTTGCCATAAAGCAAAGGTGATAACTACGTGGCTCAGGAAACAAAACAGAGATTTTGGGTCCATGGCCTGGAAACTCCCCAGATCTTAATCCCATTGAGAACTTGTGGTCAATCAAGAGACGGGTGGACAAACAAAAACCTTCACATTCTGACAAAATGCAAGCATTGATTGTGCAAGAATGGACTGCTATCAGTCAGCTTTTGATCCAGAAGTTGATTGAGAGCATGCCAAAAATTGAGTTAATGCAGCAATATTTGCAGTGTTGACCCTTCTTCAGGACCTCTGCATTCCAACTGTCAATAAAAGCTTTTGTTACTCATAATATGATTGCAATTATTTCTGTATGTGACAAAACATCTAACAAACACACACAAATATTATATTTTCACATGATCTGCTGCCCCCTGGTTTTTATGTCATTCTCAATACTTTTGGCCATGACTGTAGACAAAATGCATCACTATCATTTCATGAAAAAACTAAAAACTAAGTGCTGTGTGACCTTCATTGAATGCTTGCACGTCTATGTAACTGTCTGTGCAGCTGGCACTGGCCTTCACATGGCTGCCCTGCTACATAGCAAATTATTTATCTCCTGACAATGAATGGACCCTGTGTGTTCATTGTTTTCATTTTATACATTTTTTTTTTAGCTCATTTCAACTGCAGATTATCAGCCACTTTACTTCAACTCTACTTTATTCAACTTCATTCACCATTTCTTTATAAAAAAATGTTTTTAAATAGTATTTTAATCAAAATATTCCTTGAAAATTTGATATTTAGTGACTATTATATTACTGAAATCAATTTATGATATGCACCTCTTGGACATTTTAGTGTAAATAAATTGGTAACATAAAAATTTAATTTATTGAAATCATTGACGGGATTCAAGCAGTTGTTCAGTGAGCATTACTAGCAAAAAAATAAATAAATAAATAGTAAAAATCTAATTAGCATGAAATTAGATTTATACTCCAATCTATAGTTCCATATACTCTGGACACCATACCTTAAAACTACCCCTCATTTAGGAGATTCGTGCTTAGTCCATTGGGAAATGCAGTTGCATGTTGACCACCCAACACTGTACAACTAAAAAATAAAAAACTATGCAGCACTAACCTATTACCGGTGCTCTGTTTTTTGTCTTTATATAGGTCCAGATATCAGTACACTCAGATGTGCTTGTGGAACCTGTGACAAAAAAATAATTTAGCATAGAGATATGTATATAAAAAATAATAAATAAATCAATTCAAACATACCTGCTTGAGGTTCAGTGTTAAGGACAGTGGGAGTTTGCACCATCTCCGGTAGAGGGTTACTTGGCACTAGCATTTCTTGAGAATGTTCTGCACTCTGCATTTGAGATAAGTCTTCAGGTTGATGAGTTGAAAAATCCTCTGTAGAATTTAGAGGTGGCTCTGTATGCACCAAAGGTTCTGGTATTACTTTCAACGGTTCAGACTGTTCTGTATGTAATAAGGAGGAATCAAGGTTTTCTGATGTGATAGCCGGTGGAAGATCAGGCTGCGATGGCACTAAATCTGGGACTTTCAAAATGTCCAGTTGCTCCACTTGTGTCGGGTCAGGAGAATCTACACACATTGGGTCATCTGAGGCAGCCATCGGAATTTCTGTGATCGCTTCAGTCATTTCCATCATGGGTTTACTGTGTTGTTCACACTGCATGTTTTCTTGAACACTTTTGTCCAAACTGAAAACTACAAAAATAAATAAATAAAAATTACAATCCATCTTGATTATTATCTATTAAAAGGTACTTATACCCCCCATACTTTTCCACCAGATGAATTATAAAAACAATCATAAAAGGGGTTGTAATGTACAAATTAAATAGTTTTGTGAAATATCTTCATGTACTTGGCTTTAAAACTTAAAATTTTGACCCATGTATGATGTCTGTATGTAATAAGGAAAACTACTGTATTGTTGCCTAAAAGTCTGACCTATATGACAAACTATATGACTGACTCTCAGCAGAATATAGTCTGCTCCAGTAAGTTTTAAACATAAGTGGATAAAAATTTTAGAAACTCTGTTTAGAGACTCGGCGGCACGGTGGCTTAGTGATTAGCACGTTCGCCTCTCAGCGCTAGGGATTCCCGGTTCGAATCCCCATCTGGGTGGAGTTTCCATGTTCTCCCCGTGTCTGCGTGGGTTTCCTCCGGGTTCTCCGGTTTCCTCCCACAGTCCAAAAACATGGAACAAGTTAATTGAATTCTCAAAATTCCCCCCTATAGTGTGTGTCTGTGTGAGTGAGTGTGTGCCCAGCGATGGATTGGCACCCTGTCCTGGGTCTATCTGCCCAGCGCCCGAGACGTTCTCCCCTGGATGGGCATGGGGAACCCCACCGCGACCCTAATAGAGAGGATAAGCGGGAGATAATGAATGAATGAATGTTTAGAGACTCTGTGTCTGGTGGTCTTGTATCATTGTATTTATCTTGTTGAAGTGCGTTCACAGGGACACTGGTTGGTGTTGCGAAGATAAACTTCTGTAACAATGGATAATAAAATGGTATGTTCCATATAATCAATTAAATCTGGTCAAACTTACCCAATTTGGATCCAGGAACAACCGAAGGTTTCAGTTCTTCCAACCCCTGTTCTTGAAACACAGACTTCAGGATACCCAAAGCTACAAAGTGGGATAAAATTATTTATATACATGTACAATTTATATTAAAAAGTAGATAATGAGTCATGCATATTAAAAACTCACTGACCATCCTTGAAGCTGCCCCTTTCTACGTCATTAAACCTTCCAAAGCTTAGTTCAACCTCCTACACAGAAAATCAAATGAAGTGAAACAGCTTTTAACAAATTATTTTGTTGCCATAAAAAAGTACCACAAATTACTAAAACCTAATAAAGACATAACTAGAACCCACATTTCTTCCCCCAAATAACTGTATTCAAAATAAGCCTATCCTGGGTACAATTTCCAAGGTCAGATTGCATTTGCATGTTTAATGATCTGGTCTCCATCCCAAGCTAAAGACATAGGTGAATTAACTAGAGAAAATTTTACAGGGTTGTACAATGTGCAACGCCTTCTGTACTGGTGGCATTTTATTTTGCCATTTGCCCAATGGAGTCCAGCACAACCTCATGTAGATATGTGGGCTAGACGATGAATTTAGTTTTTTCCCCCTCTACATAATACTTCAAAAAAATGTAAGCAGTCATTATTGAGAAAAAACATGAATTAAATTTTTTTTTTAAATTCTCCTACCCGTAAAGACACATCAGAGCTCATTTTCTCTGCCTGGTGTGCCAAATCCATAACCAGAGATTCTTTCTCTGAATCCTCCTTATTCAAAGAACCAGGATGTGCAAAATGCTAAAAGCAGAAGCAGCAAGTTGTTACTTACATATTAAAGCTTGTCATTAGGCCAACGTTTTAGTAAACCACTTACAAGATAGGCAAATACATGAGGAAAGCTTAAAACATGGACAATGCCATGCCTTTCTGAAAGCTTCTTTTCACACAACAAGCAAAAGTAACCACATTTGAAATAGTGTGCGGTTCTGTATTTGACCATGAACTGCAATCCTAGACAAAAATGACAGTGTTTAACGCAACATCTACTGAACCAACAAATAATTTATCTATTTAAAAGTTGATGACATCACAAAATAGCTAGATTGCTGTACTCACCAACTAGTGGAGACTTCCTGTCACAACTTTTGAAGAATGACTGTAGTGTCACCCGCTCCTGAACTAAACACAAGATCAAACAAACAGCAATTTACCTTTTCTACCTATATATTGGGAAGAAATAGCAGGTGCGAGGGGTTAAAAGTAAGCTAGCTATAAGCCAAGTTAGATAGCTTCAACTATGTGCTAGAAAAAGAAAAGAAGGTGCACCTTAGAAACATGTCCATACACAGGTTGTTTTACCATAACTAGTCTAATTGTATGGTAACTTGGACAAACAGCAGTTATTAAATACATTGACAGTTTATAAGACTGGAAAAGATTTGGTTAGACACACATTTAAGTAACAGTTTTTATTTTATGAATATGCATAAGAAAATTCACTTTGAGCAAAGTCACCAACCTTGAACACATTTCCGCAACTTTACCATCTCAAAATGGGTCATTACTAATGAAAAAGAGAATTTAATCAGTTGATAAAGGGTTTTTCAAAAAAAAAAAAAAAAATGGAATTAAAGTTTCTTACATTTTTCATAAGCCAGGCTTCTGAACAAGGTAAAGAGTCTGTTTGGTAGTTCACACACCTAGGAATGTAGTCAGTGTAATAGTATAGATTACATAAGAAATATGCACCATCAAAGCATTAAAAAAAAAAATTACATTTGGACATAATGAGACATCAATAGTAACTTGAACACAACTTTTTAAATGTACTAGTTTATTCCTGATTTCTGGTCAGAAAACTTGGCTATGGTTTTCAAAATAGTGTAGGTTATGTATACAATGTTTAAAAGTAACTGACATGTCACAGGCCCTCACATGCGCATGTTCATTTCAGAGTAGACGAGCAATAAAACAAAGTCCAAAATACATTTAAAATGGGTTTTAGTACAGTTTATTTATACAGTGTCTTAAAGATGTAACTGCAACATCTTCAGTCAGTGTCTGGTATGGCTCAGCATCTCCGCACATCAAACAAACTGCGATGTGTAGAAATAAATAAAATAATAAAATCGGCTGCTTGCTCTCCACTTTTAAGATTTGTACTCTTTAAGGATGAGAAAGAGGACAGGAAAGATCATGACTGACTCGTCACACCCTGGTCTTATAGAAATAAGAGAAATAAAGAAAGAGAACCTAGAGAAATGAATTACTAATCGTGGTTCAGATATTTTAATGTGTTCTAATTAAGAAGCACAAGAGGGCCATGTAATCTGCTCTGTTAACATGGCAAAGTAATCCATTTTTTTTGTGTTTTATGTTATAGATGCACAAGGGAGGCAACATCTTCACGGAAAATAGATCAACTTAACCATCAGCAATATGTCAAATGCTTAAATGTTTTGTCATTAATATTTTATATTTCTAAAAAACATTTATAATATCCAAAGCCACGACATTTTTCCACTTAGATACATTTTACTTCAATGCTTACCTGAAGTACCATCTTTGCATTTCCCTGACTTGATTCCTCCTCTTGTGCAAATACTGTAATCTGGCTCAAATTCCGGGAACCAAGGAAAACGAGGTCAGGTTTGGTGTATGCCTATTAAAATTACATTTTGAAATGTTAGTTATTTATATATATATATATATATATATATATATATATATATATAAATAAAATATGTAATACATTAGAAAATATCATGGGGAAAAAATTGCTTACAAAGACATTATGGTAGTGCTGTGTGGTCACAAGATGTGATGAGCAAGAAGACACAGGGATGTTAAGTTCGCACGCATGACACACATAGATTGATTGAGAGTAGTCATCAGTTTGCTTTTGCACAAACACAGTGAGCAGTGACAGACCTTAAAGCATTATTAAAAAACACAAAGCATTTTTTATATTAAATAGATAATATATAGGAGAGCACAAATAATGCACAAATGTAGTTTATAATGTATATTACACATGCTCCAACTCACCTATGAGTGGGGGTGGGGATGTCTTGTTTAGGCGAGACCATATGTACTGGTACAATTTAATCACAGAGATGTGCCCGACTAAAAGTAGCAAGGGAACAATAAACTTCAATTAGGGCTGCAGCAGATATTTAAGTATTGTTAACAATATTTTTAAGTAAATGGTCTTGGTTGAATAGAAAACCGAATAATGTAGATAAAACACAATTTTATTAAAAAAAAAAAAAAAAAAAAAAAAAAAAAAAAAAAAAAAAAAAAAAAAAAAAAAAAAAAAAAAAAAAAAAAAAAAACACACACACAACATACCTGCATTAGAGCCTGCAGGTAAAGAACCCAAAAAAGCAAAATTATTACAAACATTAATAAATAAGTAAAATGGACCAGTAAGTGATTTTTAGTTTTCAGGATATTTCCATTTGAGATATTGCTATAGAAATTTATTGCACAAGTGCTTACCTGGCCCAAACAGCTCTGTGATTTTCTGTAGTCAGCATCACATTCCCCCGACGCAAAAAAAAAAAAAAATATTAATAATATTAATTAGCTGTTAGGAAAAAGTAAGCCTATTTAAGAAAACATTTTTAAAGCTTAATACATTTATGACAAATAATATTTATCATATACAACAAAACTGTCTCCCCTGGATGGGCATGGGGAACCCCCCCACGACCGTAATATAGGATAAAGTGAAGGATAATAGATGGATAAATTGTACTGATGATCACTTAAGCGTGCACTAATGGGAAAGAAAATAAATATCACACTGACCTGTTTGTGTTCCTTTCCATTACAGTGCTTTTTGTATTCAGCTATATAGGGGAAGTTCTTGCCACATTCCTATGACAAAGAATTACTGCATAAGCATCTTGGTTTAAAAAAAAAAAAAAAAAAAAAACCACATAGTTGCAATCAGAAATATTCTACCCCCTCACCTCCAAAGACATTATAGAGATGTGGATGAAAGACAATGTCAATAAAATGACAAAAAACCTCATTAAACAACATAGTATTTATTAATACATATTTGAGTTATTTTGACAACAGAAGTTGACAACTTTGAAGTTCAAACGAAAAATGTAACTCTTTGTACACATGTGCACCATTATTCAACCCCCTGCTTTAATACTTTGTGGAGCATCCTTTAGCTTTTAAAACTGCCAACAAATTTTTTTGGTAAGTACTAGCAAGCTTCCTCTCAATTGGAATCTTGGCCCATTCTTCACGTGCAAAAGCCTCTAGTTCAGTGATGTTTGATGGAGTTGCAATCATGGGAAAGACAAAGGAGCTTCCGCAAAAGCTGAGAGAGGAGATTTCATCGCACCTAAAGGACCTTGGGTATAAGAAGACTTCCAAAAAATATAACATCCCAAGAGACACCAATGGGAGCATTATAAGGAAGTTTAAAACTTTTGGAACAGCTGGAAACCTGCCTGGCCGTGGAAGAAAGCCCAAAATTTCATCAAGGGCCCTTAGCAACTTAGTCAGGGCAACTAAGAAAAACCCCTGTGTGAGTGCAAGACACCTACAGGACGACCTGATGAAGACTGGAACAAGTTATATATGAATAAAAGAGGACTTCATGGCCAGACTCCAAGACCCACACCACTCTTAACCACAAGGAACATCAAAAGTTGACTAGAATATGCCAGGAGGAATTTGGATAAAGCTAAAGAGTTTTCGGAGACAGTTCTATGGACTGATGAACTCAAACTGGAACGGTTTGGACATATGGACAAATGGTATGTCTGGCGTGCGAAAGGCCAGGCTTATGACCAGTAAAATACCATCCCCACAGTCAAGCATGGAGGTGGGTCATTGATGTGGGGCTGTTTTTCTGCAGCAGGAACTGGCAATCTTGATTATGTACCTGGCATCATGGATTCTCAGAAATACCAGGCCATTTTAAAGAGGAACGTGATGCCATCTGTTGACAAATTAAACCTTGGTATTTATTGGACCTTCCAGCAAGACAATGATCCCAAGCACACCTTCAAGTCAACCAAAGCTTGGTTGAGAAAAGGTCCTGGAATGTCCTTCTCAGTCCCCAAATCTAAACCCGATTAAAAATCTTTGGTGGGATTTAAAGAAGTTAGTTGCAACTCGGAAGCCATCAAACATCACTTAACTAGAGGCTTTAGCACATGAAGAATGGGCCATGATTCCAATTGAGAGGTGTAAGAAGCTTGTTAGTACTTACCAAAAATGTTTGTTAGCAGTTATAAAAGCTAAAGGATGCTCCACAAAGTATTAAAGCAGGGGGTTGAATAAAAGTGCAAATGTGTGAACAAAGAGTTACATTTTTCATTTGAACTTTAAAGTTAAGTCAACTTTCGTTGTCAAAATAACTCATATATGTATTAATAAATACTGTTTGTTGTTTAATAAGGTTTTTTTTGTCATTGTCTTTTTCTATAATGTCTTTGGATGTAAGGGGGTTGAATATTTCTGATTGCAACTGTGTGTGTATGTATATATATATATATATATATATATATATACTCACCGGCCACTTTATTAGGTACACCTGTCCAACTGCTCGTTAACACTTAATTTCTAATCAGCCAATCACATGGCGGCAACTCAGTGCATGTAGGCATGTAGACATGGTCAAGACAATCTCCAGCAGTTCAAACCGAGCATCAGTATGGGGAAGAAAGGTGATTTGAGTGCCTTTGAACGTGGCATGGTTGTTGGTGCCAGAAGGGCTGGTCTGAGTATTTCAGAAACTGCTGATCTACTGGGATTTTCACGCACAACCATCTCTAGGGTTTACAGAGAATGGTCCAAAAAAGAAAGTGAGCGCCAGTGAGCGGCAGTTCTGTGGGCGGAAATGCCTTGTTGATGCCAGAGGTCAGAGGAGAATGGCCAGACTGGTTCGAGCTGATAGAAAGGCAACAGTGACTCAAATAGCCACCCTTTACAACCAAGGTAGGCAGAAGAGCATCTCTGAACGCACAGTACGTCGAACTTTGTGGCAGATGGGCTACAGCAGCAGAAGACCACACCGGGTGCCACTCCTTTCAGCTAAGAACAGGAAACTGAGGCTACAATTTACACAAGCTCATCGAAATTGGACAATAGAAGATTGGAAAAACGTTGCCTGGTCTGATGAGTCTCGATTTCTGCTGCCACATTCAGATGGTAGGGTCAGAATTTGGCGTCAACAACATGAAAGCATGGATCCATCCTGCCTTGTATCAACGGTTCAGGCTGGTGGTGGTGGTGTCATGGTGTGGGGAATATTTTCTTGGCACTCTTTGGGCCCCTTGGTACCAACTGAGCATCGTTGCAACGCCACAGCCTACCGGAGTATTGTTGCTGACCATGTCCATCCCTATATGACCACAATGTACCCAACATCTGATGGCTACTTTCAGCAGGATAATGTGCCATGTCATAAAGCTGGAATCATCTCAGACTGGTTTCTTTAACATGACAATGAGTTCACTGTACTCAAATGGCCTCCACAGTCACCAGATCTCAATCCAATAGAGCATCTTTGGGATGTGATGGAACGGGGGATTCGCATCATGGATGTGCAGCCGACAAATCTGAGGCAACTGTGTGATGCCATCATGTCAATATGGACCAAACTCTCTGAGGAATGCTTCCAGCACCTTGTTGAATCTATGCCACGAAGAATTGAGGCAGTTCGGAAGGCAAAAGGGGGTCCAACCCGTTACTAGAATGGTGTACCTAATAAAGTGGCCCGTGAGT
>JAFMOD010000226.1:3228774-3282351 GCA_019802435.1 Corydoras maculifer
CTTTGGGATGTGATGGAACGGGGGATTCGCATCATGGATGTGCAGCCGACAAATCTGAGGCAACTGTGTGATGCCATCATGTCAATATGGACCAAACTCTCTGAGGAATGCTTCCAGCACCTTGTTGAATCTATGCCACGAAGAATTGAGGCAGTTCGGAAGGCAAAAGGGGGTCCAACCCGTTACTAGAATGGTGTACCTAATAAAGTGGCCCGTGAGTATATATATATATATATATATATATATATATATAAAAAACAAATGCTATCTGAAATAAAATATTAGACAGAAGAAAATTAGTGCTGTATAAAATCTCAGTAAAAATCTCCAGTTGCAACAATAATATTTACCAAAAATACAATATTCGGTATATAAATAATTATTGTTACTTACCACACACATAATCTGGCAGAGGTTATTATTCTTATTCTGTATGGTCGAGGCTATTGGATTAAAACACAGATCACATCAAATTATTTGAATGTTCATGTGACCCAATTACATAAAGATGTAAAAATAAAAAAAATCGGATATATCTTCATTAATAATTAAAAATATAAACAAGCTAAAGCTTTAAGTAATTATTAATGAAGCACTACTTAACTGAAACTAACCAAAATTGTAACACAATCACAACATAAACTTTTAGTTTGGCAAAGGAGAGATAATCTAAATGTTCAATCTTCATTTGTTGATTACAATCTTGCTAACAGATTATTAGCTCTCTTGGAAATGTTGGGGAACCACCACAACACATTGGGCTACAACATACATAAAATTGATCACAGCATCTTCCATGTGTTGAGATTAGAGAAACAGAAACTGACTACAAAGCTACAACAAATAAGTGCATAAATGTCAACTAAGACTACAGTCATGGCCAGAAGTTTTGAGAATGACACAAATATAAATTTTTTTACAAAGTCTACTGCTTTAGTTTTTATAATGGCAATTTGCATATACTCCAGAATGTTATACAAAGTGATCAGCTTGACAGCAATTAATTGCAAAGTCAATATTTGCCTAGAAAACGAACTTTATCTCCAAAACACATTTCAACTTCATTGCAGCCCTGCCTTAAAAGGACGAGCAAAAAGTACAGGGAGTGGACTGCTGAGGACTGGGGTAAAGTCATTTTCTCGGATGAACCCCCTTTTCTGATTGTTTGAGACATCTAGAAAACAGCTTATTCGGAGAAGACGAGGTGAGCGCTACCACCAGTCTTGTCTCATGCCAACTGTAAAGCATCCTGAAACCATTCATGTGTGGGGTTGCTTCTCAGCCAAGGGAATCGGCTCTCTCAGTCTTGCCTAAAAACACAGCCATGAATAAAGAATGGTACCAGTATGTCCTCCGAGAACAACTTCTCCCAACCATCCAAGAGCAGTTTGATGATCAACAATGTCTTTTCCAGCATGAAGGAGCACCTTGCCATAAAGCAAAGGTGATAACTACATGGCTCAGGAAACAAAAGAGATTTTGGGTTCATGGCCTGGAAACTCCCCAGATCTTAATCCCATTGAGAACTTGTGGTCAATCAAGAGACGGGTGGACAAACAAAAACCTACACATTCTGACAAAATGCAAGCATTGATTGTGCAAGAATGGACTGCTATCAGTCAGCATTTGGTCCAGAAGTTGATTGAGAGCATGCCAGGGAAAATTGCAGAGGTCCTGAAGAAGGGTAAACACTGCAAATATTGACTTGCTGCATTAAATCATTCTTACTGTCAATAAAAGCTTTTGTTACTCATAATATGATTGCAATTATATTTCTGTATGTGATAAAAACATCTGACAAACACACATAAAAACCAGAAGGCAGCAGATCATGTGAAAATATAATTGTGTCATTCTCAAAACTGTTCTTTCTCTTAGGTGGGGTTGTTAATTTGGTGCCTGTGAGCTTCATCTGGCAGTTCATGGAATGGAAGTGTTAGACATGCACATTTTAGAGGCATACATTTTGTTCAGGTCAGGCTGGCAACCTGACCTTAAGCATCATCCGTCTATTTTGCAATCCTCGCCTACACCTAGTTGCCACATACCCACCATACCCATTTCCTGAACTTTGAGCTCTGTGTGTTCTGTTTGTATTCCTTCAATAAGACCTACAGATTTGATGTTCTGGTTGTAAACCGCTTTTAAGTTCACTTGCAGCCTTTTCTTCTTTCATCAATTTTAATAGTTTTAAACCTTAAAAGAGAAAAATTGGGTTAGGAGATTTTAATAATAAAATAAAATAAAAAAAAAAAAAGCAGCCATACAGCTTTTTGTGTATCAATAATACGTATGCAGAGAACAATAATTAGTTTTTTGCAGTAAGTATATTTTTTTAGTATTTTTGACATAATAAACAAATCCATATAACATAATTAACATTTGTTTAAAACCAGGTCTTAAATTAAATTTTAAACCTGCTGAATGACCTGTAAAAGAGGTTACTAAACACCAGACAATTAAGCCCAAAAAGAAATACAAACTGTATACAGAAATCCATTTACTGCAACTATTAATTCAATAAATTTAATGGGTCATTCATAAAACACATAATACCATAAAAATGAACATGACAATTTATTACCCCATTAGGAGTATTGAGAATAAAATTTCTAAAGGGTGGAATCCTGTATTTTGTTACGGCTAAAACATTCTTGCTGTAAGGAAAGGTAATCACTCTTACAGAATCATCTCACAGTTATGACTGACATTAATAAACAGTAAGTAGCTTAGCTATATTTGTATAAAAGCTGTATTCAAATAATAATCTTACTCTGTAAATAGTCTGAAGACTTGAGGGCTTTGAAGGTTTCCAGATCTAGATGAACAGACTAGAAACAGAAGACAAAGTTGTGCTTCAACATATTTAGTGATGCACTTTTTTAATGAAATTTGAAATCAACAAAAATTAAATCATTACATTTCTTTAATGCAGCTATCCACATTTAATAATAATAACTAACAATTAAAATTCACAATTACTCATAGTACAAACAGTATTTTGGTTACAACCTTGGGTCCATAACTACATACAACACTGGGCTCAATGCTGTTTAACTGTTCAATTGGACCAGTATTCTAAACCCACAATTAGGGAAATAGTTACATAATTGTACAATTACATTCTGAACTACAGTTTACTGTAACATAGATATTCATTTTATTTATTATTCTAAAAACCTGCCAAAAATGTGTGTGTAAAACAGCAACCTCATTATTTATTTAAGATGTCTGTACAAATAAGTACAGACAAAGTAGAGTGTGCATCATGTGTTTGTCTGGAGTTGAATTCAAATGCTTACGTTTGTAATTAAAAAAAAAAAAAAAAAATACCTGTACTTCCTTTGGAGGACAGATTTTCTGTGCCTGATTGGCCAGATGAAGAATCTTCTTGTGTAAATTGTAAGAGTAGTTAGAATAACTAGTTTTCTTGAAATCCAAAGACACAGAATTTACTTCACTCTAAAACAGAATTCAGTTCAGCAGTTATTTAATAGTGCAGGGCAGAAACATACATTCATATAATTTTTGCAAAGACAAGGCTTTTGCATTTCTTAAAATTTACATTTTTTACAAAAACAAAAGCAAGATCATTTCACTAAACATTAGTCTAAAAATACATTTAAAAAACAGTACTGTTTTAACCAAATGTTACATCTTGTACATTTAACAGCCAAATTTTGTAACATTTATTCATTCATTATCTCCCGCTTTATCCTCTATTAGGGTCGCGGTGGGGTACCTTATGCCCATCCAGGGGAGAATGTTTCTGGCACTGGGCAGATAAACCCAGGACAGGGCGCCAATCCATCGCTGGGCACATGCTCACTCACACAGACACACTATTTTGGGCAATTTGGAGAATTCAATTGACTTGATCCATGTTTTTGGATTGTGGGAGGAAACCGGAGAACCCAGAGGAAACCCACGCGGAAACTCCACCCAGATGGGGATTCGAACCAGGAATCCCTACCGCTGAGAGGCGAACGTGCTAACCACTAAGCCACCGCGCCGCCTTGTTACATAGAAATTAATAGAAAATAATTGACGCTATTGTATATAAATAACAAGAACAATTAGCCCAACAGACCCCCCCCCCAATTAGGCCTAGGCAGATCATACAACGACAGTAAATTGGTACCACTGAAGTAAAATAAAAAATAAAAAAAAATCATAACTGAACAGAGAAATGTCCAAATGGGTACCACTGTCATGGTACTATATTTAATAATTAAAATTATCACCATCAAACTCAGTGCGAGTTTTCCTATTCACGTATTTGGTTATCCACTATTATATTTAGTGCAAAGGCATTGTTAGACAACAAAGCAAGCAAATTCCAGATCTCATGAAATGGTAATAGAATTTAATTTCTAGATACAGTTTTAAACCATTACTAGGGCATGGTAGCTCAGTGGTTGGGGTGTGAGACTTTAATCTAAAGTTTGGGGGTTTAAATACCACACTCACAAAAGTTATCAATGTGGGTCCTCAGCAAGGCCCTTAACTCTTATGGCTACAGAGGTGCTGTATCATGCTAACTTTAAGCTCTGAATGTAACCAATATATTAGGATACTTGTAAGTCAATTTTAATAAAAGTGTTAGCAAAATGACTTAAATGTAAATGACCTAATGTAAATGTACCAATGCTTAGCTACAAACAGTTAGGTTTGTTTCTTATGTTTGTAGTTGGTATGTCAACAAGTCAGGTGTCCAGTGAATGAACTAGAGGCTGTGGTATCAGATAGGTGTATAAGTGCAGATTTATAACATGATAAGGGTCATAGTAAAACCTTTTTACTTTTATGAAGAGAGCTTATGAAAGAGGCACTTGTTTGAGTTAGCAAAATGGTTCATTTCCATCTAGTTCCATTCTGAAATAATGAGATGCAAACTGTTCCCAATATTTCAAGACAGGTTTTTGTAACTGACAATTCTGTAATAAATATTTGGCAAGACGAAAGAATGGGCTGAAATATTCAAATCCCACATTTTCGGACATGCTCCATTTCCTCCAGCACCTCTTTGTCAATATATTTTACACTCTTAACTATGTGGTTGTATGATTTGAATTCTGTTTATTCCTTCCATATACTCATTTGCTGTCTTGCTGATTTAGTATGTTGCATGTCATGCATGTGTGCAGTCGCCAACACAAATTCCTTGTATGTATAACAAGGTGATTTATTCTGGGATCAGTTATTCCAGCAAAGGACTGACCTTTTTTAAAAGTAGCCACCAAAATCTTTTAAAAAGGCATTTAATTAATATGATCACAATTAAAAAAACGAATATGGCATTTATGTTTGTTTAAATGCTAAATAAATTACAGACCCATCATTATTTTATTACTAAAAATTGACACAAAGGTGAAGTTTAAGTATTCATACATTTTCTCAGATGGTTTTTATTTACTTTCAAAATTACCCATCCTAAATCAGGGTAGGGAAGTATTCCTAGGTCCACCCCAGTGCTCACAGGTAGACACAAATACACTTGCATGCAAATTTACCCCTAAGGGAAATTACCATTGGGTGGCAAATTTGAGCTTCAGTAGAAATCCCATGCAAAACGAATACTAAGACATATCATATAAATATATAAAAATACACACCAAATAGGAGTAGACATGGTCAAAGCTGATACAGTGACTGATGAGGACAATGGCTGAAATTTTGTTCTTGCACAGAGAACAAACATAGCCACAATGATCCTCCATGTCAGGAACTGAATACTCAACAAGGTAGTCCAGTCCTAAAATAAAAAAAGCAGATAAATAAAATTGCACATTTTATATATATATATATATATATATATATATATATATATATATATATATATATATATATATATATAAAAAAAAACACACACAAAATTAATATTACTACATTAACCAACCTAACCCCACAGAGCCTACAGTCGTTCATTATTTATTTTTTCATCATAAAACATGGCTGTTGTGGCTTACCTAACCTGACCCCCCATACAGGTCTTTACAAAGTAAGATTCAAAAGACAAACGTTCTAACAAGACTCCTAACAATCATCTCTGCTGTTAATGTACACAAAAACATGTCTTACCAATTAAAGGGTGTGATCTGGAAGGGTCTGTGATATACTGCTGAATTGTTTTCCTCTGTGGTCTGCCACCTAAACAAGCAATGAACATGAAACACACATTAAAAGCCCATCTTAAACACCCCGAAATGCATGAACAAGTGAAATAATATGATGCAAACCTCTGACACGTTCAGGCAATTTGTCAGTTTTGGAAAAGACTGACATGACTAAAAAGAAAGGGAAAGAAAATGTTGGGATAATTAGCTCAATATATCTACTAATTATGAAGCATCAACCCATTTGTTGTATTTTGCATCAACAGGTTTTCACTACTTTCTGGAGTAAATGCAATCATTCCCAAAAAATACAAATGGGTTATCAGGTTACAAATAAATAATAAATAAATAAATAGGCCTGCTAATTAAATAATAATTAGACCAGAACAGTACTAAATGTACTAAAGTACAGTAGACAAACGAACATAAATACAAGGAAAATATAAATCCACCTTGATCATAGTTTAGTTTTTTGGCCTTCTTCAGCAACATCATTGGCAGCTCCAAAATCTAATCAACAGACAAATTATAAAACCAGTCAATGTTAAAGTACATAACACTTTCACAATGCTGATTTCAGTAACATGCTAAACAAAATATACATTTTATCTCAGAAAATTTAAATTTGGGCTAACTTGAATATTAATTGGGCTAACCTGAATATTAATTGGACTGGCGGTCCTGCAGGACATCCCCTTAATGGACTCACTTATAGTTTTCTAGTTTTTACATTTGTTAAATGTCTCTAAAAAAAACATGGCTGTCCTACATTGTTGTTGCTGCCTGGCCGCTCAAGGAGGATGAGTCCCCCACTGAGTCTTGTTCGGCTTGCTCTTTGGGGGTTTAAAGGCTTTTCATTCTGTAAAGCTGCTTTGTGACAATGTACTGTTGTAAAAAGCGCTATATAAATAAATAACTTGAACTTGACTAATTGATATACATACACACATATATATATATACATATATATATATATATATATATACACACACATACATACACACACACACACACACAATTGGGTAAATTCAAAAAGTGAGAAAGATTAGATGCAATACATTGGGAGAGGAAGACACAGGTGATTTAAAAAATAAATAAATTTACATAAATACATAAAATTGCTAATCAAGACTACGAGCCTCCATTTGGCCCAGGCAAAATATATCTTCCTCAATTTATATGTCGTCATTCACTCCAGTTCTACTGGCATTAAACAGAAAGTACCAAATGTTTTTACAGGTTACAAAGTGATTTGTGCAGTTAAGAAATAACATTTAACAATCTTACATAATTAACAATACTTTTACCGAAGACCATGAAGCCGAAGAATGCTGGTATTGGAAGTTATGCTGCCTGGGGGGGGGGGGGGGGGGGGGGGGGGGGGGGGGGGGGGGGGGGGGGGGGGGGGGGGGGGGGGGGGGGGGGGGGGGGGGGGGGGGGGGGGGGGGGGGGGGGGAAAAAAAAAAAAAAAAAACACCCCTATATCATACTTCATCCTAAATTAATTCTGCTTGTGAAGTAGAAAAATGGGCAATGTATCCAAAATAATTTAATTACCACTAATTAGTTAAGTGATTGGTAACTACATTTTAATTTAATTGATTCATGTGTTGTCATCGACGATGAACAAGTGTGCAAAGATTCAGCATAATCGGATAACGGGAAGTGGGTGAAATAGCATTTGCAAACTTTTTACTAGACACACAGATGAAGCTATTTTAAGGGTGGTAAAAAACAAATCAAGTCGTTAAGCACAAGTAGTAAAGTGTACCTCATGTACTAGCTTCTAATAAATACTTTTTAGAAACAATATTTTACAACCATTATACTTCAACTGTAACAAATTTACCTCCTTATTGTGGATGGTTTTAAAATAGTTTAATATTTAAAAAAAAAAAAAGAAAAAATTCATTTTGCGTCATTCAATTATAAATAATAGGCTGCAAATTTTAAGACCATTATTATTTACATAGGAAATTCAACACATCTCTTGTACAACATGCACTTGTAAAGCAGGCACTTTGTACAAGCACTTATTATGCCCAAGATGTCATGCCAAGAATCTATTTAAGTATTTGTAGAAAATTGAAATGTTTTGCATAAAACGCATTATATACACTAGCACAGTTTTATTTCAACATGAAAATGTAATAGAAAGGTGTTTGTTATTACCCGAAGGCTACCAGCGCCATTTGTGCTGTTTTCCTTCATAGCCCTTGTTGACAGGTAAGTAAAGATTCCATTGAGCCAGGCAAATTTCAGCAATTCTGGATTACTAAATGACTGAAACACAAAATAAAAGTGAAGCATGTGTAACCAGTCAAAATTCACTATAAAAAGATTAAACAGCAATTTGTATTTTAATAGTTTTGGAGAAAGCTCACCAGGTATTTAAAATAATGCTCATCAGACCACAGATGACCTACAACTTCTGCACTGGTTAAGTGCTTTTCACATACATGGCACAGATAAAATGCACCAAACTTCCCTGGAGTAATAAACAATGTCACCATATCCAGACCTACACATATGAAGGTTAGTGCATGTGTGACAGAAATAGTATGAATCAGTCACTCAAACGTATCAGCATATGGAAAAATAAAATAAAATAAAATAAAAAAAAAAACTCACCAATCAGTGGACGAGTTTGAGTCGAACTTCTGAGGTAGTCCAGGACAACCAAAATGGGGAAAAAAACTACAGAAATGATTTTAGTTCAGTTAATGAAGTTAATATATAAAAATTATTATTGAACAGTATCAGTTACTTAGCTTTTATATTGAATCAAGCTTACCAGGCCCATGATGTATAACTAGACGTGAAGGGTGAGTAGAATGAGGGCGGGGTGGGGTGGGGGGGGGGGAAATGAAGCACCAATAATATTAAAGCCACAACAGCCATGTTTTATGATGGAAAAAATAAATAAATTAAAAAATAAAATAAATAAATAAATATATATATATATATATATATATATATATATATATATATATATATAAAAAATATAAACAATGAAGAGGGGGGGAAAAAAAAACATCAGTGACACTGGATAACTGGATAGTTCTTGGTATACTGACAGCAGGTTAGGAACTGACGTTTTGAATCGCTTAAATGTCATTAAACCACCATTTCAACTTAAATCTGTTACTAAAAACAAATATAAATAAATAAATAAATAAAATGCACCATGACTCTTACCTGTCTGAAAAAGCCTTGATATTTCCTGTTAACCAAAACAAAGAAAGAAAGAAAAAAAAAAAAAAAATTACATTACTAACATTATAGGCAACAACCAAATTTGAAAGTGAAACAAATGTGAAAGTGTACTTGGCAATTCAAAAGAAGATATAATTTGAATAAAGTAATAATTTTTGATGGTCTCATTTGATGGCATTATTCAAAAAATTGTTGCATCAAAAAAATATATATATATATAATTGCACATTTCAAACACACATTAAATTACAATGACCATCTCACAACAATTTGAATGCTAAGGCGGGTTACTGCTAACTAATGAGCTATTGTTTTCTAATTTGTAATTTTTCCACACTAGCCATCTGAAATTTCTGATCCAGATCATGACAATATTGAAATTGTCAATACTATCGATTTAATATGCAGTTCACTACAGTTCTTTCAAAAAAATGCCACACTCATTTTAGATCTGACAATTTACAAATGCATCGGTACTCACATATGTATTTTGTTTACATTTTATTTAAAAAAAAAAAAAAAGAAAGGCTAAAATCCCTTTACACAGTCCATTAAATTAGGTTGTATTCACTTGTATGTGAGATAAGTAACAAATGCAAGCAAGTCAAATGATATGAACACTCTCCAGAAATTGGGGAGTTAAATAGTCCTGTAGTGATCTCTTTGAACAAAACTGTTTGCAACAGATTTTTAAAAAACTAAATCTGCCCAACAAATTCAAGCTGACCTGCAGATACAATATATAAAACTGTCAACTAGTATTATTTGTCTCTATTTAAATGAAATGGGACACAATGGTACAACCCAGGACAACCCCCATGATAAAGGTAGCCACAAAATAAGTGAATGTTGTGTACCGATGAGATGAAAACAGAACTTTTTTTAAAAAGTACAGTACAGTATCACTGTACAGAAAATGGTGAAACCACTGTTTTCATTGCTTATGCATAATATAAATCCATGTAAATTCAATTCATTTGTTCTAGAGACTCCAAGAAACAAACATATTTAATACTAAAAACAACAAATTATACATAAAGTATTTTATTTTCCTTTCTTAAAAATATATATAAATGACTAATGTATATAGTAAATGAACATTTATATATACAATTATATAAATTATAAAATGGATGGTGACTTTCTGTGATCTTAATGCCACTCTTATATTATTATTTTTTTAAATGACTTCCTTCATCTCAAATTGTGTTCATTTTTTTCCTTTAATGGGCTGCTGGCTTTTTTGATTCCAGGTCCCAGTAAAAGTAACTTTACTTTTAGTTAGCAAGGTTAAACACTTAACGGGACAATGACATTTGTGCACATCGTGTGAGTACTGTTGAATAAATGTGTTATTGCATGCGTAATGTACTTATCAATATGACATAATACCGTTACACACTTGGCTTATTAAGCAAAGTTACAAGCGGTGGCAGCAGGAGTGGAAAAGCTGGACATATGACCATCCTTAAACTCATGCAGAGATTAACCTGCTGCACTGGAGAAATCAAACAGCTCCAAAACTTAAAAAAATAAAATAAAAAATCACCACCAAGACATAAATGTTGACTTGGGGCAGCTATAAAGTGTATTGAAAGGCAGGTCAACCAAATATGCAGAGAGATGGAGAAGCTACAGTGTGGAAGGCCAAAGAACATAAGGGGGAAATCCCCCACAGCGGGGATCACACAGGAGACACCATCAAGGACATCTCCACACGAAATGGAATTCCTTAAAAGCAAATATGAACTGAGGTGACAACTAGGGACACAAACTGACCGCAGGAGGGGGAAAGGAGTTTTAATTACACTTACATAAAACATTTTAAATCAACCGTTTCAAGGTTAAAGAACACAATGCTTATGTGCGTCATGTTGGAAACCCTGAGATTTTCCCAATGAACCTTTTTCTGAAGGCGTTAAAGACCACAGTACAGGTTATTTTTGAGTTATTCAAATTAACTGGTTTATTAAAAGATCAAATCAAAGTGGTGTGTTCTTCCAAGAAAAGTTTAAGATCGTGGTTGGCTCTGACCTCAGCACCACACCGAGTCTCCCTGGGATGGAGAGAGCCCTGATGTCTGGTTCTTGCTGCTATTTATTTTTGTCAGTCACCCCCTATGTCTGCTTTCTAAGTTCTGCTTTCTCTAGAACAACTAATTCAAGGGGTTCTCGAGGAGTGAACATACTGTTCCTTCTCTTATATGGAGTTTTACTACAGTTGATGCCTTCGAGCTTCAACTGTTAGGTCTCACATGACTTACTTCATAGGAGGGATGTGCCAGATGTGCACATTTGAGATTAAAGAGCATTGTCATTGTACACGTGCACATTTTGATCTTTACAGGCGACATCCTGACCTTAAGCAACAACCGTCTATTTTGCAGTCCTTGCCCACATCAATTTGTCAAGTCCACACATTTCCTTAAACATTGAGCACTTGGCCTTGAAGATCCTGGGTGGCTAACAATGTTGGCTACCATTGTGTGCATCAGTTAAGTGTGTTGTTTGATGTATCTGACTCGATGTTAAACACAGAAGAGCAAACCTACGATATAAAAGGCCAGCTCAAAGTGTTGAACATTGCCCTTAGGGTGAAAGGCCTTTAAGGTAAAGACCCACTGTGGTAGCTAAGATTATGCAGTTACTCTGAGTAGAACTTTATATTAAAAAAAGATGTATAGGTAAAAAGATTTAGTTCATATTACTAATTTGTTCTCTTTTTTTCACTAATCTGTTTTATCATTTATAAAAAAATAGCTAGTAAACGAGAAAATCCTTAACTATTTTTGAAAGACAAAGAAGTCTTAGGTTTTAATTTCTGATAGAATAAAGTTGTTTTTTTTTTATCCAAATTGTAATTAAAAGAATCCTATGGTAATTAAAGAGCTGATTACATGCTTAACAGACACCATAACATTACCATAGGAAGAACCGACATTTCTAAGGAAGGAAATTCGGCACAGGCTTGATTACGGAGTCTGTCAGGAAATAGTAGAGGAGCATCTGAATCCATTTTGAAGATTTTGGATTCACTTTAGATACCTACCAATACATATCGCCCAGCATGGAGCACATTGTAAGATAAAGAACCCTGATTACACAAGCTTGGCTTTATAACCGGCACATGGCTTAAATGATCTGATCAGTCACTGAAATTGCCCGATCCTGCAGATTCATTCTGTACAACATCTGAAAGATCAGACCATTCTTGACTAAACAGGCTGTTTAAGTCCATTTTTAGTCCAAACACTCATCCTATACCTGCTTGATTTTGTAATGCATTACTTGTCGGTCTTCCAGTTTGCACGATCAGGCCTCCACAGCTGCTCCAAAACTAGGCAGCTCGACGCGTGTTTAACCAGCCCAAGGTAACTCATGTCACTCCATTAGTCATGTCTATCCATTGTTTAGCTGTGGGGGGGGGGGGGGGGGGGGGGGGGGGGGGGGGGGGGGGGGGGGGGGGGGGGGGGGGGGGGGGGGGGGGGGGGGGGGGGGGGGGGGGGGGGGGGGGGGGGAAAAAAAAAAAAAAAAAAAAAAAAAAAAAAAAAACAGTTTACTGCTAACACCTTATCGTTATCTTATCGATGTGATGTAAGGCAAAAATATGAATAACTTAACTCACCAATGACCTAAATGAGTTCTACTGCAGATTTGACCACACAAAAGGACACTGTTCAGACTGCAACTATCCACCATAAACCTTGCTCCCCCCAGTCTGGCTCTCACCTCTGCCCCACACACACTTATCAATGAGCAGGAGGTCAAGTGGCTTTTCTGCAAACAGAAGGGAAGGTGAGAAAA
Organism: Corydoras maculifer; assembly: GCA_019802435.1. Lineage (NCBI taxonomy): Eukaryota > Metazoa > Chordata > Actinopteri > Siluriformes > Callichthyidae > Corydoras > Corydoras maculifer. Next base: position 3,241,910 of record JAFMOD010000226.1, read on the forward strand.
GCCCCCGGCCCAGACCTAGTGTCTCCATCCGCTCTAAAACACTTCTGTGAACAATTAGCATCCACATTCACGCTTATATTTAATAAATCTACAACTTTGCTCTCTTTCAAAACATTTACAAACCATTCCAATCCTCAAAAAAGTCAACATAACTTGACCTAATGACTTCAGGCCAGCCACACTCAATTCTACAGTCATTAAGGTATTCAAACGCCCCCTGCAGTTTGTATACAGAGCAAACAGGTCTGTCCACGACACAGTCAACCTGGCCCTGCACTTCATACTACAGCACCTTGACAGCCCTGGAACCTATGCAAGAGTTCTGTTTGTGGAATTCAGCTTAGCATTCAACACAGTAGTGCCAGAGCTGCTGCAGGTTAAACCATCCCAGCTGTCGGAAAATAGAAAAAACAGAAAATAGCAGGTGCGGCTAGAAAAACCTACACCAAATTCAAGTATAGGAGTACCACAATGATGTGTCCTCTCGCCTACTCTTTTCAGTCTTTACAAACATGACTGCATTTTTAATAAATTGACAGTATATCCTGAAGTTTGCAGATGATACCATCATGCTTGGCCTCATAACCAACAGAGAAGTCTGCCTACAGAAAGAGGTTGATCAGCTTATCTGCTGCTGAACACAGGAAGGACAACCCCTCCAATCTTCCCCCACTCATTGTCAATGGCTCTGCATTTTCCATAGTGGAGTCAATCAAGGTCCTGGGCACTACTATATCCAATGACCTGAGGTGGAAGAGGAACACTGTCTCCATTGCTATGAAAGCTACACAGCGATCATCGAAGCAGTACTGACATCATATATAAACATCTGGTTTGGTTTGTTTACCTTACAGGAAAACACCAAACTGCAACACAGTCAGTACAAAGAAGATCGGTAGCACTCACTAACCACAGTAGACACTCTGCACTTTAAACAACTTACAATTCATTACCTCTTTTAATATAAAACAAAATTGCACAACAGCATTTGTTTAAATCTTTTCATTCTGTAATTATCTGTATATATATTTCACAGACTTATGTTAAAGGAAATAAACATCATTACAACAGCAGTTATATTCTATGAAATGGTGCATTTTCTGAAGATGTACAGGGTTACCAAAGTTTGTTTTGACCGAATCACTGAACTGAATACGGAATCACCTTGGAAATTTGTTTGGCAGAATATCAAATATTAATTTACCAGGATAGGAACGGAAAAAAAGAACAAAAAAAAAAAAAAAAAAAAAAAAAACCTTACATGTTGGGACATACTAATCTACTAATTTAAAAAACAAGATAAACTCTTGCCTATTGTAAAAAAGTCCCATTAGGTTTAGTTCAGATGACAGCACTTTGATAAGCGTGTTCGTTAAATGTGCATATTCATTACAAAAACATACCTGTTTATGAACATAACTTCGAACATGCAACTTAAAGTCCTTGATCTTATTATAGGGCTTCTCACAATTCTGTACAGAAAAGAGAAATAAAACAAATGTTGGAATTTAAACAACATTTTTTTTATTTTTTTTAAATCTGATAACTTGCTACACTGCAGAGGTCACCTAGAAATGCACCTCAATTACACTAGTAGTAACCATTTCCCTTACCCTTATTATCTCACACGGACACACTATATTGGGGTAATTTCAATGAGGCAATTTAGAGCAGCCATTTCATCTTGAACCCAGGTGTTTGGACTGTGGGAAACCAGAGAAACTGGACCCACAGTGCAATGTGGACGTGCTAACCAATAGGCCACCATGCTGCCCATAACCATAATTTATAAAAATTGTGGTTCTTTAATCTGATTAAATGCACAGTTTGTCAAGTCGTAATATTATTGACAATAATCAAATTAATAAGGCACTAGAGGTTGTGCATTACTGTGAAATCAGGGAAGAGAGGTTGTATGGCTTGTCCTCAAGTTTAAAGATATACTAATGTAAGTTTTTCCTCTTGTGTTCAAGAGAAGTGAGAGATTTCCCCTAGCAGAAGTGAATACCTTGTTTTCTCTCTGAAAATTTTTAGGCCCCTTTGCATGAACCATCGCAAAATATTGTTAGCGTTTTGTTGCATCTTGTGTTTAAGTGATGAGCTAGAAAAATTTTTAGACCCATTCTCCCCTTGTGAATTCCGTATGTGTGGTTGACATATGGACAAGATCTGGGTTGTAGTAGCTCCGTGTTCTGTGTGCAGATATGCGTTTTGATTAGTGTTAATCAGGTAAAAGTTGGTTTGAAAGAGGAAAGGAAAAAAAATTAACGAACTTGGTGTCTTGAATCCCATTACAAGTGGATTGAGGCTAAGCGCTATGCATGTTGGGGTGTATGCCTGTACAGTTCCATTGTATTATAGGGTTTGTTCCATTGTTTTTTTCACACTAGATTTTACTTTCATTTTGCTTCAGACGTGGAAGAGGTTTCTGTGGTATCTGCCGTCTTGCATTTCTACATCATCTGCATTGATATTTTAAGAAACTGTAGTGCTTTAGATTTTAGCTGCTTGTTTTCTTGTTTGCGTTTCCATTGTTGTCATTACCTGTACCTCAAGGATTTTCAAGGATTCGTTATCATGGTCATGGTAGAACAATGAGAGCTTAAGTCCTTTGTTTTGTTTTACACCATGTCAGCATTCAGGCTATTTACATGGCAGGATTCGGAACTTTCATCACGGTGTTATTAGCAGTTTATTTGGTGTTTTTTCATAGTTCATGTTTTTTTAAGTTGGTCATTCTCAGGAAGTTAAGTAAGTTATATTGTTAAATGATTTGGTGTATATTTGAGTCTAGATTTGCATGCTTTCTTTATTTTTGGTAGGTAGTGCATTCTATTAGTATATGTTTTATCGTTAGTATAGCATTACATGTTCTGCACATTGGGGCACAATTTTCTTTTCGAAGACAGGAGTGTGTCAGTAGGGTGTGTCCCATCATCTATACTAAATTCTTTGTTTTGGTTGTGACTTTTTGGGGATAGCACATTTAGACTAGTCTCCCTGCAGTCATGCAATGTTAGTTTGACCAGACTTCGACTGTGAAGATTCGATCACTTATCCAAACGATCTCTTAGGACAATGCTTTGCTCTGTCACCAATTATTTAGCCTACAGTTAGCTTATATCTCTGGTGTATTTTTATTTTTGTATTTCCTCCTCTGTGTTTTGTCTGAAGCAGGGTGTGATCCCACACAATTCTTGAATTTGGCTGGGTTTTGGCAGCATAGCATGTTCTTCCCCACAGTTGTGGCAGGTTGCCCTGCCTTTGCAAGTACTCATGGCCAAGGATTCATGGCCATACTTTTTGCATTTGAGACACAAAATTGGATTTGGAACGTAGGGTTCCACCACCACTTTCATGTACCCTGTTGCCAATTCTACCGGAATTGTAGGTCAGTTATAAGTGACAATATATTTGTCTTGCACAAATCATCCTTTTTTTATTATTAATCATTTTACATGCATTACTTCTTGTGAGGGTACTTCCTGAGTCATCTCCGCTTTCTCCATGTCCAACAATTTTCTGTATCCGATAATCCCTTTGCACCTTTTAAGTGTTTCATGCTAAACAAGATTTCAGCCAAGTCGTGGATCCAGCCCCTTAGCTCTATTAAATCTATTAAGTGAAGCTTCAGGGTTATTTTGGTCTCCATATTTAAAGATTTATCACCCTTGCTCTCCACCCATTATGGAGCTTAACAGAGGAATGCACAGTCACATATATGCAGCAGATAATACATTAGATATATTTAATACTCCATCTGTTATAAGCACTCAATAGACCTCAATTGGATTTCATAAAAGATGTCACATAGGGCTCACCCTGACTAGGTCAGCAGTTAGTCCAAACTGCTATTTATTAACGTCAAACCCTGCAACCCCATTAACATTTCTTTAGTAGTAATGTTTTGCACTGTTTAAATAAGTAGCATAGATATAAAGGTAAGTGACAATGATCATATTGTCTGTATGTTGTTCATTGTATAGTGATTGTATATTTTCTCATGTGTATAACATGCACACAGTCAATAAATCTTTGATTCTAATTTTCTACAGTTAAATATGCAAGACAAACATTTATTGTATGTTTTTCCATTTTCAGAGCTGTGTAGAACTTGTAAAACATACCTGACAAATTAATTGTATGAACACAGGTTTCATCTTCTACAGATCTGAAGATGACCATATATATGAAGGTATTGTAGCTTATTCTTCTAGACGTGCGTTTTTAGAATTCCATAGTTCATCTTCCACATTCACAGACAGAAAAGGCACATTGTTAACATTATGTATTTTTATGCTTACCATTATTCACAGATTAATTTCACAGGTCAGTGATTGCAATGATTTTAAGGTCATATCAGCACATGTATGTACTATATTCATGGCATACAACTGGGAGAAATGGTACATATTCATCCATCATTTACAGCCAATTTACCCATCCCTTTTTTTTCTTATGAACATCAAATTATTATTAATTTCCGCACCATTCTTCCAAACGAAGAGCATTGCTAGCAAAAAGCCCGCTTAGCTCTCTTCTCTACTCCCACACATTCTTCAGTTTCTCTGAACTTTTCACCGCTGTGTAAATCATAACATCTGAAACCATAACATTGATTTTACCATTTAGCATTTGTCTTCATGGTCAAGTTTCACAACTAACAATTACAATGATAGTGTCATTACTTCAACAAATTAAGAAGACACTGAAATAAGTAGAACACTTCAAGAAATATACATTTTTATTGCACTATTTTACACATCTAACATGCTTGTCTGTTACTTCGGTTGAGTCTTAATTTCAATTTTCCATCCATAATGGATGTTAACATAAGGAGTAACATGTTAAATCTTCAAAAGAAACCTACGATTAAATGTGGTGTATTTAATGTTGTCGTTTATTAAATAACGATGCTGTGATGTCCCTGTAGAAACTGTCCTGCTTTCATATAAAAACTTTAAATGCACAAAAAGTCCACTATCAAATCACGCACTTAAACTCTGAGTTAGATCTTTTAATTCCGCCATTTTATACACGCTAATTGTTTTCATAACATATCTGAAAACTCTCTCGTTCCCCTGAATTTGGGGAGAGAAGACAACCAAGTTTAAAGTGAACGAGAGGCCCACTTCTTAAAACACATACCACACATGGAAGCTCACACATTAAAGCAGTACAAGCAACAGAAGCATGGAAAATTATTTGCAAAAACGATCAAATTATTCAGGTACATATCTGAACATAGGAAGTCTGGGCCACAATAATTCAATTCATTAAATAGAAAACTGCATTGACTTGTAAAACAACAAACTGTCAATGTACGAGGGCTGTACTTGTGTGATGAGCTCCAGAAAACGGAAAACGGGCGTGTCCACCACAACAACCACCACGTGTTAGCGACCAATTAATGTAATGTGTATACTTTTGCAACTTGGAATTTAAAAAAAGCGTACAATTAAAAAACAACTCTTAAAAATAAAGACGAGAAAAATCATTTAAAATGTTTTATCTTTAAAGTAGAATTAACCGAATTATGTAAGCTACGCATTCACCAGGAAATCGGAACTCACCTCTTAATAAACTCATTTGAAATAAAGAACGGATGTCAACAAACGAAGCGTGAAAGCAGCAGATATCCGAGCAAACGCGATGCAACTGAACGAAGCAGGAAACTATCTGCTCACAGTCACCGCGCTCTTGTACTTTTGGGTCACGTGGTCCTGAAAACGCCTTCTGCGCGACTGCAGACTTTAGTCTCAAAGCTGTTCCCAATTTTCACCGGTACGGGGCGCTGTTTAATCAGTTGTATTAAAAATCACCTAAAACCACAATCACCCTTGCACTTTTATGTACCCAGTGGAATCTTTATGTGCTGTATTGTTGTATTTAACAGTCAAAGGCAATCAAATCTAAGTGAAACGCTTAAAACCTGTAGTATCTAAAAGAAAGTAACAAATATTACACTAAGCTGATTTTCTCTTACTTGGAAATATAATGAGGAAAGGGCTTAAATTAGCACTATTTCCCACAAATTGGTTAGCTAATCGAGGAACCTATGTGTTTGATTATCTGGCATGTGGTATCTGGCTGTATTAGTAATTATTACTTAAACAGGTGAAGGAATTTAGTGTTTAATCAACACTTAAGGGTAAATTTGCTTTAGGTGTAGTTTTGATTAATTAACTTGGGTAAGTGATGATTAGATGTGTGAGGGTGCTTTGTGTTAAAATGACAATGATGGCTTAATTAGTTAATTAATTAATGGCTTAAGTGGTTAGCATTTAATTAATGGTTTGCTGGTTATGTTGGATATTTTCTAAGATTTTTCTAAGAGTCCAGGTTGGTCCAACCTTTAATTTAGGTCACAGTAATCTTATCTGTAAAAAAAGGAAGACACTTGTCGAATCTTGGAGAAAAAAATATCTGATTTCACCAACTATGACATTTAACACCAACCTAAGAACCCACATTCAGGTGACCTGTTTCATTAAAGCACACAGCAGCAGGGAAATGAATGAGTTAAAATAATACACTGTCTTCTGACAGTTTGCATAAGCATTCTGTAACTCTTTGTTTGAGCTTTGTTGGGAATGTTGCATTATATCTGTGGACAGTAGAGGATTAATAAAACTCAGAAAGTAGTTTCTTTGTGGTTTTGTCATATTCCCCCTGTTTTTTATTTACATTTTTCTCATCAAAAAAATGCCAGGGCCTATTTTTTTGTCCCAGTTCAGCCCCGAGTGCAAGATTATGGCAGATTTATCACAGTTATTAATTAACAATATAAACATTAATGCAGCAACAAACAAGTTTCATACAAATAAACCAACAACAATAGAGAGTACTTATGACTGGTAGTTATTAAAGCCAATTGAGGAACACAAGAAATCTGAAAGAGGGTGGGTAAGGAAACAGGAAGAAAAGGCAGAGGCACACACAGCCTAGTTACGACACCAGACACCAGATAGTTGATTGGGAACCGATCCATGGTCACAATGGGATGTTGGTGACATGTCATTTCACACAGGATGGTAATAAGAAACTGGGCCCTCGAGTAAATGGAATAACCCTTTTCAGATATGGTACCTTAATTTTGTGTAACCATTTCCCTTATTTAAGCATGTTTTTAAGTAAGATTAAGAGGACACATTCTGCCTCTCAAAAGCTTGACTAGATGCTGTCCTTTTTGATTAAGAATCTTTCTATTTACATGCAGGTAGGTATTTGCAGAGTCTTCTTCTCTTCAACATGTCTACATATTTGCAGACAAATGTACATCATTGAGTGACACACTGCTCCAAGACCACCTACCAGGATTGGCTTTATTGCAACAAATAACCAAACTCTACTTTACAGTGGACTCACTCAAATTGCTTGTTATTTTAAACCAAAAAACCACATGCACATGGACACACAGCTCCCATAATGTTATCTCACCTTCTCCAAGTTCTCTTACTCTCTGTGAGTTTATTTCCTCCTTTATCTTTATCTCTAAACAACAGGTATTTTAATGACTCTTAATCTCTTATTTCCACCTACCATAAACCAGTGTCTAGTCTCAAACCAGTGTCTAGTCTCTCATTTTGCTTTTTGCAAATGTTATAAATGCAATGTAAATATTTAGTTTTGAAAGTATTAGTATTTTGTCATCATGCAAAAATATGTATGTGTAATTATTGAGTTAAAGAGGTGCTCAAAGAGAAGAAAAAATATATAAGGGCAGAACAGTTGCTCTCTAGGACCACAGTTGGGCCACTTATTAGTTAAACTTTAATATATTATTGAATTATGAGCCATCCATCCTTTATCTTCTACTAGGGTCACGGGGGTTCCCAATGCCTATTCAGGGAGAACGTTTTGGGCGCTGGGCAGATACACCCAGGACAGGGTGTCAATCTATCGCTGGGCACACACTCACTCACACAGACACACACTCTATATGGAGCAATTTGGAGAATTCATTTGACCTTGATCCATGTTTTTGGACTGTGAGAGGAAATCGGAGAACCCAGAGGAAACCCACATGGACACATTAAAACACACTTTAAACACATTCATTTCACCTTTAGTCCTGTTATTATTTAAGACGATAAACATAATTGGACCAGGCTGATTGGTATGAGCCAAGGGTGCCAAAATAGATTTAAAAAGTACTTAAATCAAAGACAAATAATCAGATAATAACCATTAAAATACCATATATATATATATATATATATATATATATATATATATATACACACACACACACACACACACACACACATAACGTTTCAAGAATGTCTTAGTCAGAACAATTGTTTTTAAAATTTGTACTCTTCTTTGTGATTTATACTATATATATATATACTATATGAAAATATGAAGACCAAATCCCAATACTGGCCACAAGATTGTTTCAGTTATATGTGAACACTCCCATCTCAATATTTGATTATTATACATCACAATTCAATAAAACAAAAGCCACAATACGTAATCACAAATGTATATGCTGTATGAATGCATTCTAATGTCAAAGTCGTGGAACCACATTACTGAAACAAATGGATGTAAAGACAAATCTGACAGAGTAAACAAAAGATCATACAGCAAATACATCATAATTCCTGACTAGGATATTTTAACAAAGAAGAATATCTGCAAACATAAATAATTTAAATTTACAAAGAAAAACACATTTGCTCTTGTCTTTTTGCTTTAATCTTCCACATGATGTTCATCATGTTGATCCTTCTCACTGGGTTTGGTCACTATATAAAAAAAATAGAATGCTTCAGTACCAAATTATTTATCAAAGCTGCAAAAAACGACTGCAGGCATTTCAAAGCTATGTACAATGTAATAAAAAAGGAAAACCTTTGCAACAGACAAGAGATCAGCAATTAGCGCAGAGGTTCTAAGTGAAGTGTAACATATTGTCAATACTTTAAGAATAACTGAAGTCAAAAACCTGTACCTTGGTGAAATAGAATAGCAAGTACAAAACCCAGGGTTTTTCATATGGTAGTATTAAAGATAAATGTAGGAAATGTTGTGACCTTAGCAAGAAAGTCTGGGAAAGACTTTAGAAGTATAGACAGGTTCGTTTCTAAGTCGATGTACCCCCTATTTCTGTTTGATTTTTATCTGGAAGTGACAGAGTCATGTCTAAAGATGTGTAATTATATGCTATACTGACCAGGGACATGTGCTACACCAACAATATAATAATGAGATTTAATTGACACTCACATAGTTTCATAGGAACTATCTTTTGTCTTTAGGAAGCGCATAGCAAAAAATGCTCCTGCTTGAAGTGCCAGCACTAGTATGATTCCCCCTATGAAGCTGGACAAGTTGAAGGATGCCTGAGAAAACTCCTGTGACGAATCTGGTGGTGAGTTTCCTGAGCAAAAAAGTTAATTAACTCTGAAATGAAACCCTTTTAGCTACAATGTTTTTTTTTTCCCGGACATTATGAAATTATTTAAAAAAAAACATTTACCTGTTCCGCTGTCATCAGAGCCCCAACTAATATCTATGTTTTATATAAAACATGATTGCATATTATTTTGAGCATAGGCATAACTGTATAACAATATCAAATTGTATGAATTTCTGTTTGTATACAAACTTGAGCAGGAGCTTGTTTCATTGTATATAGCACAGTCTCCAAAGTCATCTGTTTGGGATATGCACCTTGATTCGTTGTCTGAGCAAAACAGAAGAAACGAGCATAAGGTATATGAAGTGTATTACCGAACCTGAAAAATACCTGAGAGAAATAATGAGTTTATCCAGCAAGTAATGGGTTCAAATTGTATGTAATTATCAGGGATATCAAAGTACCAATGACAGAAAAGAGATAAACAGACATTAACTGTAAACAATGCTGCTTTGAACCTGCAAATCTGCTTTGTTACCAACTTTTTAAAAACAGTTTTCTACCTGCCTACACGCCCAGCATCTTTTCCCCAGGACCGATTACACAACTGAATAATTTACTAGAGGTGATGTCTATGCTGCTGCACCGTATATGTGCCTAAATTATTTACTGTGCTGTTCCTGAGAGCACTCCACGAGGAATCACATGTCACTAGGAGGCTGTAAAATAGTTTATCGGCATAAATATATAAAAAAAACATCATGATAACTATTGTAACTAAGTACCTGAATGTATTTATCACTGTATCAAACATCCTCTATATACAGTCTCACCATTGCCACACTTTTTCCAGATACAGCGTGTCAAATTGAGGGAAGGATCTCCAACGACACAGCGCTCACAGGAATCCAGCTGAGAACAATCGTCTGTGATATCTGTTAATTAAGCAAGAGTTTGTAAAAAACATTGATAAGAATTAATATAGTAGTGAATGTACAATCATATATTTTATAAAAGGAAACTTTAAAGGAAATGTTAAACTAATAAATATTGATGAATAAAAAGACGTAGCTATTTATAACATAGCTGACAATTATCATTATATCTTAATGGTCCAGACCACAAATAGAAAATGACAACTGACAGCAGAAAGAAGCAAATCATATTATAGAAGTAAAATTAGCTAATGGAAAAGACTTAAATTTTGTTTGTTTTTTTAATTTTACCAGAAAACCTAATGTCAAAATAATTTTGGTGTAGGAATTTTTACAAAACTAAATGAAGAACTAAGATTTTATTCAATTAGTTTTAATTAAATAAAAGTAAGAATACAATAAAAGTGTTATGTAAAAATGTAAAAAGTTATGGGTTAAAGGTTAAACATTGTCTGAAAACATTGTCTGTTTTTTTTTACCATTAAGATAAGGTGAAAAAAGCAGTCAGAGCTTGAATGTGTGATAACTTACCTGTATTTTGTGTGCTAATCATCATCACTTGCATCAGCAGGACAGTGCAACACAGAACCACTGCTGCACATCTCATTTTTATAATCAAGCTAGTTATATGTTCTATTATCTGCTTACTTACAAAATGTAGAAATAAATGCAAGACCTAAAAAAAAGAAGTTACACCTGCAGAAGCCTTAAAGTCTGTAAAATGTGACCAGAAACTTATGTTAAGATCACACAATCAAGTTTCAGAATAATTAGCCATGCATTATATTTAGAAACAAACAAATGACTTACAACTAATTATAGCATGGTTTAAGCTCTGTCCTTGAAAACAGGGCCAGTCTGATGAACTGTGATGCTGAGATGACTGTGAGGAAGAGTGTCTCTTGACGTCATACATTTTGAATCAGAGACTGCAAGAAGTAATTTGAGACAGGTTACTTGGCAACCGGACAGCCAGTCAACCTGTCTCATAGCCCAAACACAATGCCAGGTCATTATAAAATGTGCATTTAAAAAGGCCTATAATATCTGCACAAGCATTAAATTAAATTAAAATATACAACTCCTTTCACATTCTGTTACTCTTATTTCATTATGCTTTAATATTGTAGAAGTAAAACTCTCTCTCTCTCTCTCTCTCTCTATTTAAAGGTAAATCCTCTGCACGTTAGAAAATCCTCTGTTTAGTAAAAAAAATATTGACTAGTACCTAACTATGCATAAGTATGTGTGTGTGTGTGTGTGTGTGTGTTCCTGTGTCTGTATGCATTTTATAGACAGGAGGGCAAGTGTCTGGCACAGTTACATAATGTCCTGTCCTGCCATTTTTGCTGTCTCATGCACTACTACTTGGTCGATGTACATTACCCTGATATCAGATTCCAGAAACACTGTGTTCATTTTGTCAATTAGAAATGTATATTCTGTATATCCATTCATTTACTTCTCCAGCTAACAGCATTGTTTCTCTCTAAATATTATTTCTTCATTACAGTTTCCCCCATTTTAAATAGACAAATATAATTATGACAACTAATATGTGTCACTTGAACAGTTTCTATGACTTTACATTTGATTTTCAGAGCATCTATATTACATTTGTTTGAAATTAGTATACTTAATAAAATATCATTTATTAAATAAGACTTTGTTGACTTCCTGTGACATCAGATGCTGCACTGCTCTGACCCTACCCTTTCTTTATGGAAAGTTTTTTTTGCAAAATCACAATGCAATGCTAAAGAAAAACTGTAACATGAAAGGACATTTTTTAATTTTTAACTGTCCACTGAACATCAGGGATTTAAGATGCTGAGGACATTTAAGGACATTTTACATGATAATATAACAATCAGAAGAAACATTTAAAAATGAATTAATATAATGATATAATTATGCAATCTAATATTATTGCTGTAATTATTTAAGAGGAGTTGAGCACAAGTTTTTAAATCATAATCATCGTTATCATCATAAACAAAATAATTTCAGGGATTAAATAATAATAAGCAGCTGCCAGCAAGCCCAGTGTTATGAAATTAAAATTTAAATCTTCACTTTAGTAATGTAACTAGTGTATTGCACTGCCCAGATAGCATCCAGATGTGGGCTACCTAGGATGCAGTACTACTAGACCTACCTATTTAGCAAATGGAAATGGGTTAGGACAATCAATGCAGCAAGTGGGACAAATGAAAATAAAGGAAGTGGGCCAGATACAAACCATAATAATTTTGTTAAAAAGAAAAATTTTGCTTACATTTTTTTGGTATTCGCTAGTTTTTGGTATTCACTACATATTCTAAATACAGCCATATAATTGGGTACAATTACAACTTGGCATAGTAGCTTAGTGGTTAGCATGTTCGCCTTTCAGCGCTGGGGATCCAGGTTTGAATTACAAAGTGGTAACGAGTTTCTTCATTATCCCCTTCTCCACATGAGTTTTTCTATAGGTTATCCGGTTTCTTCCCACAGTGAAAAAACATGGATTCAAGGTGAATTGAGTGCTCTAAATTGAACTTATCTAAATTGCCTTTAAATAGTGTGTGTGTGTCTGTGTGAGTGAGTATGTGCCCAGCAATGGATTGGCATCCTGTGCTGGGAGTATCTGCCCCACGCCTGAAACATTCTTCCCTGGGAGGGAATGGGGTAGGCTGTCAAGATAATGAAATTAAATGATTTAGTCGATGACAAATCTGCATTTACAAATTTAGTAATGATCACCACAGCTGTTTTACATGATAGCATAAGATTTATGGTTACTGACCCTATGTTAAGGTGCTCCATATTCAAGAAATAGAGGAGGCCTGCAATCAAATAATGCAGGATCAGTGCAAGAATGAATGCCATTTAAGAAGGTTCTTCCTGTATTGTCTTGTGAGATAGGATGTAGCTTGTTATGAGGAAGACATGCTCCAGTCAGATCTAGCTACTGTAGATAAAGATTTTTACTTCACAAATGTAAACATATTGTATTAATGGAGTGCATTCAATTTGAAATAATTTCTGAGCTGTAAATTAAGGTACAGTGTGGAGAGTAATAAAGATCAGTGTGCAGAACAGGTCTTGTGTTTTGTGTTCAGTTATTTGTACAATTTTTTGAACAGCATGTGAATAAAATTAAACACACTATCCCATTACAAAAGCAGAAAACTCATGAATATTTAATATTCACAACCAAGTATAACTTGTTCACAGAAAAATTATCCTGGTGTGTGGCACATGATATATACACACTCATCCATCATTTTATTACACCTTCACACTTCTACACACACATTTTTCAGTTCCACTGATCATACACAATTACTTTGTAGTTCCACAATTTCAGACTACAGTCTATATGTTTCTCTACATAACTTGTTAGTCTACTTCACTATATTCTATAATGATCAGGACCCTCACAAAGGAGGTACTAGGGTGGTGGATGATTGTCACTACTGCAGAGATACTAACATGGTGGTGGTGTGTTGTGCTGGTACAAGTGTATCAGACACGGCAGTGCTGCTCGACAGAAAACAGTACACCAACAAAACATAGAGGTGTCTTATCCTCATGAACCATCATCCACCATTCTAATAATACCTGCACTGGGGGTCATGATCATCAGAGAACAGAGTAAAGGGAACTATCAAAGTATATAGAGAAACAAACGAACTACAGAATTTAATTGTAAAACTACAAAGTCACCTATATGGTAAATGGAGAAACAACGAGTTTAATAAAAAAAATTTTACGAGTTTAATAAAATGACTGGTGAGTGTCTATTTTTTCATTTTGTATAAATTATTTAATTAGATAAAATGGATAAAAATAGATAAAAGATATATAAAGTCCTGTTACTGTTTTCTGTAGCTGTGTGGACTGTATGAAGTATTTGGTTCTTAAGTGTTTGTTAAAAAAAATGTAAATAAAAAATTCTAAATTTAATGTGAAAAATCCCCGAGTTGCATAACTCGACATCTGACTTTAACCATGCATACAGCTTTTAAATACATTATTCATTATAAAATGAATTATAAAGCAGTGTTATTATCCCATCATATCTCACTAATGCCATGTGCTTCCTTTGTGATGTGAACTGTGCTTTTGTAGATGGAGGCATGAGAGTACAGAGGAAGGGTTAAATCGGGGGTGCACACTCGCACTGTTAGGTAACAGAGAGAAATTCCGCAGTCTCCACACACACACACGCTCCTCTAATCCTCCTCATCCCGTCCATATAAAATGGCACCTGTGGTTTGATTGTATGCAAATCACGTGTCACACTGTCAGGATCATCAACACGTCAGCAGACCGTAACGTCTTTCTACGTCCTTCTTTTTAAAGATGACTGAAAGCAACAGGTGTAAAAGAATTATTTGTTTTTTTAAACAGTACATGTCTGTCCAGGCGCACTGTCTTTGTCATGAGATGGAATCCGCCACTTAGAGTGAGGCGGTAAGCTGCATCCCACATCTGCATGGAAGTCACGGAGACTTTATCCTCGCAGGGTTTTCTTTAAAGCTGGAGAACACCGGAAGCGTGTGCCCATATATGGACCAAACTAAACGGAGGAGAGCCCCCGCTGCTCGCCCACCTGCCTCATTGCGTTGCACAGACACGTGATCACTGCGACGAACGCGCAATCTGGATCCCACCAGACAGAACGAGAAATCCCGCTTCAGCTGCCAGGAACTGCATGGCGGCGTTATTGGTCTTTCCCATTATCACACAGATCATCAACTACACTGAAGCACTCGACCACTGATTGTTCTCGAAAGAGTAACCCTAATAGACCCACTACATCCGCCACTATAAGCCTACAATTAGGGCAGTGATTTCAAAGACGGACTAAAAGATCTTGCAGCGTATACTGTAGAATTATACGTGATTTGTTGTTTTATAGTTGTATTGCAGCTGTGTGGCTTAGTGGTTAGCACGTTTGCCTCTCAGCACTAGGATTCCCGGTTTGAATTCCCATCTGGGTGGAGTTTCCATGTTCTCCCCGTGTCCGCGTGGGTTTCCTCCAGGTTCTCCGGTTTCCTCCCACAGTCCAAAAACATGGATCAAGTCAATTGAGTTCTCCAAATTGCCCCATATAGAGTGTGTATGCGTGCGTGTCTGTGTGAGTGAGTGTGTGACCAGTGATAGATTGGCACCCTGTCCTGGGTGTATCTGCCCAGCGCCCGAAACGTTCTCCTCTGGATGGGCATGGGGAACCCCACCGCGACCCTAATATAGGATAAAGCAGAAGATAATGAATTAATGAATAGAAAAGGAAGAGGGGTGACACATGACTGAGGACTAAACATCCTCACTCAGATCATTTTAATACATGGGTAGCTCAGATGTTTGTGGTGATGCTACAGTAGTTTGCATCCCTGTACCAAATCTGAATATTTGAGTCAAGTAATGTATATGTTCTATCTTAGGGTTCTCTCTGAATCTAATAAACTTTCTAACATTGGAATTAATAGTCATGTAAACCTGGTCAACTTTTGGCATTTGGTAGAGAACCCAATGTGCCCTAGAGTTCGGGTTTTTGACGGGATTTCTGATTAGGTACGACACGCTGAGACGGTGACAAACAGGCCGAGGGAGACGCAGCACATCGTGACAAAAAAGTGAAGGTGAAACGATAGCGTTCTTTGGTTTTCAGTACCACGGACAGCAGTGACTCATTCGTCTACACACCCTCTCACACTCACACTCACTCTCACACACACACACACACACACACACACACACACACACACACACACACACACACACACACACACACACACTGCAAAAATGGCGAGACGAGGACATATTAGTCTGATGCGTTTTCCTACAGATCGTAATTTTGTTAGATGTGGGAAGACAAATACATCACCGTCACATATGCGTGACTTCTCATAAGCACTGGGCATGCCAGTCACCCCGCTCTCTGACCCTCAGCACCTCCTCTCTGTCCGTCGCATTGGGCGGGGTACAAGAATGCGGTATTTTATGAATGAAATTACGCCCGAACTAGCTGCTCCCAGAACGCACGCTGATTGGCTGCATCGGGAAGAGCCAACTCCATCCGTCGTACATGACGTCAGAGGGAAGCAATGAATGTACGAAGTGCAGTACATCAGACTCAGGGTACAAAGAAGAGCTCCGGAGAACCACGAAGACACACGGAGAAAGAAAACACGACAATCTTGCAGCATTGCACTGGAAACGTATTTGCATGCAGCGTTGCTGTCCGTCGTCTTCCCGCGTTATTTTTGATTCGAGTTCTGTTCTGCTTTTGTTGTATCTGAGATTTTGCTTTGGATGCTTAACTAAGGAATTACCGTCTCAATACTGATTACTTCGGTAAGTTTAATTAATTTTTTTATGAAACTACAGCTTAGTCGAAACA
This sequence comes from Corydoras maculifer, assembly GCA_019802435.1. Classification (NCBI taxonomy): domain Eukaryota; kingdom Metazoa; phylum Chordata; class Actinopteri; order Siluriformes; family Callichthyidae; genus Corydoras; species Corydoras maculifer. Next base: position 3,258,609 of record JAFMOD010000226.1, read on the forward strand.
AGTATAACCTGCTAGAGCAATCTATACAATCTCTGCTTTAGCTTAAATCTGAAACTGTTAATATTCTGATTCACAAGGATTTCAGATTTAAGTAGCATAAGGGTTTAAACCGTGAAATGTGATTGTTCTGCCATTCAGAGAATCTACCGAATTACAAAGTCAAATGAATAAAACACGCTTTTATAGACGTGAGTCTATTCAGACAGGTAGGTTATATATAATATCTACCGCCCTGTAGGTGTAACTCTGCCAACAGAAGCATACATTTCCCATCATGAAAAGTTTACAAAAAGATCCATTATAATAAATATGAACAGTTCGATATGCCTTAAACTAAATCTAGACCCTTCTTAAAAAATGAATTACCATTCGTTGAACTACGATCTACATTGCACGTTTCTCTTAAATCGTTAAGCGTCATTTAGGAGTACATACATATATACATATATTAAACATAGGCATCTTTTCAAGCATTTAAGAAGTCAACGAAGCAAGTATGTGATGTAACAATTAAAATTCGTTTAATATTGCCACCGAGATTTTCAGAACTATTTAGGTTTATAACTGTTTTGATTGCAATCCACAAAAAGCCTTCTTGTTGTTCTCTGCAGACATGGCTCTAAACGACTCTGAAGTCGGTTTGGAGGTTGTGTTCGAGATCGAACCCCTGCTGCAGCTCGCTCCTGCCCACATCACACCCGATCCCGACTTGGCGGCAGTGATGACACCGTGGGATGTAGCCCTCTGCGTATCGGGCTCTCTGATTTGCTGTGAGAATGCAGTGATCATCGTGACCATACTTACCTCAGCGTCTTTACGGGCTCCGATGTTCCTGCTGATCGGGAGTTTGGCCTGGGCGGACTTCCTGGCAGGCGTGGGACTGCTGCTGCATTTCATCGCTCGCTGGTATTTGTCCTCGAGGGTGCTGGAGCTTGGCAGCGTGGGTCTGCTGGTGAGCGCCCTCAGCGCTTCGGTCTTCTCCTTGCTCGGCATCACCTTGGACCGGTTCCTGTCGCTGCACCGGGCGCTGACTTACGGCTCACGTCGCACCCACACACACGCACGCTGCGCGCTGGCTGTAGGCTGGATGGTGGCGGGGCTGCAGGGAGCTCTTCCGGCTCTGGGCTGGAACTGCCTGGATGATGGAGAGTCATGCAGTGTGGTGTGGCCGCTGACGCGGGTGCATTTGGCCACCTTGTGTGGCGGCTTTCTCCTGGCCCTGGCTCTAATGCTGCAACTCAATGCCTGGATCTGCCAAGTAGTCCTGCGCCACTCTCACCAAATTGCCCTTCAGAGGCACACGCTGCCCTCTGCTCGCTTGCACACCCGTCGCCGGGTACACACCCTCGCTTTGATCTTAGCCATCTTCGCCAGCTGTTGGGTGCCCTTCGCTCTATATGGTCTGTTAGGAGACGGATCCTCACCCGCTCTCTACACATATGCCACGCTGGTGCCAGTCACAGGGAACTCTCTGCTCAACCCCCTAATTTATGCCTACAGAAACACACACATACAGCGAGCACTGAGGCAAGCTTGCTGCTGCTGCTTACCAAACACATTTCAGAAGAACACGCACACACCGAGTGATGTGTAGCAAAGAAATGCAACATCTATCCAAAAGCATAGAAAATACGCCATATGGTGCCACGAACAATTAGGCTTTAATCGTAACCTGTTCATTTTCAATAATGTGCACATTTATATATAACCTACAGACATCATGGCCTGGGACACTGTGTCAACAGCCAAGACCTCTGTTTCCATGACTTGTGAAGAAGTCTCCAAACAAGACTTGCTCCTCCAAATCAGTGTCTTTTGTTTGGAAAGTTACTTGTTTGTGTGTCGTTTTAGTGGATACATTAGATTAAGGACAACATGACAAACATAGAAGCAGGTTTTCTATGAAATCTTATTTAAGACAAAACTGTGTTGGTTCAGAATACTATTGCTTTGTCTTCAAATCGTGCCTGAAGTTTTCAGACTCTGACATTCAGAGATAATACAGATGGAATCTAAATTGCACTTTACAACTAAGACGACTTTTCGTACACATTTTGTTTGCATTCTACTGTTAAGAGTCGTCTAGGTTAAGTCAATAATTGTACTTTGCTAAATGATGGATGTTTTTATACCTTGGTCCTGTTTGGACATGGTGCACAATTGTCCAAAAAAATGACTAAATGTGTTATTTTTTAGACCAAACCGTTTTAAGATCTGTGGCTTGTTTGTATAATGAAATAAAAAATGTTTTCATAAGAAACATTACAGATATCTATTTATTTTTTCATTCAAAATATTCAGCTCTGTTCGCTCGGACACTGCACGATCTATTCTCGGATTTTAACTTGACTTGTCAGATTACAATAATCAAGTTAATTAATCTGATTACAGATATCAGGTAGCATACTGCTTAATGTTCTCTCCTCACAGCTAGAAGGACCAACGTTTGAATCCTAAATAGGAAGGACAACATCTAGGTGTACATGGGGGACTACACGGCTAATGTAATAATAACTAATAGGTCTGTTTCAGCGCATAACGCAAGGCATTTTTGGCTGTTCAGTGTGGAAGAACTTGACTGACCTGCAATAGACATGGAAACGATATTGTGAGCCAGGTTCATACCCAACATCAGTGTTTGACCATTTAAATGCTCTTCTGGATGGATGAGCAGAGGACAGATGGCTCATTCTAAAACCTTGTAGGATGTCATGCCAGAAGAGATTTGTGGTAGCTGCAATAAAGAGACCAACTCAGAACATAATGTCATAAAAGTTCTGGTAGGTATTCCAACACATTTGTTATTATATAGTGCATATCTTGCAAAAATAAATCTGGTGATAAAAAATACAATAGACTTAAAAGTGATCAGCCATTTGATTTAGCATTTGAGTCATGACTATTTGAAATTACAACCATAAGTCCAAAGCATGGATCCTGAAACTGGGTAATAAGACTGGAAAAATATTTTCGTATTCTTCCTTGAAAAGTTATTTATTTAGTAAAGTTGCATGTCTAATGGTAAACTGATTTGGAGCCACATGTTCAATCATCACAATTTGCCTTAACCTCATGATAATGTTGCCACCACCATGCTTAGTATGGTAAGGTGTATAGGGAGTTGTATAGTCTGGTTTGCATATTGAAGTACATGGTGTTTAGTTCAAAAACGTCAATGCACAATAAATCTGTAAGCAAATTTTTGTTTATGCAAATAGTATGAGATGTGGCCACTGGCATCATTCTAACTTTTTGGAACTGCTCAGTCGGCCATTTAGTTTAGAAAAGATAGATTAATATATTGAGATAAAAAAACAGTAGATTTTTAACAGTTCCAAGTTTGGCCGAATAAAATAATAATTTTATATTCTTTATTTACTTTAAGGTCACATTTGTCAGCTTCAAATTAAATCTCTATCCAGGGTAAAAATATTTTATTATACCATTGGTAAAATATTTAATAAACAGTTTAATTCTAAAGATGGGTAGCTCAGTGGATAGAGTTGGGCCATCAATCTGAAGGTTGTGGGTTGAAATCCCAGTTCACTTTGGATAAAAGCGTCTGCTAAATGACCAAATGTAATTTTAAACAAAGCAAAACCATTACAGCTGATGAATATTTGGAGGCCAACAAACCTGGCATTTCACCAACGTTTGATGGTACCTAAACAAGTTAGCACTTACATAACTGGACTGATTACTGATTCCAAACATCAACTTTAGCAGTTTGATGTTCCAGCATTCTGAATTAATTTATCCTTGCACTTCATGAATCTGGTTTTCATGGTAACAAACAAAGGAGTTAAACAAGTATAATCTAACAGTGTTTAAATTCTCAAAAATAACAATATACAATTTCAATGTTTATGTTTACGTTTTAGATAACGATCCAATAATAAATCCATGAATATTTATTAAAAAACTAATCTAAATTACACCATTCTATAAAATGCAATAAGATATTGTATACATTTTTACAAATCCATCCATTATCTTCCACTTTATCCTCTATTAGGGTCGCGGTGGGGTTCACCTATGCCCATCCAGGGGAAAAAGTTTCGGGCGCTGGGCAGATACACCCAGAAGGACAGGGCGCCAATCTATCTCTGGGCACAAACTCACTCACACACACACTGGGGCAATTTGGAGAATTCAATTGACCTTGACCCATGTTTTTGGACTGTGGGAGGAAACCGGAGAACTCAGAGGAAACCCACGAGGACACAGGGAGAACATGGAAACTCCACCCAGATTGGGATTCGAACCGGGAATCCCTAGTGCAGAGAGGCGGACGTGCTAACCACTAAGCCACCATGCCACCCTTTAAGCACTCGGCCATGACTACCATTTTTACAAATGTTCTTTAAAATTCTTTCACAAAGTAAATTCAGTTAAGTCTATATTTGTAATTCAACAGGGAACTAAAAGTGTCATCTTATTGATTGACAACACCTAACTATAATTTCACCTTTAAATGATCTGATAATCCCAAGTGTTCACATGTTTGTTGTTCAGTTAATATTAGATTATTTTTCATAAACAAACGACAAAATTCTAATATCTCATAATTAATTTTATTTAAATTACTTTATCCTCCTTTTTGGATTTGTTTGAAAATCTGATGACAATTTAGGATAAATTTAGACAATAAAGAAATATTTCTAATTACCTCACACCCACCAACAAAAACATAAAACCACTCCTATTGTATTAAGGTTTAGCATCAAACAGAATTTATATGATTTATAAATTGACACATAATTCAATATAGCTGCATAATGGTGTTTTGAACTACAGAAATTTATTTAATGGAAGAACAGATAGAAAAGATTTACAATTATTAACCAAAAGTAACAAGTAAAAATTATTCTTGATTTCAAAATATTGCAAAAATCTTTAAAAAATGATTTTAAAAGAACAGGTACTTAAACCTAAATAAATCAGGCACTTTTGGACTTGAAAGGGCACAGGACTTTCACAAAGGGTAACTACACATGACCTGGATATCTTGCATGCTATGTTAACAGTTTCTGTCCAAATCAGTCCACATTTTACACACATTGATGAGATCTAATTGTTTGTGAAAGGGAGCAAGCCTTATTTTTTTGGATACAAGTCCAGTAATGACAATGCACCCAGACACAGACATCCTTGACATGAAATAACTGTAATAAAGGTTAATGAAATATTGCTTATGTTCAAAATGTTTATGTGAACAAAATAATCTAAGGAGGCTACTATGTAGCTGTGTACTAGATTTGCAACCTGTGAAAGAATTCCAATTCTTTCAAACAGAATGCGGACAGAAAGTGGAAACATAGTCCAAGTTTGATTATTGGTCATTAAGTGAACACTGGCAGGCACAAAAGATGGCATTGTCTATGAGGCACCTGTTTGTGAACTGAGACACTTATGGCTTCTATGACTTTGGTGCAATGAACACTTACATTTCACATGAAATTTCAAAACTAGTGAACCAAAGGACAGAGATAGAAAACCACCACACAAAATGCTGCAATGCAGCAACATAAAGATTATAAATAATCTGTCGCCTCTTAGCAACAGTTCAAGACAAAATTAAAAGGAATTCAGGCTGCTAGTGCTTTTTACCCAGGAATGAGTATTTGCTGATGACGAAAACCCAAGAGCAACAAAATACAACCGAGTGTTTAATATTCAATTTACTAATCAATCAATCTTTGATATATCCAAATTATTTAATTACTTGGCTTTGGTAAACAGCAAAGCTTAAGATAATTATTAGCAAGTTTCTGCAGTTATACTAGTATGCTAAAAAAAAGCTTAAGTACTTATACAGCTGTATAACAGAGGAACAGGTCATTTGGAATAGGAGCAGTGTAACCATCTGAATAATTCCCTCAGTTAATTTCAAACAGACCATGCATGTGCACAAGCAGCAATACATATCCACACACCATTGCACACAAACATATTGAGTCTCTACCGTACACTGAAAAAGCCTAATGGGAAATAAGTAGTTGATAAGTAGAGGGTCTAAATGGAATGCTTAAGTAAGGATATGCTTTGTACGCTCAATCAGACCACTCCTCATCATCAAACTCAGAGGAATCATCCTCAGAATCACTACACTCGACAGCAATGCGGCGGGACAGGATGGCTGCCACATCATTACCAACGCCGTCTCTCTTCTCCTGCTCTCGCTGTTCCTCCACTTTCCGCAGATTAAATCCTAGGTGGACATGAAAACATGGAACACATGTGGTGATGCATTTTATCAGTACACTTTCTATTACAAAATTAAGCTAAACAATATTTTTTGAAGTAATGTACTTTTAAATGTTTTTTGCACTAAATTAAACACTGTGCGCAGGGTTTAGAAGCAGAAATGTGGATGATTGTCAAAGCAACTGCATCCAAACAAGAACTAATACCAACGGGAATACCTTACAAACATGGCAGCATTCTGAAAGGTGAGCAGTTGTTATGTAGACATCAAGACTTACAGTTATAGGTGATTACGAGAACTAGATTTCATTACTGTTAGTAAACTACAAGAAATGTTTCTTACACTCTAGGGAAAGAACAAACTTCCTTGTACCACTGGGTGTGAAATGTCAGGGGCTTGTCACTGGGGGTGTACCCTCCAAGGTCTACTTATTTACTGTTTGGAAACACATCTAAGTTTTTTTGTTCCTCAAATAGTACCAAGTTACCTTGAGGTTTAAATTTCCCATAGGAGATACATGTGTATAGCTGGATACAAAATGCAATAAGTCTAATTACAATAAATGAATAAATAAATAATTATAACAAGTGGATTTGTGTTGTAGTTATTTGTAAGTTGTAGTGTGTTGTAAGTGTGTTGTGTAATTTGTAAGTGTGTTGTAGTTATATGTAAGTTTTGTCTTTATTTGTCTGTAACCATTTTGGAAAATTGTTGACCCTACCTTGGCGAATAGCGGCCAGAAGATCGCTGCGTGCATCGCTGACTGGTTCAGGCTGGGCTTTAGGAGCAGTTGAGGTATGAATGCCACCAGAAGAAGGAGGTGCTGGGGCAGATGGCGGTGGTGGGCCTGGAGGAGGAGGAGGTGGGGGTGGAGGTGGAGGTCCACCCCCAAGAGGAGGGGGAGGTGGAGATGGCATACCGACACCCATAGGTGGTGGAGAAGGAATAGACATTGGACTAGCAGAAAATTCAGGTGGCGGTGGGGAGGGCATAGCATCAAATAGTGGTGGTGGTGGTGGTGGCATCATTCCCCCAGGTGGGGGAGGAGGTGGGACTACAGGTGGAGCCACAGAAGGACGGCCAGTAGGAGATAAGACTGGCGGTGCTGGTGGAGGATGGCTGGGACTTAAAATACTTACTGGCCTGTTAGGTGAAGGTATAAATGGTATGTCGTTACACCTGAAAGAGAACCGTGTTCTGCTGTCAGTCAATAAACACACACAGAACAGCAGCACTCATTATATACTTCACCAATAACACTTAAATATAATAAGTTATTGTTTAACTACTCGTGAGGTGACCAGTTGTAGTTTTTTTTTGTTTTTTTTTAAACTACTCTGAACATCAAGCATTAACAACTGATTGATTTTATACTTAATATCTAATGCATATAACTCTCCAAAAATAAACCCTTACGTCATATCCAGAGGAGGAGGCGGTAAGTAATCTTCATTATCCATTATAGGTGGTGGGAGAGGGGAACCAGAATCAATACTGTATGAGAGAGTGCTTTGGTCTAGCGTTCCCTCAGAATCCATCATGCCCATGTCATCACCAGACCCAATGCTGCCATTAAATGTATCCACAGCATTACTAAAACAAATACAGAACCATTTACATTAATATGCATGTTGTCACAATCCTTAAAGTTGTAGTTAACTCATTGAGGCTGTGTATTCTCACTTACACATCAGATTTAGGTACAACAAATTCTTCTCCCATCTTCCGACGTTCCCATTCATCTTTGCGTGTTTTAATCTTGCGAGGGTTCAAATTACTTCTATTTGGATTGTCTCTCTTCTCCTTCTACAGTGATTAAACATATAAGGTGTTTGTAAAAGATGTCTGCTACAACTCTAGGACATTCTATTATGAAGTTTCTCAATTTTAAGTCTCACCCTGTGTTTCCGTTTTTCTTTCATGATGTCTTTGGTATCTTGAAGCATCTGTTCTTTCCACAGATCGAAGAAATAAGATGGGTCAGTGTAGAATTTAAGAGCTTCTTTCCCGTCCTCCCTGCAACAGACAGCCAAGGTAACTTAAGACTTGTAAGCTAATGACCGGCAGACTTGAGACAGATTCATAATGTATAAACTTGAGACTACCTTTCTGTCCATTCTGAATGCCAAATCAGCTTCAGCTCTGGTATTTACACATTTTAATCTGTGCTTGCTTTTTTAACCACCATTTAATTAAATTAATAAAATAACATTTTTGGTTCCATTTTTAGAAATATAGTTCACAATCATCATGACTGCATTTGGATGTTGAAATTAATACATAATATATTTCATACCTGTAAACACTGAGGATGTTTAGTGGAGGTGGCTTATGGCAGGTGGTGTAGGTCTCCTGCACTGGTTGAGGCAGCGAGCATCGGTTAAACAGCTGCTGATCTTGAATCAGGCTAGAGCGGAAAGCTTTGCGAGTATTGATTGCCTGCAGGGAAACTTTAGACAAATGTAGTACATGTAAAATCAAAAGAAAATGAAAATATCTGAGCATACAATGAATTCAGTCTGTCAATATTAACATTCTCCATCAAAGTGTAATGACTTGTCAAATGTTACCTTTTTATCAAAACTACTTGAGAGATTTATGTTGATCTGATTCAAAGTAAATGCTCATAAGTGTTCTCTAATTCTCGGTTACCTTCTTCCTCTTTAGGATCCAGCTGGGTGACTTTCACTTGCAATTTGTCCACTCTCTCACCGAGGGTGTTTACCCTGTCTGCAAACAAGCTGGCCTGCACAAAAAGCTCACCAAACACATCCTCAGCAAACCTGCCTGCAAGTATATTACAACACCCAAACATGAGTCACCTTCAACCTGGTAAAACATACCACTAGAAATCTACAGAAAGAGACACTTACTGAGAGAGCCAAGCTGGCGAATAATGTTAGCTAGTGTGATATTGGTGACGCACTCCAGCTCACTCTTAACTGCTGTGGGTATATTTTGGCGACACAGATGCCGCGGCTCGATGTTCCGCATTACCAGAGGCATGACTGTGACTCTTCTCCCTAAGTTACATTAGAAAACACAACAGAATGAGTTTCTCTATAGAACTGTGTTGCAGAAATCACTTTAGGTTTCATATCTGCATTTTGGGCATGCATCAACCATTTTCCAAGAACTTAAGAGTTCCGCTTGAAAATTTGTAAGCCCTTTAAAATTTTCTATATTTTTGCATAGATTTAACCTAATATTAGATTAGTCTTTTTATTCTAAAAGCAGATAAAGAGAATTAAATAAAAAGAAAAACAGAATTCGAATTAGGCTAATGTTTCAGAATGACTTAGTTAAAGTCATGAACATAATCCAATAGATATGGAAGGACCCGAAGCTTATGAGAACCTATAAACATAAGAGATGAAGCTAAGGAATTAAAAATAACTTGAGGCCAGTGAAACACTTAACACTTGCAGAAAAACACTTAATGTCACTCCGTCATGATTTGAATTGTGCAATGCTTAAGATTTTATTCTGTACAGTGTGGGCTACAGCACCATGGTTCAATATCTGTAACAGCAGGTTTGTAATGCAGTTTGTACTTTAATGGTATCGATAAGTGTCATTACTTTCACCTACTTTATCATCACACTAGACCTGACCCGCTCCTTCACAATGAGCCAATAAGAGAAATAAAATAGACATAAATATTGCATTATAGCATATCTTTGTGCAGCAAAAGTATGTAAACTTTTGCATCCATACCTAGTGTGAGCCCAACTAAATGTTTCACTGGCCTCAAGTTATTTTTAATTTCTAAGCTTCATCTCTTATGTTTATAGGTTCTCATAAGCTTCGGGTCCTTCCATATCTATTGGATTATGTTCATGACTTTAACTAAGTCATTCTGAAACATTAGCCTAATTCGAATTCTGTTTTTCTTTTTCCAAACAGAACACTGAACAGCAGCGCCTTTCTCTTTGCAATTCGGTCATGCACAGCATTGTTGTTCAGTGTTCTTCTGATAATAAACATTTACATTAGCCAATGTATAAGATGATTGGAACTTACCCTGGGCATTTTCAAATTATTACATGAATTATTCTTTGTGTTGTATTAATAAAAATTAATTATAAAGGATATTGTACATTAGGCATGAATTTACACTATTTGTACATAGTCAAATGGTAAAGTCAAACTTTTTAGAGATATTTTTGTAAGGTTTTACACCCAGATTTGCAATTCATTTGATAGAATCTCATTTGTTCGCACTATAGTACAATCGTTATAATAAGTAAATTTATATCATTGTAATTATAAGAAGAGAATTATATAATATAATAATTTGTTTGATTTGATTATCTTTAGTTTGTAAAGGGGTTTACAAACTTTAAGCTCAATTTTATTAAAAAAAAATTAACAAGGTCACAAATAAACAGCCTGCTGCTTAAGGCAGAAGTAAAACTGCTGTTTGTTTATAAAACTCCACTTTCATTTAATCAGCAGCAAGGCTGCTGCGAACAGTGCTGTCTTGAAGTCACTGCTACAAGTATTTTTTTTTTAAACACAAGTTGTGATGATTAACTGCTGACCTACTAAAACAATGCCAGTAGTCAAACAATTTCTCTTATGCTTTTATGTGACTAATAAGTATCGGAATAGCTCTTCCCTTTTCAATAATTCAACACAACACTTTACCAAAACAGAGAAACAATAACAGTCTGCCAGTGCAGAACGCAACAAAATAATACAATGGGACATTCTTAAAACATGAATCCACATTAATTTGTACACCTCATTGTTTCAACACATCAGTTTTACAATATATATGCATTTTGTAGTTCAAAAATGATTCCATCTAATTTTCTTACTTACTGGTGTGACCACCACACATTAGGCAGTGATTTGTGCGGTGAATAATTCTCAGCACTGCAGATACTGACACACTGGTGGTTTGAAAGTGTGTGTTGTACCTATATAAGTGAATTCCTATATTACTATTACTAAAAAAAATAAAAATAAAAATAAATAAATAATAAAAAAAACTACCCAAAAAATATCCAGCTTCATCAGACAGGGTATTAAGTCCTAGTGAGGGGATCAGAGGATGAACAACATTGCACAAAACGTGCAGCAACAAATAGGCTACTGTCTTCAACTTTACATGTACAAGATAAAAGAATAAGCATGAAGAGGCACATGAATTGTATCATGCACATTTGAATTTAAAGTGTTTTAAGTATTTTTCACTTTAATGCCGAACCCTTGTTTGACATTACAGAATGACAGTTTGCTGCTGCTAAAATAAAAGGAACACAAATGCTTAATAAGAGGTTTTTTAGAGAGCAGTGCTGGGAAAAGTAAAACATATCTAACATTTTATATATATATATATATATATATATATATATATATATATATATATATATATATATATATAGCAATAAAATCAAACCAGCAATATGATCACATTTCCTAAAAAAGCAGTTACTGTCCCAGGGTCACATCTGGCCCTTTGGCTCTCCCTGTCCAGCCTGCATGAGGTCATTAACATGCAGGCAACTTAAAAAAAAAAGAAAAAGAAAGCAATAAAACTTTCCTTCAAAATAAAATTAATGCACTTGTACAATAGCGTTTTGAATTAAGGTTGTAAGGTCCTAGATGTAGTCCTAGAGGATAGTTTAGTTCATCGACATTAATGGAATTACAAAATATATCATTTAAGCAAGTGTCCAACGTTCCTGCATAAGAATATACATGTTTATGACAATGCATTACACTCACAATTAAACAGTGGATTTAATATACAGAAAAGCATTTTTAAGGAACAGGAGCCAACCTACTTCTGTATTTTGTGATGGCACAATTGCATGAAGCACAAGTATTCAACATCTTTACTATAGGAGTTTATTAATCTTTCATTTCATTTAATTTCATTGCAGAAAAACACTTAATGTCACTCCGTCATGATTTGAATTGTGCAATGCTTAGGATTTTATTCTGTACAGTGTGGGCTACAGCACCATGGTTCAATATCTGTAACAGCAGGTTTGTAATGCAGTTTGTACTTTAATGGTATCGATAAGTGTCATTACTTTCACCTACTTTATCATCACACTAGACCTGACCCGCTCCTTCACAATGAGCCTCCACCAGAGTGTCAAGCCACAAAAGTCAGTTAAACATAAAAATACAAAACTGAACTACAGGGCAAGTCAAATTAAAGAAATGTGATATGAACCCACTGATCTTTAAAGACAAAAACAGCAAGGGAGATCTTTATATGCTTGAGACGTACACCACGCGTGCGAGTGAGAAAGATAAAATTACTCATTTAGGTTATTATGTGACTTTTGGAAATAACAGAAAAAACAAATCAAGACTAATACACGGAACAATACCTACAAATAATAAATAACAAAGGTCGTCAACGTAAGACAACCGATAAAAAAACACAGAAAAATTCATCAATAAGAGACGAAAGATTTGTGGCAATAAAAAATGTAGTAGTCTTATTTATTTTTCACAGGTCAATAAATAAAAGAATGTTTATTTTCTGTAATTATTGTGAAATATAGAACAGCCTTCCAGGGATTTGACACTTCACATCAAACCTTTCTGTGAAAGCTATTTGGATTCATTCAGGTGCAAATAGCACATAAAACAAATAGACGCATGAAAGCAAAAACTGTGTGATGTGACAGAGCGACGTAGTAACGATTAAATTCACTTAAATAAAGAAAAAGGTTCGGACCCACCCTAAAGGTCCCGAGCAGGAAGTCAACTGTTAGCTAGCTGTCTGGCTAGTTAATCCGCACCATTTCATCTAACTGTTCTTACGGCACTTTTATTGGTTCTACAATAAAGGCGAAGGAGACACAAACTCTCTTACCACCAAGTAAACCAAACTGGCCCTTCCTGTCGAAGTCTTTGTGCTGCTCAGCTGTTTAGCTACCGCGACATTACTTTAACACTTTAACAAACGTCCGCGTTTACCGTCAGTCGAGCTGTCTAAGGAATACCCATAAGAGCCTAGATTTGCTAACTTTCCATTGGACAGCCTCTGCGAACGTGAGACACCATTGGCCGCCGAGGCTGTCAGTTTCAGAACAAGGGGCGGTTTTATAAATCAGGACGTAAAACGCTGAGCTCCACCCTTGTGAGTTCAAAACATCTGTTGTGGTGTACAGGGAGGGGCCGAGGTTCCTAAGCGCTGGGGCCTGCTCCAACACATCCGTAAGAAACCCAAATATCTGAAATATGTTTGCTCCATACACTTTAAAGTGAGCATTGAAAGGACAGGAGGCATTATTGGGTATTGAGAGATAATGATGATAAAGATTATTATTAATATTCATTCATTCATTATCTCCCGCTTATCCTCTATTAGGGTCGCGGTGGGATTCCCTATGCCCATCCAGGGGAGAACGTCCCGGGCGCTGGGCAGATACACCCAGGACAGGGCGCCTGTCCTATCGCTGGGCACACACTCACTCACACAGACACACTCTAAATGGGGCAATTTTTTGAGAATTCAATTAACTTGATCCATGTTTTTGGACTGTGGGAGGAAACCGGAGAACCCGGAGGAAACCCACGCAGACACGGGGAGAACATGGAAACTCCACCCAGTTGGAGATTCGAACCGGGAATCCCTAGCGCTGAGAGGCAAATGTGCTAACCACTAAGCCACCGTGCCGCCTATTATTATCATTATTATTATTATTATTATTAGTAGTAGTAGTAGTAGTAGTAGTAGTATTTTCATTAACTAATTGTCTTCTGTTTAATCCTCTACTGGGATCGTGGGGATGCCCATCCAGGGGATAACGTTTTGGAGGCTGGGCAGATGGACACACTCTGAATTACATAGACACACTATATATAGGGCCAATTTAATTAGAGGCAACTTAGAGCAGCATATTTATTTTAAATCCAAGTTTTTGCACCATGGGAGGAAACTGGAGAACCCAGCGAAAACCCACATGGACACCTGGAAGAACATGGAAACCAGATTGAGATTGAGGGATGAGAGGTTGACATGCTAACCACTATGCCACCGTGTCTTGCTATTATCATTATTCATTCATCCATTATTTTTCACTTTATCCTATATTACGGTCGGGGGGGGGGGGACTTCCCCATGCCCATTCAGGGCTGATACACCCAGAACAGGGCGCCAATCCATCGATGGGCACCTATTATTATTCATTCATTATCTCACGCTTTATCTTCTAGTAGGGTCGCGGTGGGGTTCCCCATGCCTATCCAGGGAAGAACGTTTTGGGCGCTGGGCAGGTACACCCAGGACTGGGTGCCAATCCATCGCTGGGCAGACACACTAACTCACACAGACACACTCTATATGGGGCAATTTGGAGAATTCACTACACTTGATCCATGTTTTTGGACTGTGGGAGGAAACTGGAGAACCCGGAGGAAACCCACGTGGACACGGGGAGAACATGGAAATCCAGATTGGGATTCAAACCGGGAATCCCTAGGGCTGACAGGCGAACATGCTAACCATTCATCCATCCATTATTTTCTGCTTTATCCTCTAATGGGAAGATACAGGGTGCCAATCTATCGCTGGACACACTCTCACAGACACACAAACACACTTTATATGGGGCACTTTTGAAGCATGTAATTTACCTAGATTCATGTTTTTGGACTGTGGGAGGAAACCAGAGAATCCGAAGGAAACCGATGTGGACACGAGAACATGAAAACTTCGAAACGGTTCAGCTTGTCAATTTGTTATATAGATTTTAAAAATATTCTTATTTCCTTCAGTTATAAACAAATAATTCACCCTAGAATACATTCTCAAAAAGAAATATTGAGGGATTTCATTACTGCTGCTATTGAATCTGCTATTTTGTAACACCATACTTAATGTATAAGTGTTAAAACACCCAAACATAATCTGACTCACTTTATTATAAATACACCATAAATAACCTTGTTCTAAACCATAAATAAAAAAGGGAACTGTTTAACATATCAGCAAATTAACCTGTATTTGTTTCATGTTATGATTTATAATACTTATCTCTACTATTTTTACTACTGCTGCTTCTCATTCCCTATGCTGTGTGATAACAGTCTGCATTCTGAACATAGTTTACATCCGTCGGCCGACTGATGATTATGTACAGTTTGCCTTGAAGTCTGGAATGCACTTCCTAGATATATCTGTAATCTAAAACCACTACTAACAATTATTTATTTACACAACAAGGACATTCTTTATAATCTATTTTTTAGATACACTTCTTGTTTTAATTCTATAATAGTGAGCCATCCTGCTCACAAAAACACAATTTTCCCATGAACAAAAGCTGAAGTCCTTGTCAGTAAATACAACCAAACTCTGAGATTAATATGGCTAAAATGTTTATCATTTAGAGCACAAATGATACTTTTCCTGGGTAGGGTGATTTCGTTTATTTAAAAAGCAGGCTTTTCCATGTTCAAAACAAGCCTGTAGGAGGTAGTGGTGGCAACATGTTGTTAGAACAACATGTTGTTCTTCATTAGGAACTGAGCAGCTGACCAGGACATAAAAATTGAATACTGCCATGTTATACTCTTCAAGAAAACACAATGTCCTCTTCTAGTCAAATGAAAAATGGCAAACAGTTTACCTACCAGCACGCACAACAACCTTGAATAAGTATAAAAATGCAATACATTCATAATTGTGATAGATTGGACAAGTCAGAGTTTGCATATAAACCCAGGGTAATAATGGAGGATGTATGCCACTCATACATTTCTTAAATAGTGTAAACAATATAAACATATAAACACATCTAAATAATACTTATTTAACTTGTAAAATAATCGAAAAATCTAACAATAGTATCTTTGCAAGCTCAATCAACTTATTTAATATTAATAACATTAATATTCATATTACATTTCTGTTATTTTATAAATATGTATATTAGTGCTGCATTACCAGCATTTATGAATTCTTAACTTTGACTAATCAAATTGTTTCTTGAGACAGTTGAACTTGCTAAGAGGAATCACGTATCAAATCCTAAAAACCTGTGTTGATTTTGTAATTAACAATTTAATAAAAATAGAATATTTTATAATTACGCCCTGTCCTGGGTGTATCTGCCCAGCGCCCGAGACGTTCTCCCCTGGATGGGCATGGGGAACCCTACCGCGACCCTAATAGAGGATAAAGCGGAAGATAATGAATCAATATTTTATAATTAAAACAAAAAAAACACACTTTCTGCAAAATAACCTAATCCCATACAATTGTAAAACTTATAATTGTAGTATCATTTTGATACCAGAGTGTTTCATTGCATGGCTCTGCAGAATGCTGTGGTAGCCATTTTGGTTCAGGGGACAGGTTCTCACCCAGTACAAATCCCTGACACTGTATCCAGCAGAACAAGAGAAGGTGGAACCATCCTTTCTTGATACTAAGAAATGTAATCTACAGTATATTACCTTCTTCCAGCTTCCCATTTCAGGGGATATATAAACAATAAATTAAAAAACAATTCAGAATATATTTTACAAGTCTTAATCTTCTATTTTCTATTATAAAACTAGCAAACACAAACTCTTTCCACAGTCTGGGATAAGCAAATAGCACCATATGTTTTAAACATGTAGTTCTTGCAAATTTTCTGCCCATAATGTTGTTTGCACCATTAAAAGTTTTATATGTTGCTCAGCAGTGTACACTGAATCTGCACATTGTATTTTTTTAAATGATTTTTCTAATTACTAATGCTATACACAATGCTAGATTGTGACCAATGAACTAAAAATTGTATGCTTGTGTAGGACTTCTTAGTTTAGGACCCATAGTTTAGGAGAAAACGAGCGTTGTTACTTAGCTTCACCAGTAGATGGCATCGTAGACAACGTACACAGAACATAGTAAAAAAAAAAAAGTAATTCCATATTTATGTTTCTGTTATTCCTAATTCAACCTTTTAGTTGACGTGGCACATTGGTGCAGAATGGCAGCTCCATCGTCTTACAGAAATATACAGGGTTTGACTCCAGGGAAGACAGACAAACCAGATCGCTCATGTGACATTTGCATGTTCTTTCTCATCTGTGTGGGTGTCCGCAGAAAGATCAAAACTCATTGAAGACAGATATGTCTCCAGGTAAAAATGTGTTTGTGTTCGTCCTAAAATGAACTTGCAATATTTCTTTAGTGTCCTAAACATTCTTAAACCTTTAACCAAGGTTTAAAATAATTGAAAACAAATTGTACCCTTAGGGAACCAAATAAAAGTTGTAATAAAAAGCACATATCATTCATTATCTTCCGCTTTATCCTCTATTAGAGTCACGGTGGGGATCACCATGCCCATCCAGGGGAGAACGTTTCGGGCGCTGGGCAGATACACCCAGGACAGGACGCCTGTCCTATCGCTGGGCACACACTCATACACACAGACACGCACACAAACACACTCTATATGGGGCAATTTGGAGAACTCAATTGACTTGATCCATGTTTTTGGACTGTGGGAGGAAACTGGAGAACCCGGAGGAAACCCACGCGGACACGGGGAGAACATGGAAACTCCACCCAGATGGGGATTTGACCCGGGAATCCCTAGTGCTGAGAGGCGAACGTGCTAACCACTAAGCCACCGTGCCACCCTAAAAAGCAGATAGTCAAGTCATTCATTATCTTCCGCTCAATCCTCTACTAGGGTCGTGGGTGAGTGTTCCTTAGTGCTGAGAGGCAAACGTGCTAACCACCGTGCCGCTCCATTAAGAATATCTATTAAAGTAAGTTACTAACAAACCATATTTATTCTCATAGATGTCATTATAAAGCCACTAGAATGTACGGAGAAAGTTTTAGCTACATCTGCATAGCAGCAAATTTTAGGAAAATACAAATTTGCACTGAATGTTTGCAGGAGAAAGCAGTTTTACAACATCATAAGGGTTCCTGATAATGTGTTTTTCATTCAAATAAACAAAACGAACAAAACACAATACAGTTTTGAAACAGTTATCCTGGAAATGAACACTTTCTCATCAAAAAAAAAAAGGAATTTAGGGTTTGAAAAAACAATGATAATTTTCCTGCATCTGCCTTGGTTTTTCCACATTTAATTTGCTAAAAGAGGCCTCTGACTAATAAGGATGCATGTGTGTAAAAGTTCCTGGTAGAGCTCTGTTTGTTTGGATGTGTTATTACAGCAGTATCTCACAATTATTATGAGCTACTTAATAATTTTGGATTAGGAATGCTATAAAGTTTATCAAGGCATTGCACATGTGTGAGATTAAATTACATTATTGATATCACTCATATCCCTTCCATTATGCTCATCTCTATACTGTACATTAATGTGTGTCTCAGTGATTTGTGAGGAAAATTGTACAGTATTTGGATTCACTAAGCAAGTAGATTTAAGTGTGGTTTCACTGATTTAGATGCTGCTTATACAGAATTTATTTTACCTCGTATACTTAACCTAAGAGGTACAATATTATCCGTTAAATGAAATAAATGGTAGTATCAAATGAAAATACAGAAGATGATTATAAATACCTTGTGGCACGAGGGCCTGATTGGTGGCACCGGCCTGTAATTATCTCTCCTCCTGTCTGAGAGTAAAACGGCTGAAGAGAGATTGGGTGTTATATATAAGAATACCTTTAAAGCTGAGTATTAATCAGTAATACTACGTTAATTCTGTTACATTCTGTTAATTACATAAAGTCTTTTTGTTCGAGAAAACTGTTTCCAGGTATCCCTCCCACAAACCTATTACATACCTCAAAACTGTATTAAGAATACTAAGCCTACTTGAGTAAAGGTATTTTGTTACTGTCCACAACTGTACTTAAGAGGTCACCAGTCCTTCAGGGAATAGATTCTTCTAAATCACTTCAAAATCACAGTTCTAAAGAAAAAAACTAAAATATGAAAAGCATTAGTCAATCAAACTTAGCACACATGGTTACTTTGAATCTGATCATACAGAGTTATAAATTGTGGCTTTGCTAATTAGATCAAAGTGCATATGGAAAAGGAGAGATATTAAAATCGAATTCCTGATATTTCACTGCTAAAGCTAACATTACATAAAGTGTCATCTAGGTCCAGGATTCTCCACATGTGGGTCCCCGTGGGTTTCCTCCCACAGTTCAAAAATATGAATTCAATGTGAATTGGCCGCTCTAAATTATGTCTAAAGGGTGTTTTTGCCAGAGTCCACCAATCCACTAAAGATTGTAATCAGCAGTGGTCCAAGTCCAGCAGTGTAGCAAAGCCATGTCTGTAACTCTTCCCTACGGCGACATCTAGTGGTGCATTTAAGCCTCGACCATACATTAAGGTAGATGCGGAGACACTGCTAGTAAATATCAACTGCAAAATAAGTTTTAGTTTTCATTTGAATAAGGCAATAATTTTCAAGAGGTCACATGAGAACCTGGGGATGTTGTGGAGAGCAGAACCAACAGGCTGAACTCCATTCAAACTTAATGCAATGAAACTGTATAGCATCTATGGCATTCAGTTCAAACCATGCACATGAAAAAACTGCATTTCGTCTATTTTAAAGGTGCCTTTTGTATATTTAGTTGTAGGTGTACTTGTGTGTATGCTTAAAATATAATTTCTAAATTTCCATTGACCTTGGGTGGGCCAAAAAGGGACAGGCAAAGGGGCGGATGTGGCCCTGGGGCTGTAAAATGCAATTTATAATCTATATATTATATAAATCTGCAATATATAAATCTATATTGTTATTAAACTACAAATAAGTAAAATAAAATATTTTCCTTAATAAAGCTGAATATCTGTACATTTTCAAGTGCTGTTTGCTTTTTATATTTATTCAAACAGAATACTGCTACTACAAATTATATAATAATAGTAATATTAGTAATACAATAATAATATTAATGGTAATAGTACTGCTTAATATTGCTATTAGGGAATAACTTAATACATTGTCTCATTGTAACTTAAAACAGGAGTATAATACGTGTTACTTTAAGTGTGTATTTCTGTTGAGACTATATAATTGAGACTATACAGAATTGTTAAAGATACTTTGTAGTAAAATAATATTGAAATTTGTGGCTCCCTGTTGCTAATTAGTCATTTAGTGTACTACAACAATTACATTGGAGTAAAGAAGTGGTATATTGTAAACACAACCAGATGACAAATGTTGTGTAGAGTGTTGAGTATATAAGCTATAGGTTTTCAGACAGCCTCTTGTATGTCTATGTAGTTTACTTTGTAGTCCTTCTACTGCCTTAAGGAAACTATACCATATACATGTTTAACTTACATCTGTAGTAATGCTGTTTGGACTTCATATAGGACGCTGTGGTTTAGCTTTCAGTGATTGTGAGGTCCTGTGTTGCACAAGGGCTCTGCAGTTTTCATCACTCTTGTTAACTATTTAGCAAGTTGGGATTACTGGCTTGTTGCTAAGGCAATTATATAAGTTGCACTTATATATATATGGACACACCACTAAATCATTGACATTTGCTGTTTTATTAACTTCCAAACACAAATATCTTACAGATGTAGGTCACTTTTGGCTGAGATATGGCAACACTTTTTCACTGGAAACCTGCAAGCAAGTCAAAGGTGGTCTAAGATGAAAACATTTATATGACCCACATCTCAAAAATCATCAGTACCAGGTTTGCCAGACACCTATGTGTGAGCCATTAGTAGCCCACATACACAATAAAACTCATAAAAATTTCATAAAAATCTGATCAACACATGGAACAGTGCTACCTACATGTGAACAACTTTTGGATGACATGTTGCCCATAATTCTCAACCTGCAGAGGTCTACACAAGTGCTGGTAATCCCTGTGGGCGAAATAAGAATGGGAGATGTGGACAAGAATCATGTTGTTATTTGGAACGTATTTCCAGCTTTGTTGGAACAGTTTTCAAAAAGCCCTTTTCTGTTCCAGTATCACTATGGGTAAGTTTGTTATGGAATAATTCAACTGTCCAGGAGTCCCTGACATCGATCCCATCACATATCTTTGGTATGAACTTAAATGAAAATTGGGAGTAAGGTCTCCAACATCCATGTGTCTAACTTGATAGTACAGTATTAAATAAAATGTGTTAACTAAAAACATAATTTATAATAATATTTTAGAAAAGTCTAGAATCTGTAGTATTCTAAAGTATGCATTGTGATATAATGTGTAATTTTAATTAATACAGAGTACAGTAGAACAAATGCACACAGCAACTTGTTTTTACAAAATAATTTAGTAAAGAATTTTATAAAACATTCCCTAAATTTATAGTTTGTCAATGGGAATCTGTTAAAACTAATGCAAAGCACAAGTTCATAACTGAGTTTCTATAAGATGTTTTATATGGTACTGTATATGAGAAAAGAAGGTTCATATAACAGAGAATCAGAAATGAGGGATTCTGAAGAACGTGTGTTCCCCATGGAAGGAATGCAGTCTGTGTCTAATGATCAAAGATTAACAACAGCACACACTAGCCCCTTAGGGCATCAGATTTCTATGTGAGTCACCAGACACAGTTGCCATGGTAGCCATGCATGACCACGGACACTATCTCCATGGTGATAAAGCATCAGCCAGGGGTTTCTGTGCTGCCAACGGAATGAAAATGAGAAAAGTGGCTAGTGTCAGTACCACTCTGTGGCCCAGGGAGTCCATGATGTCTGCCAATCTGAGAGTTATAGCTTCCAAAAACTTATATAAAATCAAGTATGACTCCAATCAAGTCAAATCTGATAGTAATGGATAGAGCCAGCTTCAAAACCACTACAGTGGCTGATGATTGCTGGGGTCAAAGGATGCACTTTACAATCCATAATTAAGATGGACTATAGAACTGATGAATCTTTTTTGTCCATACTGCAGAGAGGTGAAAGAAGAACAGCTTTTTAACTGTCATAGAAATATTTCTACACTATTCCTGATATAAACATCACTGAATCAATGTTTGATTACAAGAAGAGACCAACACTAGTTAGACAGCCAATGTCTACATAAGAACCCCATCAAGCTCTACAATTGATTAAAAATGTGAAATGAGCAAAAATGATTAAAAAAGATTAATGATAAGTAAAATGTACTGATTTAATTATTCTTCCAACCATCTATGTTTGGCTAAAATTATCATTTTAAGGTTCATAACATTTTTATAAAGTACTTTTTTAATTAAAAGTAATATAATTAAATCTTGGCAAATTTTCAAACCAAAAATCCCAAAACCACCATCATCTGGAAGATATTAAAAGCTGTACTGAGAAAAATTGTTCCATAAATATTTTTGTATGAAATTTTTTTTTTCATTTTACATATACTGAATTAAGTACGATACATCAAATCACATGAGTGTTTCACTTGTTTAGCTTAATCACTACTACATAGCTTTGTTACGATAAAAAAACAGAATTCAATAACTGTTTATATCACATATTGATTTTAGTTATTATGTAATTTATTTTAATTTGTCATTTGTAGTGTAGGAGTTCAATTTTGTGTCCTGCTTTTATTTCTTGCTTGCTTTTATTTCTAAAGTACTAAAGTACTAAAGTACTCTATAGAAATAAAGACATTATATATTATATAAAAAAATAAAGAATTATAATGATTAGATACACACTTTAAGTTTAGGTTTGTATTCTGTGTTCATATGAATTGCATATCTATTGCATAAATCTATTTTATTAAAAAGATTGTATGTTTATTAAAAAGAGCAATAGAGCAAAGCTTATGTGGAAAAGTGCAGTTTTAACTAATCAATTAATCATTTTGTCAACATAAAATTGTAGTAGTGAGCTAGTGAGCTGACTAGTGAGTTAAAATTAATTTGTAATTAATTTAGCAAGGAACATGTTTAGGTCATGCATAGATTGTTCATAATTGTCTCATTAATTCTTTCTTGTCTGTAAGGTTTATATCGCTGTAAACACTTATACAATGAGCGGTAATAAATGTCAGTAATATTGGATTTAATTTAATCGCTGTTAGACATTATATTGTTTTATTTCATAATGCTGCCATTGTTACACTGACAATGACTATTAAGCACATTATTAAAATGAATGTTTAGTTTAAATTCGAGGCAAAGCTCATACCTTTAGCCAACAGAGATTGTGGTAATCTTGAAAATTGCTTCACAGCAATTGCTATCTTCTTCCAAAGCAGTTAGAATAGTGGACAAATGGATAACGGGCAAATATATCAGAATCAAAACTGATATCTGACACATCATGTGTAAGAAGTGTAATTGTTGTACAATAACTTCTTCTACAGGGCTACTATTGAATTAAGACATTGTTATGGCCATGTAAAAACAGGATTTTGTGGTCAGTGAACCAGGATTTTGTTGCGTTTGAGATGTTGAAATGCTTTTCAGATAAATCCTACCGCAGCCCAGTTTAAGCTCTCTAGCTTTTATTTTGTTACTAAATGGAGTTTATGCTATTCTGTATCCAAGCCTTTGTAGGAAATGCAGTTCTAAACATTATGCACCATGCTTCAATGTTTCCAATGAATATTTGCAAATCTTTACATGTATTC
>JAFMOD010000226.1:3282594-3335094 GCA_019802435.1 Corydoras maculifer
GTTTTTCCATTTTAATTATTTCTGGTTATAGAAGTGCTGTATGATTGTAGCTTACACTAACAGTTGATGAATAAAGTGGCCAAAAGTCATTCATGGTTAATGGCTACAGGGATACACTGTATAACATCAAAGTAACTTGGTGACAAAGAGAAGATGAAGGATGTTCACCTTTATGCAAATATGCAGTGACAGTCAAGTGATGGACAATTACAGGGTAAATGTGTTTTGCTAATCTGTTTTAGAAATTAAATGCTGCCTGAGCTTTAGTTCCTATAGCATTTTAGCTCTCATTAACAAGATAATGGAAAAACTGATTGCTTCATGTAATTTGGACATAGTAATCATATAATATGATACCTTGTAATCCATGCTGAAGTAGTCTTTTAAGAAAAGTGATGTGAGTTATAAATAAGCAAAATCCATCCAGTGTGACAGCAGGACAGTGGTCAATGCTCCACATCAACAAGGCCAGAACTGTAGAACTACAAAGTGCATCTATTTGGTAAATTATAAAATAGGCATTAAGTACAGAAAATATGATTGCACTTGATGACATGGCCACTTATAGATACATTGGTCCTATTTTGTCCTCCCTTTTGACTCTATAAATGATCAAAATCTATAGAGTATTGACTTTAACTAAAACCTACAACTGAAAAACAACTTTAATCTCATATTGCAATAATTCTTGTGAGTGTAAATCATTTACTCTTGCCACTGACACATACACAATGTTGTAAGTGTCTAACAACAATTGACAATCAGGTTGTTTTTTCTGTGCTCACCTAAAAATGCAGCAGTCATGAACACATGATAAAATATTAAACAAGAGTGCAGATCTGAAAAAGAGAATCATACATACTTACGATCAACAATATCATCTGTCCAACAACCTTTTGTAAGTACCATTTATTTAAACATGGGATTACTTTGTCAAGATAAATGATTCAGACTATGCGACAAACAAATCAGATCTGCAAATGCTCAGAATCAATACTGTAGAATCAGTTCAACAGTTTATTCTTTAAATTACTGAATTGTGTCTCTCTCTCATAAATTGCCTTGTGTAATCACATCTGCAAAAAGATTAAATATAATTTCATGTCATGAAAAGCATATGTAATAAAAAAGCAGAATTTACAAGCTAATTAATTATAAACTAATAACCTATACATTTTGTTTTGGTAATTGATTAGTTCACATTTCTGTCTGGATCATGAACAAATGCAATGTAATGCAAAAGTAAAATTATACTTATGTATTTGAATAATCATTTACAATTTAATTTCATACTTAAATATTTACCTTATAAATTTAGGGCTTAACTGCAAATCAGACTCACATGCTTAAATGAGTTGAAGTATGTTGGCTTATTTGCTGATCGCCTTTCCTGGTCACAATAGTTTGACTGACGTAATTCTATAAGTTAAATTTTCCCGTGCAAAAAAGCCTCCACAAAAATGATACCTCCAAATATTTTTGGACTACCTATGCCATAAGCAGTGATGGACCCCCAGGTCATCATTGATACTGGTGCAACAGTCTAGGTTTATTCTTCTTTAGTCTTTGGAAAACAGAACAAAATATGAATGATTGGACCACCAAATGTTGAAAAGCGGAATAATCTAACCTTAAAACAAAGTAGAATTGCCTGCATCTCTGGACAAAGTTGGAATATGTTCACCTCTTTGCCTAATGCAGATTCCTCTTGCATTTCTTAATGTGTTAAATGACAATCTTCTAAACTACTCCTGAACCCTTGTGGCTATATGGTCATCACAGTAGGATCATGATTTCTCAAGCAATCCTGTCTGAGAGCCTGATTGTCATTTAGCAGCAGTTGATGGTCTTGGCTATTACACATTAAAATTTCCCTAGACTGCGGTGAATACTTTCATATTATTAATAAATTATTTTTATCTTGAACTATGTTAAAACATTGTTTTTAACTGAATGACAAAAATAAGCTGTTGTGGATACCCATTGGTCCCATTTACACTCAATCTTGATTTTCTTGCCAGTTACACAGCTACTTGCGGAACTTTCCAGAAAAGTGTGACTATAACCTTTGTAATTTTAATTATTTTTTCTTTGTTCTTACTTTTTAGAGTGTGTAGCAGGCATTATTTTTTATGTTTCTTATACATGCACACATACAAATAAGATTAAAATTTAAGAACACTTTTTCAGAAGTAATTTAATCTACATTATTCAACGTTTGAAATATTTTTTTTCAATGGATGCAACAAGCCACTAGTATTTTACAAAGTAACCAAAATTTTCAACTTAAAAACATTTATTTTTCAAAAAAATGTGAGGATCATAATTAGAGAACTGCAATGACTGTAGCACAAAAATATTACAAATAAATATTCTGAAGGTTACAACATTCATCAATCTGTAGGAAGTGTACAGGCCGTTGCTTTGAATGACATCTGTGGCCACAGGACATCACTGATCTCTCACACTGCTCTGCTGGGATTTTGCTCTGCTCTTCTTTCTGTCTCTTTCACAGTACTGTTACTGTTGTGGTTTTCTTGGTTATCAATTTTTCACCAAGGATCTTCCAGAGGTTTTCTATAGGGTTTAGATCAGGACTCTGGGCTGGCCATCTCATTGTTTTCATGTTTTCAGTTTTATGGAACTGCTTTACCCGTTTTGCTGTCAGACATGGGGCATTGTCCTGCATGAAAATTGCTTGCTTATTGAGTGATGAAAGCAAGAAAGGAAGCACGTGTTGAATGCTCTGCTATACACTTGCATTCACTCTGCAATGCAGCTGTATGAGAGGTCCAGCTCCTGCTGCCATGATACTTTCTCCTCCACCTTTCGCTAACTTATTTACACACTTTGGGTTCAGTCTTTCTTTCAGTTTTTTTTATCAGGTTCAAATAAATGAAACTTGTATTCATCACCAAAATGAACACTAAACCACTTCTCCTGTCCACACAACATGCTCCTTGGCAAAACTGAGTCTAGCCTTTTGATTTTTGTTAATGATGCTAATGCTAATGAGAGGTTTGGTCAATGCAGACTTGGCTTCAGTCCGAATGCTCTTAAACGTCGAGAAACTTTATGACGTGACAGATCCTTACCCTGTTCAGAGCCGAAATGTCGAGCGATTGCAGCTGCAGTATTAAACCGATTACCTCTGGAGATACTCCACATTGTCCTGTCCTCTCTTAATTTTGTCTTTCATAGATGACCAGCCTTCCTGGGGGACTTGAATGAGTTTTAGAAATCCTATACTTGGAACTTTTTTTGCTATGGCTTATAGGGTCACCCCTTTGGCCTTCACCTGGACAACCTGCTGCCGGAAGGTTTCAGTCACTTATAAATGGCTCACCATTTTTGCAAAGTCAGTGAAAACTAGAAAGTTAGGTTGCCAGTTAAATATGGTTTGTCAGATAATTAAGGAAATTAGCACCAGGTGCCTGATTAACACCAATAACTTGCAGGTATCTGACAGTGTTTTCTAAAACAATTATATCATTTAATTATTTTTATGTTGTGCTTCAGAATATATACAATTTATGAAATAAGCTTAAAATACTGCTTTTCTTTGCATCTGTTAGAAGAAATTTACACAGGACTACAACGTAACCTTGACATTTGGGAAATTGTATGACATTGTTCCATTATCATACATTTTTTCATTCTCTTGAGGTTCCCTCACAATTGTTGGCATCATTTTTCTTCGTCTACACTATGACATAAAACGAAGGCAAGACAGTTTTAGGCAATGGTAAGAACAAAATGTGTATTTAAATATTTCCACCTTAGATACATTATATGGAACAGACAGATACAGTTTTTCATCACAAATTAAATCACTGTACAACACAGCAGACCACAAGAAATAGGAACAACATAGAAGGAGAAAAAAGCAGGAGCAGTATGAATAGGAGAATTGGCATTGTCCTCACCCTGAGTTCCCGGCCTCTGTGCCCATAATGGCCTAAAGTACTGGGCTCTCAGCACCTTTGCCAGAGCATCTTTGGGGTCAGTGCATGTGTGTCTGTCCATCGGACAGAAAATAATAAAGTACAGAGACAAGAACTGGGTGTTGGACAGGGTGTGACCATGCGGCAGGGTGAAAGCAACAACAAGGGAAAGGGGCATTCGATTCAGGCAAGTTCAGGAGGACCAAACCACTGTTCATTAAAAAATGTAGTACCTGTTTGCAGAGGATCAGACTCAACAATATACATCATTTTAAAATGGATATTACATTTTACAGGTTCCATATTGCATGGGAAATTGCAGAAAATTTCCATACCATTTCTGTATTCATGTTGTACAAGTTATGATATTTCTTTACCTCTTCAATGTCGAGCCATAATTTCTTATTCTATCATTTTGGTATATGGTTGCCTGGCGTGACATATATACAGATGCTGGTGTTAAGGAGCAGATAAAACAGTTTTTAAAGGGTAAAGTTTGAATATAAAGCAGGCGCATCAAGAAAAAGAACTTGCAAAAGTAGTTGATTTGGGAAAATATGTAATTAATCTCTTTAGTGATATGGTCAGAAATGACAATAAGACTAGAAGACACAGACACAAAAAGTGAATGAAGCAGAGGAAAAATGAAATCAGTGTCTAGTCCAAAACCTTTTTGCATGGTTTTGCTCTTATGTCAGTTTGACTGACACTTATAGGCATATCTGGGTTTCAGTTTCATATTTGCATTCTTAGGATTTCTGCAGATGAGAATTAATTGTTCTTTAAGATAGTAGCAATATGCTCATCCATTTTTGAAAGGAAAAAAAAACATCACAAATGTCCTTGTGCAGCAGATGTGCATTCTTGTGCAGTCTCAATTTGTGTGCATATGTGAGGGGTAAGAGATAAAGGGGTGAAAACTTTGATGAGCATAGAACATGCATGTGTATGTGTTTGTGTGTGTGTGTGTGTGTGTGTGTGTGTGTGTAAGAGAGAGAGAGAGAGAGAGAAAAGTTAGATCTTGATTGTCACTGCTGGCAAAGTCAGCTTTTAGTCCACAGTTCCAGTTCTCCATTTCTTCATTTGTCCTACTATTAAGATTCTTCTGCAGAATTTAAAAAATATTCAAAAATATGAAAACGGTAAAGTCCAAATCATCTGTTCAAAGAAAAGAAAAGAGACTAATTACAAAGAAGTAGAAAATGTATAAACTGAAGATGATTTTTGAAATGAATTACTGTCTGTTTTTTACAGTAAGCAAACATAATGCTTTTATACAGAATCTGTAAGGGTTACTACAAAACATTGTTTTATTGTTCAGTTAACATGATGCAAACCATATTAAAGGGATCATCAAATATCAAACAAACTTTTTCAGCATTTGAAATGTTTGCAGAAAGAAATTAAATGGAAGCACAAACAGGGATGGTATTGTGTAAAATAAATCAAAAATGAAAAGCCACAGAGAATGCTATCACATTCAGTATGGAATAAACACATTGGTCAAAAATACTGCGGCACTATGGAATGCCAGCAATATTTCACTGTTTACAATTGTATTGACATTTTATATTTTCTACAAAAATAAACATCGGAAATCTAAAGTCTTGCTACATTTTGCATTTAGCATGAGGGTTATGAAGACTCATCATAATAGTGATTATTTCATATATATTATGAAATACCTTATTAGGATATCAAAAATATCTGAAAACTAATTTCTTACCTTTTTAATGCTGCATCAATTCTAACTACAGGCTGGTGACAGTGAAGTTTTCCTCACCAGGGTGGTCCAGTAACTGGCACAAACTTCCTCCTCGGGCACCTTGTGATACATGCCGATGCCCAAGGGATGCATAGCTGTCCATATTACCATGGTAACCCAGGTCATCTTGCTGAGGAGAAGTATCTTGATTTCCACCTGCACAAGAAGATGACACTGTGTGACCTCTGATTATAGATGTTGGATAGGATCCATGGGCTGGTGCCCTTATCCCTGGGCCTGTTAGTGTCATGTCTCTCTTGTGTGAAGGCATAGTAGTGGCAGTAGAGCGCAGATCTTCATAGCTCTGGGGACTATGAGCAACATTTCCACCGGGCCCATACCAGCAAGGAGAACTGCTGTAACTAGGAGAGTCATACTGTGGGAACTGGTCCTTCGATACATTGTGTGGACTCATGGCAGAGCCACACTGTGTCAGTAGACGAGGACTTGGAGACAGTGTAGGGCTGAATGTCCTGGTAACATGGCCATATGCTTGTGTTAGAGAGGCAGGCTTAGGGGACTGCTTTAAGACATCTGACTGAGTCAAGTGACTGGGAGAAGCCGTGTCTGATGGGTACGTGTGGGCAAATCTCTCATCTGAAGATGGAGTAGATGTCTGAGCTGAGTATGGAGAGGGAGAAGGGTATTCACAGGGCTCAGGAGCATGACTGAGAGGTGACAAGCTACTGCTATCACCACTATAATAATCTAGTGTTTCCTGGTAAGGCCCCCCTGTTGACGTCACCTGTCCTGTCACAGTAGAGACTGTGATTGTTGGTTTTTTAGATTTTGGGGGTAGTGGTCGATCTCTTTGACAAGGGGAAAATCCTCCTCTGCCCCGTCCACCCCTGGGCTGACGGCCTGTAGAAGCACTGCGCTTCAGTCCACCTCCGTGAACTGGTGGACTAGTTGGTGAACCGGGGGGTAGCTGTCCTGTTTCCTTCTCACTCTGGGACTCTGTCTTTTTCTTGCGACCACGAGTTGGCTTTGTTCCTCCATGAAACAAAACATTTTGACTCCAATTGTATGAAGGTCCAGAAGAATTTTCATTCCAATCTAACATCAGCTTCTCCAAACTTGACAAACTCGACTGTCCTTCAGGCACTAACACGTCC
Source organism: Corydoras maculifer (assembly GCA_019802435.1). Lineage (NCBI taxonomy): Eukaryota > Metazoa > Chordata > Actinopteri > Siluriformes > Callichthyidae > Corydoras > Corydoras maculifer. The sequence continues at coordinate 3,289,419 of JAFMOD010000226.1, forward strand.
CTCGGACAAAATGACCCACTGAAATTTCCTAGTCCAGTATGGGAGGAGTCAGACGACGACTCAGAAAATGTGTCAGGAAAAGAACGCTGCTTAGCTTTTTGGGGTGTGTAATTTGATATATCCAGAATGTCTTTTGACTCCGAACTAGTTCCACTAATTCCAAAGTCTGAATAACCATGGAACTGATGAGGGCTAAATCCATCACCCCCCCAGTTAGCTCCCTCTTGCCTATGACCCCATACAGTTAAGCTCTGGTGTTGTCTAGGGCCTTCAGGGGAAGACAGCGATGAGGAAAAGGGGCTAGTCTTCGAAATTGACATATAACTAACCCCAGGGGATACAGGACCAGCAGACTCACCGTGCTGCATTACAACCTGACTAGGCCCTGAATAACCACTGTAATGACGTTTTGCAGAGATCTGATAATTTGAATAATTAATCTGTCTTTGTGTAGAAGGAGCAGATGTGGATTTAACACCATATGTATAACTGCAGTCACTTGGCCTGTGTTGCTTTGGCCCCTGTGGTGTACTTCCACTATATGAAGAGGAATATTGAGAAAAAACAGCAGAAGGATAAGGAGAATTTGGAGAGCGGGAGAGGGAAACAGCAGGGGATTTGGAGTAGGAAATAGTCGGGGATGTCTGTGATATGCTGAATGAATACTGGGTTCTAGCGGCAGAGTTGCTTTGAATTTGGGATGAGGAAACCTGGCCTCCCTCACCAGTACACGCAGCTACTTTGGGACTTCTTTTAGAAAAAGCAGGAGACCAGCAATGGGCTGCACCTGGGCTCCTTCCCTCATAACCTACTGTGATTTTTCGTGCATCTTGGTGTCCTGTAGGGCTAGACATAGACATGTCCAGTAAGTCTGTTGAGTCATCTGAATCGAGCAAAGAGCGAAAGTATCCTGAAAACATTCCCTGACACTCTTCCCCGCTGCTACCTGCTCTAATACCTCCAGGGCTGTGGTATACCACTCCCTTGCCAAGATCAGAAGCTAGAAAGCTTCCACGAGACAAGATTGCACCTTTACCACTACCTGCATTTTCAAGGTTATCTGGACCAAATTTTTCACCCCACTCACTATTTCCATTCTGCCAATCTTGATTCTGACCTCGCTGATAAACTTTCAGTTCCCCATTCTTTTTTGAACGCCGTTTTTGAACTTTTTCCCCCGGCAGATGGAGGCCATCCTCACACATAGCTACCCTTCTCATTCTAGCTCTGGGTCCCTTTCCCCTCTTCCGTAGCATTCCAGTTTCAGACAATGGAGCTTTTCGCTTTTTGCCAATTGTTTCAAAGAAATCACAAAATGATCTCTTAAATGCCTCAGAGGATCCAACCATACCTCCCCCTCTTCCTCCCATACATCCAGCACGACCACCTCGCCTGCGAAAGCCTGTAAGGCGATGCAATAGGGTAGAGAGATTTGGATTTTCTGGAGATGTGTGAAAAGTCTCAGGTTCAGTCGGAGTCCAACAGCGAGGTGGAGAGCAGCGTCCAGTGGTGGGTGGTTGCCTATTTAGAAAGGCCATTTTAGAGAGAACATCTGCGTATTCTACTTTAACATCATTTGTGTCATTAGCATAACAGGGCATAGGAGATGGCAGCTTGACTCTCCTCCTGCGTCTGGGTTTTTTGGGCTCTGTAGCATTTGCAGCTCCAGCTTTAGATTCACGTATGTCAGGCTGTCCAGGCAGAGCCTGCTTAGGGGGACGCCCCCTACGTCTTTTTAGGATAATAGGTAACTCTCCAGGGGGAAACATCACCATTACACTTTTCCCATTGTTTTTCATGCGGAGAAGAGGAGTGGTTTCCCTTGAAAGATGTGTACCCAAATCTCCACCTCTTTCTCCTTCTTTAACTTCTCCCCCAGTTCCAACTTCCCGATGTGGTCCTACTCCAACAGACTCTAAGGATGAAATTTTATAGCTTTTCTGTCGTCGACTAAGGTGTACAGGAATTCTTGCAATTTTCACCACTATCTTCCTTACCCCCAAAAAACGACCATGTTGTCTACCTCTTGTTGATGTTTGAGACACAATGTTGCCTTCACTTGCAAATTCCATATTTACATTATGAATCGACAACATACCAGATGATTTCGATGAGGTTGGTAAAATGGAGGTGGATGAAAATTTCACAGATCGTTCTTCTTTCATGTCTTCTGTCCAGTTGTTTTCATTTTCCTCCTTTTCTTTTTGATCCTCTTTTTTCAGCACATCTTCAGTAGGTCTTCGTAAACGAGATGACTTGCGAAGGTGACAAGGAAATCTTGGTCGAGCAGAACTTCTTAGAGTGTATTTCCGCTCTGCATCAATTGGGGTGTTAAATGAACTGTGATTTTCACTAGAATTGTGGCACATGTCAGGTTTAATTATGGCATCTTTTTTTGGTATGTTGTCATTAAGAGGGTCTGAATTTACCTTACAAACAGGACTGGGTTGAATATCTGAATAGTTCTGAGTCAGTTGATTACTCTGTGACTGCACTGTTGGATGGACAAAAGAGGCATATGTCTCAGGTTTGGGTGTTAGAGACAGATCTTCTGGCACCAGGGAAGTTTTCTCTTCGATAACTGATTTGTTCATCTCTGCATGTGTAAACTTGTCAATCTGCACATGGGCATCCATCTGAATGTGTGTTTGAGATTGCTGATGTTTGTTTGAGTGCTCTGTTTGTGTATTCTGTGGTTCAAACGATTGGGTTTGCTGGTGCATGTGAATCTGTGGTTGTGTGTGCTGCTGGATGAGCATTTGTTCATGCATGTGCATTTGTTCTGCAGTGTCCATTTGTCTGCGTCTCCTTGTTTGCCGCTGATACTGGTCATCAAGATTACGAAGGCCATTAGCCAATGAACGAGATGGATATAATCTGTAGTGCAGTGAAGAGGAAGGGTCAGATTCAGTAGACTCTGCTGTAGCGTCTCCAGCTCCAACATCTCCCATCCAGGTGTTTTCAGCCCCACTGCATTCCTCTTCAGCCAGTGCTTCACAAGCCACACGCACACTTCCAGAGCGCAGGCGGCCTGACAGGCGGTTCATTACACCCCGAACTAAAAGATGTCAGGTATGTATGTATATGATGTGTGGATCTTTGATAATCTGTAGCAGCTGACCAAGGTAAGTCTCTCCTTTTCAATATGTAGTAGCTGCTTGCTGGCCAAGACTTTTAATTAAAAGAAGCTTCACAGATGTCTATAGGAAATTCGCTAAAATTATCAGGCAATTTTGATCTGTGGAGTAAAGTCAAATAAAATAAATTAAAAATTTTACCAAATCAATAAAGGATTGTTATAGAAATGAATTTTCACAGATTTGATGTTACTCTTACCATTTTTCTTCCATCAGCCATGTTTTGTGTTATCCCTGTGGATAAAAGGACAATTGTTACCATGGTGATACAGTTGGAGACCAGCTGTAACCATAGCAATAGAATATGAGTGCAATGGTTACTATGGTTACAGTTTCCTAAACAATACATCAGTCTTTACCATGACAATACAAATGATGTGAACAATATTATACAGACTAACAAAAGAAAGTGATGACCTTCACACGTGTCCTGTCCTGACATACTGTTATCTATGACACAAATCACTTCACCAAAACTTCCCATGCACTTTGATTTGCACTGAAAGACTTGTAGTACCCACTGTATGGCTTCCATCACTGATACATTTTTTATTCTTGATGTTGCTTTCACCCCTATAAACCTTCATCTAATTCAAATCTAATGGCACTTTCTTTTTGTAAACATCCCTTTACATATCCTAAAATATATGCTTTTTATCTTATTCCAGCACACATCCGCTTAATGACAAAAGCATAATTGTTTTTGTTAAAAATTACATTGCAAATCCTACATAGAATATCCAATATAGATATTTTTATTAGTCTGTAATCTAGTGCCTTTTAATATGGATTTTAAAATAACTGTTATTTTGAGTTGTAATTATTATTTAGAAAAATGACAAATATCTCCTAATTGTAATGATTCAGAATCAGGTTAATTTTCACTAAAATTTATTTATTCATCAGTATACGAAGCACTAGATGACTTGAAGAATGTTGACATTCCAGATCATATGTAATCTGTGCTTTAATGCATATTGCTTGATTTTAAATAAATTTTAGGTTATTATATAGTTTGTTTTGATACACAACACATTCATCAGTTTATCATCAGTTTTGTTACTGCGATTGGCTGCTTCTGCTCAACAGGGGGCAGCATAGGGAAAAAATGAAGTTCCTGAGTTCCTGAGTTACCAATATGCATAAGAAAACGTCACAGATCTATGGACATATCTTCCTGAGCAATATAATTAAGAAAATGCTGACTATGTCAATACACATTTATTTAGTAGTAATGCACTAATTACAGACATACATATTAGCAAAACCCATGAGGTGAACATGTTCGCACATTTCCATTCATCAGTTTTGATTTTGCACATGGTTCTTATTAGCAACTGGCTAAAAAAAGGGAAGCAGAAGGAGAGGAGTAACAGACTGAAACAAAAACGTGCTGTTGGTCAAAAAAAATGTGCTGTTGGTCAAAAAACTTTTTCTATTTCCTTGTGATACACTAGCAGACAGACACAAAGCAAAGCCAACAGAATAAACTGCCTAAAATCTGCCTAAAAAAGACTATTGATTAAACAATCATCGCTGTTACCCTAATAATGACACGTGTTGTGCTAAGTCTTAATATAAACTTTTTTTGCTTATCGACATTGAACAATCAATAGCCAGGGGTGGGATTTAAAGTACTGCTTACATAAATGGAAACTATTTCCTTCTATATTTGTGCATATTTACTACAGAATACAGAAAATAACCAGAATCCACTTAGTTCTGAACAACTGCAGATCTGCTATACGATTCAGTCCTGTGGAGCAATTATCAGGTCAGACTAATTGGCATGCATGTTTTCAGACACGTTCATAATGCTGAAAACATGGAAATAGTTTTATAGTCTCTGACCTGTGCATCAGAAAACAGATCTCAATCAGACCTAACTGGTTGCTTCCTAACTGAATCAATGGGCATTTTATTTATGTTCTATACAGTTTTAGAAGCAAATATGTAACAGTATATGCCTTTTTATGTTAGAATTTAATGATGTTAGTGAACGTTATAAGGCTGTCATTGATAAATATAAGTGGTTTTTCCTGACATGAATGATCCCCTCAAAAGTATAACACTGCAAATAACATTGTTGTATTGTTGTTTGTTCTATTTCCATTCTTTTGAAAAGTACATCAAAAAAGATGGGAAAAGGGTTTTAAAAACATATTTTTATTATTTACTGTATCTGTTTATTAAAATATCTTAAGCCCTTAAAACCAAAAAGTTTCTCTTTCAATATATCTGTTTAAGAAATATAGATACAGTATATAGAGTACAGATACAGTATCGTGTTTTTAATATTTATTAACTAAGGTACTTGCTCAGGCGGGTATTTCTGCCACCCCTACCCATACCTCTTAAATTTTCTGAATTTATTACTTGACTCCTGAGACCATATATCTTGTGGTTCTCATTGATTGATGCTATTAAGTGATATTACATTATTCTTAAAAACCAACATAGGAAGATGTAAACCCACATATCAGTGTTACTTTTTAAGACATACACACATGCCTTACTCACATCAATACACATTTATCTCTTACTACCCAAGATGTGCCTGCAGCTTCACTTACTTTTCACTCTGTTTTGGATGCATTTTTTTTTTCTTGCCAACACATGTAAGTGGACTGTTTTGACTCACAAGCAAAGTGTGTCTACACATGAGGCTTTTAAGTTTAAGCAGAAAATGGTTGTTTACTATATCTCTAACCAAGTTTAATTCTTACATCACCATAAATAACATTCCTTCCAGAGGTTTCTAGTTCTTTCCACATGCTATTTCAATTCCTTATCTCATCCACTCTCACTTAGCTCTAACTATTCTGTCCTCTTCTTGCAATCTGCTGCATTTTCTGTGTAAAAATTCTGACCACAGACCAATTACAGTGCTTCACTGTGATGCCAATAAAAGACAACACTATTTGTGAACCAATCAATGAAACACCTGCCCATGGGCCATGTCTTCCCATAACAACTATATACCAAAAATGTATTCATCACTTGAGCATTGTTCAATATTTTTAAGGTTTTGATCCTGCTTTTAACCTTAACACATGGATATTTTAAAAATATCATTATAAATATAAAACACACATACATACATACAGTTACTGGGCATTGGATACACAGTCATTTTCCCTTTTTTAAAACATATTGATGCATTTTGTAGTTCTACAATTATAGCCTGTTGTTTATATGTATTTTTTGTACATAATTTGTTCATCCACTTTACTTTGTTCCCTTATAATCTCGTAACAGCCACAGGACCACCACAGATTAGGTTTTATTTAGGTGGTTGTATTATTCTTGGCAATGTCTGCAGTGATGTGGTGGGGATGTGTTTGTTAGACTACTTTGAGCACCAGACGTGCTTCTGAAAGTTGTGAACATCTCATTGACCCAGCCCCAACTCCCCCGGAATAAGAATTATTTACCATCTAAAACTGTCTAGCCACCAGCAGAATGTCCAACACACAGAATTGCCGAATGTCCAACACAAACTGTGCAACTTTAAATTAACTACTATGTTAGATCTGCAATTTGGCACAATAAGGTAAAATGTGTAAAAATTTTAAACAGCCCTAAATACAATATGATGTCATGTTTTTAATGTGTCAGTAAGTTCTTCTACAGGACACATTAACTTACATTTAGACATTAAAAAGATTTTTTTTTTACATAATTTCATATTGAATGTGAGCAGTATGGTGGCTTAGTGGTTAGCATGTTTGGCAGGTTCAAATCCCAATCTGGGTGAAGTTTCCATGTTCAACCCATGGCCATGTGGTTTTCCTCCGGGTTCTCCAGTTTCCTCTCACAGTCTAAAAACACGGATTGATGGTAAATTGTATGCTCTAAAATGCCCCATATAGTTTGTGTGTGTGTGAGGGTCCGTGAGTGTCGTCCCCCCCATTGACCCTAGTAGAGTATTAAGTGAAAGAGAATGAATAAGTGAGATATTGAATGCAACGATTCATATTTTTTGTCACGGCAAGTTATTTTTTACATTTAGATTTAAGATAATATAAAACTGCTTTTTATAGGATTATATAGAATGTTTTGTTCCATTATAAAATATTATTGTATATTGTATATATTGTATAGATATTATTGTAGCAGATTTTTAAAATAGAGAATAAGCTCACATCTGTTCAAAGTAACAACAGAATCTGAGCATCCCAAAAGCATTAGTATCTCACAACACTCACAGACACTAGAGCAGGCCCCCTTGCCAGATTGTTTGCAAACTTTGGGGGGGGGGGGTGTAGTCATTTCCTCTTGTAGTAATTAATGTGAAAAGAGGCATAATGCAAAGGTTTGGGCACTTTTATAGATTTAATTTTTTTTTTCTTTTTTAACAAAGTCTCAAATCCTAATTAGCTTTGTTGTGTTATTACTTGTTCTGTGAATGTAAATAAGCAAATATTAAAGCTCATGAATACTCTTGATTCCTCAAAGCTTGTTCCAACAATCAGCAGGCACTGGTGCCTTTAAGCGGCTGCCTAGCACTATGAAGGTAGCTAAGCATTTTGTTCTGTTTATAAAGTAATTAAGAAATGCCAGTTAAAAGGTATGGTAAAACTCAAGCCTGTTTTTCAAAAAAAAAAAAAAAAGAATGAATGTTAAGTGATGGATGATGTTTTGCTGTGCAGTGACCAGTCCACAAATATGACCTTAATGACAGGACTCATTCATTCATTCATTATCTTCCGCTTATCCTCTATTAGGGTCGCAGTGGGGTTCCCCATGCTCATCCAGGGGAGAATGTCTCGGGCGCTGGGCAGACAGACCCAGGACAGGGTGCCAATCCATCGCTGGGCACACACTCACTTACACAGACACACTCTATAGGGGGCAATTTTATGAGAATTCAATTAACTTGTTGCATGTTTTTGGACTGTGGGAGGAAACCGGAGAACCCGGAGGAAACCCACGCAGACACGGGGAGAACATGGAAACTCCACCCAGATGGGGATTCGAACCGGGAATCCCTAGCGCTGAGAGGCGAATGTGCTAACCACTAAGCCACCGTGCCGCCCATTAATGACAGGACTATTTTATAAAAAAAAAACAATGTGCAGTAGAATGTTTTGATGAAAAAAGGTGCAGAGTTTAATGGAATGAACACTTCTCCAACTGTCAAGCACAGGGGTGATATGATGATGCGTTGTGTTGCAGCCATCATGAATGTAAAGCAGACAATGCTCCTAAACACATCTAAAGACACAAAGCTGAAAGCTTTTTATAGTCTTTATAACAAAGATCTCTGAAATTTACCCAAATATAGAACTCAGCAGTATTTAGAATTGATATGAGATGTTTGCCATAAATAACAGCTTCAGGTTGATGCAGCAGATTGTGTTGAGGTTAAGGTTTTTTAAGGGTAAAAAAGGTTGTGTTTTCTGAAGAACTTCGAATCCCATGTGACTATATTTATCATAGTAGCATTTTGAATTCTCATTAACGGGAAATTAAAATGCATATATATCCAGGCCACATACACATTTTTTACTAATTACAATATGTTTTTGAGTTCATAAATTGAATACCTATAATAAAAGAGGATCACCATTACGCAAAACTTCTGTTTGAACACATGTCTGATTAAGAGGTTTAATTAATCAATGCTCGTTTTACCCGTTTTTAATTCATCAGATCATAAACATAATGTGGCAATAACATTTAAATTTTATTTGTTAAAAGAATATAAATATATGATGGTGGAGAAAGGCATGCATTTTTTCCTGAATGCAGATACATGCACATGTCTCCTGTATGCATTCCCTTGGGGGTTCATACTGCACCTTGTCACTAACTGATGACTCTCCTCTCCATTTAAGTTATCTGCTATCTTTTGAGCTAACAGGTCAACAAAGATCTTCTCATCACAATCAATTGTTCAGCAAGTCATTGCAGTGCACCTGGGGCACTTATGCACAAAACTAGTTAGCAAAATTTAGCTGTATTGCTAAAAAAAAAAAAGAAGAAGACGAATGCTTCAGTAGTTGTGACCCACAATGTTTTGCTTTTATTTTCAGAATCTAATTTATTTGTTTTAGAACAGAAAATACAATGATAACATCTGGAGTACTGTACAAGACTAAGAAACGGTTAACTAATTTTGATCCGGTTAAAAGTAATTTATATAAGAATATAAGAATAATATAATGATTATGATGATGAACATATTCTCCTCATATGTGGTGCATGCTTCTATCAAAAATTTGACAGTCATTAAGACATGCTGACATGATGTATATATGATGTATATAAAGATATATAAATTCGGGTTTGTGTTGTTGGTGAGAGTTTCTTACTCTCTCAGACCTGTTTTCAGTTTTACAGCTACTGTACTGTTATGTCTTGATTAACATCTTAGTTGCATCAATGCTTTATCCTAGCTTGAACCTGGTGGGATGGGAAGTAGGGGTTTCATAGAACCTTGGTCTATAAGTCACTGTTTGCTGTTGTGATCAATTAATTATGGGCTTATGATTAGAATTACGTCACTGCCATTAATTTCCACAAAAGCTGTAAGAATGTTTACTTAAAAAAATTTCACACAATTTTATAAGCAGAAAAAAATGGTTGCTTACTATATCTTTAACCAAGTTTAATTCTTACATCACCATCAATAACATCCCTTCCAGAGAGATTCCACAATGCATTTTGGCCACAGTATAGGTTGACATGTTTATCTGAGATTGTATTTGCCTAATTTTTATGAGATAATTTTTTTGTGGGTAGCATTGCTGCAAAAAGGTCCCAAGTTTGATTCCCATGCATGTCTTCCCCTGTGTTTTTACAGTTTTTTTCTTTGGGAGTTTTTGTTACCTAGCATGCATGTGCTTGTCTGTGTCTGCTCTTGCACTGCATTGTACTGGTTAACTGTTCTTTTCTGGTTAACTGTGAGCTTTTTCCTACCTTTCACCCAAAAGGCACTGGGATCTGCACTAGTAAACTAAGGATATCCTGGCATTTTATACACAATTTAAATGTTTTGGTGAATATTAATTACAATATTTTTTTTCATCCTGTGTCTGTGTGCATAAAGTGAATGTTTGCACAAACAAAAGTCTGAAAGAACATGGCATGTGTGTTGGTGTGTGTGTGTGTGTGTGTGTGTGTATGTGTACATAGTGTGCATGTATAGAGAGGTGTATTTGTGTGTGTTTACACAAGTGCATGTGTTTCAGTGGGTGTTTTAGAGAAAAGCTCTCACTCACTTGAAATGAGAGTGCAGTAGTTGCTAAGATACAGGCAGCAGCCCTGACAGTGTGTGAGGGCGAGTGATGGGGGGTGCAGTAGGGGAGGGTGAGTAAGACATAGAGAAAGTGAGAGAGGGGTAAGAGAGAGAGGGCAGAAAGTATGATGCAAAATAGAAAGAGAGGTGAGAGTGAGAAAGGGGGAAGGGGAAAGAACCAGAAACACAAAGAAGGGAGGTAGAAGTGGGTCACGGGGTCCACAGAGACATCCAATGACACTCTACAGAAACACAGCTGTCATCATCCACAGACGCATATATATGCACACGTAGAAATGTCTGCCCCATGTCTCCTCTCCAGGTTGCTCTTCTTCTACTCAGCATTCCCCCATCGTACTCCACTGCTCCACTTCTCCCTTTCTCTGTCTCATAGCTTGTCTCTCAAACTGCTCTCTTTCACTTTCACCCTCCCACATTCACTCCCTATTCCTACCTCTGTATGGCCCCCACTCCCTGTCTCCCTCCTCAGCTCTTTTCCTTTCTCATCCCCAGTTGCAGGAAATTCCTAATAATCTTCATCATCAGAGGTTCTCTTCAACTCCGGTTCCTGCCAAAGCACGCACATAAACATATTCTCTCACACACACTTACTCTTATTAGAGTATTTCAAATACATATTACTGTGATTTTGGCATCTACCTTAATTATTCTACCAATGTGTGTGTCTGTGTGTGTGTGTGTGTGCGTGTAGGTCCAGGGCATTTTCTTATATGGTAGTCAGGGGCCTCCCCGAGTGTGTATGGGATTCCTTTGAGAGCCCAGTTATCACACACAGCCCAAAGATATGTAAATCAGGTGAAGTTGAGATATTAAATTGCCACTAGATGTGAATGTAAATATGAATGTGTGTCAGTTTTAGGTCTATAAATACTGACTTCATGGCAAAAAAACATGCATATTATGTAAGATGTTTATACAACCAGGTGTAAACCACAGTTTACTTGTAGATATAACACATTAAAGTAAATTAAATAGCCCGTCACTTCCAATGTAGGTAATAGGGTAATCTATTCTGTTCCTTTTATTAATCGTTAGTTTATGTCAATATGTAGAGACTTTTATCAAATGTGATTTAGAAGCATCCCAAATTAATGGTCACAGCATCCAGAAAGTAATAAAGGATAAGGGTCTTGCTTAAAAGCCTACACTGGCAAGCTTTTAGAAACCCCGACATTCTTACCCTGTTATTGTTTGCTTGGTCTTGTTCTGAGGTTGAGGCCATGTCACTGTAACTTCAGGTATTGTGTATTATGGATTTTTGTTCTTATATAGCAGTTTTAGGTTCAGATCTTTGTGTATTTTAGTATGGGCACAGTGGTGAGCTTTTTGGCTTTTTTTGCGTTTTGTGCTTCCATTTAGGGGCTTTTAGACTAACAGTCCTCCATTTAGCTTTTTGTTCATTGCTGCTTTGATTTAGTGACAAGCACGTTACATTTAACATGCAAGCTAGGCACAATTTTCTTCTTTGTCCGTTCTGTTTCACAATGTTTGCAGTTTGGTTTACTTATGGGTCACCCTCAGTTATCTTTTCTTGTTTTTTCTTGCCTTATTCAGGAAATTATAAGTTATGTTCCATGACTGATATTAAGATTAAGATGATCCTAATTTCTTTAAGAAAACCTATTTAAAAAAACTTCTGATTAAACTAATTGAAAGTCCATTTTATTAAAAGTCTTACCATGTGTAAACATTTATTTACACATGGTAATTTTTTTCTAAGCAACTCTAAATAATGGCTGCATTATATTTTTATAAAACTAGATTTTCTAGAAAATATGTCACACATCTTACTGTCATTTGGCCTCTCATGTATCCGGGTCAATCAGCGGCATTTAAAAACACCACAAAGACTAACAATCACTGGGCCAACTAGCATGTGCAGTCTGCAAATAATAGAAGAGCTGGATTATGGACCTGACTGGGTCGTATCTGACACATCACCCACTATAAACAAACCATTTCAACACCACTTTTGATAATATAGCTACTTCCAATGGAGAATACGCCAGATGACAATTCCATATTAAGCTTAATATGGCATTGTCACTGTCAGCCCCTATTCCTTTATTTTCAGAAAAGGTAGAGATGAAAATCAGACTATGTATGCTTTGATTCACAAAGCTGAACAGCCCATCAACATCATCCTTCCAGCATTATGCTCAAAAAACTGACAGAACCAACTAATGCCAACAGTTTAGAACATTGAAGACCTAGCTTTGGCTGCCCGCCAAACATCAGCTTGGCGCTTTAGGCCTTTGTGAGGTTTCCTGGCACTGGTGACCACGTCTTTTGTTTTCAATACATTTGGTAATGAGCAAAAAAAATCTGTCCGCAGTCTCTAACTGCAACAGCAGCAGCCTGCATCTGTCAAAAAACAGATCACATCAACAGCTCAGTCATGGTCAGATCATCAGTATACCTGATGGGTTCCAAAGAAGAAGGCAGTATGTGATCCAGTGTATTTATACAGAAAAAAAAAAAAAAAGAGAGGACAACATTCCACTTGCTCATACACACTGAGCCAAGGACAAGCAATTTCCCCTCTTTATTACTTGTTGCCTTTTCTTCTAATGTATTCACAGCACCAGTATTATATGTGTGTTATAAGTGTGTTGGACTGGCAAAAGTACATATGTCCAGGGTTTATTAATGTGTTTTACAAGTAAATCACCACTACCCTAATTTGAAAGTGGTTTAGAAATATTTTGGTCACATAACACAACGTGTGACTATATTTAATAAAGCCGAACATCAAGAAGAAAAATCAGTCAGATTTATTTATAATTTACATTATAGTGTTATTATAGTTTAAATCACTGATACCTACCTAGATTTTATCAACTAAGTGGCTGAGCAATGTTAATTTTACTTTTTTATGTATGTTTTATGTTATATATGATATAAAAGTTATATTATTTTAACATACACTTAAAAAATATCTGCCTGTGGCATATCACAAACTGCATGTTTGTAATTGGAGCACTGATTGATAGTATCTTTCAATAAATGTAATCTGCGTGTAATGCCATTCACCTTTATTGCACTGTCTGATTAAATACAAAGCTAAAAGCTACAGTCCAAACCATAAACCCTTTTCCAATAAAACGGTAATGAAAGTGAAATTTGTAAACATCAAATGCCTATTAAATATAATTCAGCATAATGGACGGGATTCTCTTGAGTTAGTTAAATAGTACAATAAAACTTAAAGAAAATATCTGTAACATGACATCCATGACTAGAGGGTTTCTCTCCCCAGCAATGAGGACCATAGTTACAGTCATCTCAGCAAATTACGGATTAGATTCAGCTGTGGTTCAATTCATTAATTATCATTCTTTTATAAGCTCAGTGTATCTGAGTGTCAGTGCTGGGACTTTGTTTTGCCATATGTAAAATTTTTCTTGAGGGGCACTGCCATGTTTAACTTGCCCCTCATGCACTTTTTGTCAGTGCGTTTCATTTATTTATTTTGTGTAGGCTGCCTATGTGCAGTTGTAAGAATGGTGTACCACCTGACATATGGTTTGAGTTGTAGAGGTCACATGCTCATCTGAGGCATTGTATGATGATATGCATTATATGTAGGATGTGCACATGCACATTTCTTTTTTGATGTTTATTTTAATTTAAAAAATATAATTATTATTTCTCCCTTGTGATTTTCTGTCTCATGGAGTCAGCTGTGCCCATGTTTAACAGCATGCCATGCCCCATGACGAATCACAGGCTTTCTAATATTTTATTTCTGATGTCATCAATTTACTTGAAATAAACAGAAGTGGGTTATTACCAATAAAGCCTTTACCTATACCCATTTCCTATATCTACCATTTATGTACACAATATACAACAAGGAAACTGTTTGGGGCTACACGATACAGGTAATTTAAAAAAAAAATGGAAATAAATGTCCGAAAACAGATGAAAAGAAATGGACAAAAAAAAAAGCTTGCACTCTCTTGCTTTTTAGATCGCTCTTGCTTTCTCCCACTCAAACAGTGCCACCAATCATTACCCCCCCCCCCAACTTCCAAGTAGTTCCATTTCTTTTTTTCTGTCCTTTCCTAATCTTGTGTTGAGTCCCATTGAACACCTCATCAACTTTTGCCATCCATTTAACCTTTTGAACTCTGCTTATTGTTCCCTATTTCCATTCCTGCTTCAAAGTTAGCTCTATCTGATCTGCATTCAGTGCTCTCTCACTCGCCCACTGCCTTGCTCCCCACACACAGTGTTCTGGAACACACGGCGATGAGCGCATGCACACATATTGAACGAGACCTTGAGGCCAGCTTTTTGGAGTGGGGCCTCTCCACTGCGGCCCTGACTTCCTGACATGACCACCAATAACACACGCTCACTTTCTCTCTCTTACACTTACACACACACACACACACACACACACACACACACATGCCCGCACACACACCCTGAACCCAGAGCACCCCTGTTCCACTGTTGCTGTGGGAGACGCTGCAGCAGAGCCCGTTGCCAAGGAGAAAGGCTGCTGGCTGCCTGTTTAAACAACAATGGCTGCCTTGTGCACATTCCAGCTCTGGAGCGCATGCAGAGGTACGAACAGTTCTCATGCACATCAGTTCTAAGCTTGAGTGATTTGCCAAAAAGTTTTTTTATGATACTTGAGGACATTTTAATGGAACATGGTATTTGCCTAATTATTAATGCACTACTCAGTAGTACTTATAAAACAGTGGTGCCTCTTAATAAATAGAGTAATAAAGCATCTGACATCTGAAAATTCACTTTTTTTTTTAGATATTCTTATCATTCATCCATAGGATGTGCACAAGACAACATGCCTCAGTCCCTTGATCAGGAAATGTCACTCACACAGTCGCTGTCACATGTCAAGGATGAAAACACTGCCTCTGTCTGTTTTTACTACCCTCTACCATTTTTGCTTATGCTCTATCCTATTGGCTTTGTTTTAATTATTTCATCTAAGGACAATGGTTTATAGCAAACTAATCTAGCTTTTTGCCTCAGTCTTCCATCAGGACCAGTCTCAGACTTTTTACCCAGCTATTTTTTCTCACCTACCAGAATCTTAATACAGTCTGTCTTATCTTCGCTCATCGCCCCTCCCCTTTTTTCCCCACTATCTTCTTCTGCAATGTCTCTCTTTCACAGACTCACAGACACAGACACACACACAGACACATACACACAGGCACAAACACACATATAACCACCCTCTCTCTCCACTAAAGTGTATGCTCTCTCACTCCTCATTTCTCCATCACTAGCTTTCTGGCAAAGGAAGTGTGCGTTCCCCAGGGGGAGCTAGGCTCATTAACTTCCAGCAGACAGAGAAAGAGCTAGAGCGAGAGAGTGAGAGTGAGAGAGAAAAAGAGAGAGAGAAGGCAAGTGACCAAGGAACAGTGAGATAGTAGTACTAAGGGAAGATGGGGGGGCTAAAAACACTTTAATGGAAGGGTGTATTCAAAGATAACGCACATGGGTCTAGGTTGATTGACAAAGTGAAAGAAATTAGTAATATAAAAAGCAATGAGAAAAGAAAAAGACAGATTTTAGATTGTCACTGAAATGACAATAAACATATGATGGACCTTGAGATTTTGATACACATAACCACGCACATGCTCATATGTTCAGTGAAGAAGGTGTAATGACTGATGGAGTAGCCAATTTGACTTAAATGTTTTGCATAAGAAACAGTTTTAAAGCCCAGAGCAAAACAGCCCCTCTTTCTTTCCCTCACATTGTCTGTACTCTTTGTACTCACATGTTCTTTTCCTTATATATATATATATATAAAAGGTAACACACCAAGTATGCATATGGACATCTGAAGACATCTAGAAGTGACAGAGTGTGTGGAGGGCATGACTTACTGGGTTCCCAATTTGAATTGTTGAAAAAGTGATGTTAAAGGCAAATACTAAGCAGAAGATGAAGCCATCAACAAATTATTACAGTAAGAAATTACCAACTTTATATTCCTTTTTTTTTTTTTTGTTTTACATTACATTATTTTTGGCGGCACAGTGGCGTAGTGGTTAGCACGTTTGCCTCTCAGCACTAGTGATTCCCGGTTCAAATCCCCATCTGGGTGGAGTTTCCATGTTCTCCCCGTGTCCGCATGGGTTTCCTCCGGGTTCTCTGGTTTCCTCCCACAGTCCAAAAACATGGATCAAGTCAATTGAGTTCTCCAAATTGTCCCATATAGAGTGCGTTTGTGTGCATGTCTGTGTTTGTGAGTGTGTGCCCAGCGATGGATTGGCGCCCTGTCCTGGGTGTATCTGCCCAGCGCCCGAAACGTTCTCTTCTGGATGGGCATTGGGACCCCCCCCCCCCCCGCGACCCTAATATAGGATAAAGTGGAAGATAATGAATGAATAAATGAATTATATTATTTTTGATTTACCATTTTTCAAACATTTTGATAAACTCGTTTTTTGTCAGGTCAGTTTATAAACAAAAACAAACCTCTTACACATACACTAGATTTTTCTCTCTCTCTCTCTCTCTCTCTCTTTCTTACTATTTAATTATGTGTGTGCACGCTTTGTATAAATGAGTACAAAACTTACTCTTAGTATTATTTTTAACACAATTAACATTATTAGAATATTTGCAACACTTTTTTAGTTGAGTGTGAGTGATATTAAAGTGTGTCCAAATTACATGCTGACTAATGGCACTAGTGATAAAACAAAGATAATTATATAGACCACGTATTTATATTTATTGTTTCTTTTGTACGTTATCACTAAAATTAAAATGGATATGTTAATTGAATTTAATATAACTGCAAACTTTTTGTTTTGGCAGAACATAGTTGTTGATAATTGCTGAAATGTAAATCATTGTTTGTTATGTTTTAAATCATAATGTTGAACTGATTTTATTACTAATCTTTTGTTTATGAATTATTTTGATGCATTATTTTTTTTTTTTAATGCATTACCAGTGTAGGTTGTTGCATCATTTTTGATATATTTAACCAACATTTTTTAAAACTGTTTTGTTTCCCTCTCTTAATTTGTCACCTGTCAATCTAACCACCCTTATATCACTGATACCATCAGAAGCCATTTTCTTTTCTTTTCTTATTGATTAATTTTTTGATATCTATTTGTTTTTAT
Source organism: Corydoras maculifer (assembly GCA_019802435.1). NCBI lineage: Eukaryota > Metazoa > Chordata > Actinopteri > Siluriformes > Callichthyidae > Corydoras > Corydoras maculifer. The sequence continues at coordinate 3,306,953 of JAFMOD010000226.1, forward strand.
ATTTTATAAATTTTGTTATATTTTATATTAGTATATAATATATATTTTTTATTCATGTTATATTTTAACTGTCTCAGTGTTTTTTCTAAAGCATATTTGAATCAGAAATCCTTTAAAGGTTTTATTATATTGTTTTATGTTTGTTAATTCTACAACTGAAAAGAAATAATTAAACCCTTAATGGATGAATGGCTGCGTAAATTAGTTATTCTGAATGAGTCACAAACAAACCAAATGCCAATAGTAAAAGCAAGTCTGGGAATGAAAATGTTGGCTTATTGTCGGTTTATTTTGTTCATCACAAGAATGAGGGTACGGAGGAGGAGGAAGATCTGTGGGCCAAACACTACATTTCTTCTAGCAGGGAGAAGAGCTCATTTTTAAAGATCAAGCATACACATGTATATACACATGCAGCTTAGCTTGCCATGTGCTGACATATTTCATAGTGTCCATCGAGGATGAATATAAAAGGTGCAGCAGCATATGAGGTGTAACCAAAAAAAAAAAAAAAAAAAAAAAAAAATCACACTTACCTTTTTTCCAGATTTTCTCAACTGTTTCACATCTCACTCACAAGCTGCATGTTTCCATGGCAATCCCTATCCTGCCAGTTTGTTACCTGAGAGAGGAGGGGGAGGGGAGGGGAGGAGGAAAAAGAGAGACAAAGATAGAGATGCATTGGCAAGGTTGACATCACCAGTTTGAGATCTATGGGTGTTTAATATCTTCAGAAGCCAGCACATTGTATACCATAACATCTGCTCTCCTGGGACATGTCCTTTCTGTAAGAAGACTTTACAGTGACATCTAAAAAACATCAGTTTAAAATCTCACACACACACACACACATATATATATATATATATATATATATATATATATATATATATATATATATATATATATATATGATGTCTTGTGTTTGGCATGCCATCTTCCTGTCCTCACATTTTTAAGAAGCAATGTAAAAGCCACACAAAAGCTCTTATTTCTCTGCAATTTGCATACCTCCATTGTTTACCGGTAATGTAAAGTTATTCTAGCATAATAAAAACTTGTTTTTATTAATGTCACACTTTGAAGATCTGTTTAATCCATTACCGTGTAGTTTTAAATGCATTCTTTACCTTTTAGAGTTTAGCTGCATCTTCATCCTTTAAGTCTGCTCTCATCATATATCAGCTACCAGTTTTGAAGGATGGGAGGCTAATTCCTGTGAGACATATGATCTCAGCTACTGCTTACAAATTGTCACTGGGTGGCTAAACACACTGCTCTTTTCAGTATAAATGAGCTAACAGATGGCTGTAATTGGTCGAGGTTATTTTGAATTTAAAAAAATAGAATGATACCCTGTACAGTCAGAGGGCAGGGACAATTATGTTGGTATGATCACTTGGTGTAACTGAGATATTGAGAATTAGGCCATTGTTAATGAAGGAAACAAAACAGTGCAAATCTAAGATCCCCACCACCTTTCCAACAAAAGCTTTTCTGAAAAATCTCCATTCACATTCCTCATGTTACTACAGGTTCCTCTGATTTGACCAAGTTTACACAGCAGCCTGTTTCAAAGGTGTTTGCCAAAAAATGTATTATCCTAAAGGACCTGGTAGCTCAGTGGTTAGGGTGTGAGGATATCGTTCTGAAAGTTCGGGGCTCAAATCCCGAGTCCACAGAAGATACAAGTGTGGGCCCTTGAGGAAGACCCTTAACCCCCATTGCTCCAGGAGGGCTCCATCATGACTGGTCCTGTGCTGTAACCCCAACCATTAAGTAAGGAAACTTGTAAGTCACTTTGTATAAAAAGCATCTGTAAAATAACCTAATGTCAAAAAACAGCTCAGAATTTTCTGCTGTGTCTAAAGAGACTGAAGATCATATGTCAAGCAATCGAAGACCATTGCTATACATTGCATTGCTCCATGTCTTTCATATACAAAAGTCTGTGGGGGAAAATTCTGTTAATGAATAAAGTGAGATAGGCATCATTGTCTTGCAGGATAATTCTACCACAATCCAGTTTATATCTGCTGGTTTTAAAGGATTTTTTGATAAGAAAAATCTACATCACATGTCCGCTTCATGATTTGTCACATTACCGTGTCTTTACTGAACCTGTTTATTTCTATTTATTATCTATGTTTTATTAATATTTTGTCTCATTTGATCAGAGAAGAAGGTTCCACTGAAAGTTTCAGGAATATTTTTGTTTGTCCTTGACAGCAATGTTTCTTTAAGCAATCCTTTGTGCAGTTAGTTCAACTGTCTTTTGATGCATCATTCATGTTTTCTTAGATCTCTTCTAAAGTGAGGCATATATAAGAGATTAAGGCCAGTGTGTTACCTTATAAATATTCCTCAGGGAGACAGGATGTTATGATAGACTATTCAAATGTTTTTGATAAATGAATAATGGGACATAAACTATAAATTATGACTGTTAAATCTTAAACATATGGATTTTTAGAGCTGCCAACAATTAGTAAAAGGTTTTCAATTTTGTATGAAGGGTAACAGTAAAATTTTAAATAAAAAAATCAAATCCCCTTTTCAGTTACGAGATCTGCCAATATTTGTGTATAAATGTTTTTTTTATTTGTTGTTTATGTAAACATTTCAAAAATGTTAATTCTTGGAGTTTACAAGCACATCATTACTAAAACTAAGGTAGAATGTTATTCAGAGTACCAACAAAAAGCAGAGCTATTATATACAAATGCTTCAGTAAACCAAATTCTTATATCACCGAAAAACAACTATTAAATCCAAAACCCAAGACCCACAGTGTAGCTGGTTTTCTTCATAGCTACTGACTTGTGATGTTCTCATCTGTAAGTCTCTTTGGAAAAAAAGCGTCTGCTAAATGACTAAATATAAATGTATGTATGTAAATGTAAAAACTATGGTGAAATATTACCTGGTTCTTTATGGCAAAATGAGAGAAGTTAGTTTTCATAAAGATTCCACAGGGACTAAATGGTTCCTCTATGAGTTTACTTTCAAGACTCGTTTCTGGTACCTTTATTTTAAGAGACTGTATTAGATGCAATCTGTTGCACAACATTAAGTATATTCATTTTGGTCTTTTTCCACCTCTGCATCTTCTGTCTCCCAATCTCTTTTCACCCTCCCTCACTATATCTTTAATAATTAAGTTGGTTCAGTCTCTTGTTCAAGTTGTCTCAGTACACAGAAGCAAACAGAACCTGCAAATATACAGAACCCCAAGACCTTCTCTTTTCTTTTCTTTTACACGCTCAGAAAATAAATACTTATACTATAAATATGCTCTCTTACATTTCTGCTACAAGTCTTAACCTCAGAACCAAAACAACTAATTACTTGGCTTCTTAAGATTTTACATTTGGTCTTCATGAAGAAATAATCTCTCTCTCTCTTTCAAACACACACAGCTTTCTCTCACAGAAAATACATCCCCTGTTTGCCTGAGCCAAAGTCAAAGGTGATCATGGCTCCCAAATCCAGCTACAACCAGCTAGACAGAGACAGATGGAGAGGGAGATGCAGAGAGTCAGAGAGTGAAAAAAGGATAGTCAGAATATCATGAGAGGAGTAAGAAGGCCAGGGAGGATCAGTAGTGAAATATTAGTCCAAGTGAGCAAAGTCTGTGAGAAATGCTTGCATTTGATGCATCCTAAGTCAATTACAGCAAGGGAGGTAACATCTTACCGAATGAGTGATTGGTTTTTAAAGGCCACAGTAGTGATTGTAATATGCCACTACTGTGACATACCACAGCACAAACAGCTAATTGACAGCTGAATGACAGTCACAGCATCAGTCTGATTGCACATATTACTTTTACATTTGGTCGTTTTGTAGACAGATTTATTCCATTGTTATTTCACCACAACTAATTATGATGCAAAACATCTATATAAACATATATTTTCCCGTGGCGTCTCTCTTGAATCGTCCACTTTCACAATGAGGTAACTAAGTTGAAGCAGTAGCGTATAAAAGTAGCACAGACTACGGCTGCTATGGCAGCGACTGCCAAGGTCATGCTGGATCTCTGTCTCTGCCAATCAGAAGTCTGCAGCTGGCGTGGTTTGCTAAATTTTCTTTAATAAAGGTCGCCATGGAGACCATGCCTTCCGACGGACGCAAACGCACACCCACGCACGCACACCCAGTTATTCAGGCGCATACAGGTACAGTAATATCTCAATAAGCTAGCAATTTAATATGCATCATATTTTAATATGTGGCATTATGTGGAATGCAACAACAAATGGCCAACAATAGCAGAACATTACAGTGAACATAGTTTTGTATTATATATTATATATAATCAGACACCTAATGGGTATAAAACAGCCACGTGCGGCAAAAAAGCGCACGCTTGTTTGTCTCACAGGGACCTTGTCTCAGACAGACCGTGCAGATTATTCTCTTTTGTGGAGTTCCCTTTGGGCCCTTTGTTTACTTGGGGCCCCTGAAGGCAACCCCACCTCTGCGGCTGCCTCCCACATCGCAGCTCAGCTTAAAACCCGAGCCGGTTCCGTCCAAAGCTGCATCCTCCACATATCCTTCTGTGTCTGCACTGAATAAGAGTGACGTCTTAGAAAAGATCTCTAGTTTATCGTCACGTTGTGCTGCTCGGTGATCATCAACTTGGTTTGACGTATGCCGGTGCACCGGTTACGTCGGCTGTGGGTTGGGGGTGTTTGGGGATTATTAATTAGCTGTAGTAATCAACGGAGGCGAGCTCAAGCGCGGACCGGCGCGTCAGACGTCCATCTGCGATCACAAGCCAACAGCTCCCCTCATTGTGCCAAACGCATGCAAAACCAAACGCACGATCTGAACGATGCTGACGATTTCTTGCCAGTTAGTTTGTGCCCCCAGCGTGTTGTCGGTCAGAATGAACCGGACTGTGGCTCGCAGTCACGCAGAGCAACATGCAAAAGCTTTCAGATGGCCTTTAAAAACCCATCACCCATATGATCCTTATAACATGTCTTTAGTGAATAAATCCGTGAGCCTAGTTGAAATGAATGGAATGGGCTAACGGGATGACTGCAGATGAGTGTGCGTGCGCGTGTGCGTGCGTGAGTGACCTATTGAATGAAAGCGATGAGGTGAACAGACATTCCTTCGATAGCGAAGCGTGCACGGTTTGCACGATGCCGAGCAGTTTGGAATGAGAGCGGTATGCGGGTGTGGGCTGTGGGAGCTGGCAGGCGGCGCGCACTCACCGGGAGACGTCTCCACTTTACGCTTTGCGCTGCTGCAGCGGCGCACACGGGCTTTTCACGCGCGCATCCACGCTCACAGACACCGAACCTCCGCGTCCCGCAGCCGCTGGATCATCACAGGTGTCCGCGCTTACAACGCGCTCCAGAGCACGAGCGGGTCCGGGCATCTCGTACCGGCTCCACTGCTGTCTTCCGACGCAAATCTGAGCGGTTCCGCGTCAACATCTGGTCAAGGGGGGGGGACTCAAAATAAAAGAGAAAACATGCACAAAGGTGGGAGATACAACGTCGTCGTTACTACAGGCTGCCCGAAATGGAGAGACGTTACAAACAGTCCGCCGCAGTTTGCACCCAGAGATGGAAAGTGGCGCCTCTGAGAGAAAGGAGCGCGTTCCTGCGCTGTTCCGCTCCTCTGCAAAGCCGCTCAACAGTACCTCTCTCACTAGCATGGACTGCAGACATGCCAACAGCGGTTCAGCGGCTTCCGTAGATTCTTGATGCTCGAATTGTATTCGGCTGCTGAGGAACTCTGGGTAATGTAGTTGGCTCCCTGCACAGCTGTGATGCTGTGAGGAACCAATTAGGGCGGCGTTTGAGCTGAACGGTTAAAAACCCTACAAATGAAATGTGCCAAAACGAACGAACGAAACAAAGCAAACTCTCTGTCCATTTGTACTTAATAACCGAAGATGATAATATGAACAGCGGCACGGTGGCTTAGTGGTTAGCATGTTCTCCTCTCAGCACTAGGGATTCTCGTTTCGAATCCCCATCTGGGTGGAGTTTCCATGTTCTCCCCGTGTCCGCGTGGTTTCCTCTGAGTACTCTGGTTTCCTCCCACAGTCCAAAAACATGGATCAAGTCAATTGAGTACTCCAAATTGCCCCATATAGGGTGTGTTTGTGTGAGTGAGTGTGTGCCCAGCAATGGGTTGGTTCCCTGTCCTGGGTGTATCTGCCCAGCGCCCGAAACGTTCTCCCCTGGATGGGCATTGGGAACCCTACCGCAACCCTAACATAGGATTATGATAATGGATAATGAATGAATGAATAATATGAACAGGGGCTTAGTGGTTAGCATGTTCTCCTCTCAGCACTAGGGATTCTCGTTTCGAATCCCCATCTGGGTGGAGTTTCCATGTTCTCCCCGTGTGTCCGCGTGGTTTCCTTTGGGTTCTCTGGTTTCCTCCCACAGGCCAAAAACATGGATCAAGTCAATTGAGTGCTCCAAATTGCCCCATATAGAGTGTGCGTGTCTGTGTGAGTAAGTGTGTGCCCAGCGACAGATTGGCGCCCTGTCCTGGGTCTATCTGCCCAGCGCCTGAAACGTTCTCCCCTGGATGGGCATGGGGAACCCCCCCGCGACCCTAATATAGGATTAAGCAGAAGATAATGAATGAATGAATAATATGAACAGGGGCGGCACGGTAGCTTAGTGGTTAGCGTGTTCTCTCAGCGCTAGGGATTCCCGGTTCGAATCTCAATCTGGGTGAAGTTTCCTTGTTCTCCCCGTGTCTGCGTGGGTTTCCGCCGGGTTCTCTGGTTTCCTCCCACAGTCCAAAAACATGTATCAAGTCAATTGAGTACTTCAAATTGCCCCATATAGAGTGTGTTTGTGTGAGTGAGTGTGCCCAGCGATGGATTGGTGCTCTGTCCTGGGTGTATTTGCCCAACGCTGAGAAGTTCTCCACTGGATGGGCATGGAAAACCCCCCTGCGACCCTAATAGAGGATAAAGCAGAAGATAATAAATGAATGAATGAATAATGATATGAACAGTTTATGAAGGCAGAAAGATGGAATCATTGTTGACATGGAACTATGGACCGACTTTACTTTTCACTACACAGCAAGAAAGTTATCGTTTTGATTTACAATAAATTGGTCGTTTAGCGGACGGCACAGTGGCTTAGTGGTTAGCACGTTCACCTCTCAGCACTAGGATTCCTGTTTCGAATCCCAATCTGGGTGAAGTTTCCATGTTCTCCCCGTGTCCCCGTGGGTTTCCTCACACAGTCCAAAAACATAGATCAAGGTCAATTGAATTCTCCAAAAATTGACCCATGTAGAGTGTGTCTGCGTGAGTGAGTAAGTGTGTGTCCAGCGATAGTCGCCCTGTTTTTGGTGTATTTGCCCAGCGCCCGAAACATTCTCCCCCCCGGAAGATAATGAATGAACGAATGGTCGTTTAGCATACGCTTTTATCCACAGTGACTTACAAGTATCTCAACTTGATGGTTGGTCACCCCTGGAGCAATGAGGGTTAAGTGTTTTGCTCAGGGACCCACATTTGTAACTTCAGTGGACCTGGGATTTTAACCCACAACCTTCTGATCGATAGCCCAACACATAACACACTGAGCTACCACACCTTTACGGGTGAAACAAACGAGGGCCGTTTTCAGGTTATTTGTGCGAAACACCGGCTTCCACCCACAAAAACGTGATTGTCTGTAAATTGAAGGTACGAAGTCTTTCACTCCATGCATGTTGGTTTACGTTGAGATGGTTTTGACATCGGTGACACGTTTACCCATCAGCCTACAGGAGCTACAGTACAGGATAAGAAAAAACTGAGTGACTGAATGGCACGTTGCTTTAGATTTATCTATCAGTGAGGCACTGACATTAACTTACCTGAGATTTGTGAACCAACACCTGATTCTTTACATCTAAAACGTGTGTTTTAGTGGACTCTCTTCACACTTGTCCGTTTATGTGTCTAATCAAATTGTTCTTTATATACAACTCTCTGTGATGTGTATTTACACATTTTGTTAGCTTTTAAGATGGTTACATCGATTAAATACTATTTTCATGAAAAAAACTCAGTAGCTCGATGTTTGGTATACGCTACTTACCATGTTCAGGACATTTAGTTTACAGTAGAAACATGCAGGTTCATCGATGACTGCCATCTTGTGGCTAAGTTGATTTTTATTTATGCAGGAATGGAGCAAATCATGTCATGTCAGCAACATTTCTTTTTCAGTTAAACAATTATTTTTTCATTTTGGCAATCCTACATACAGTTCTGTCTAAGTTCCAGGTTTGTCTCCTGCTGTGTTAACATCATATATTGGTTGAAATTCTAAGCAACTGCTTGAAGGAGCTTATGGTTTGTGATTGTTGAGACAGGGCTTGTGGAGTCCATCCATCCATCCATTATCTTCCGCTTTATCCTATATTAGGGTCGCGGGGGGTTCCTCATGCCCATCCAGGGGAGAACGTTTCGGGTGCTCGGCAGATACACCCAGGACAGGGCTTCAATTTATCGCTGGGCCCACTCACTCACTCACACATACACGCACACATACACACTCTACTACATGGGGCAATTTGGAGAACACAATTGACTTTATCCATGTTTTTGGACTGTGGGAGGAAACTGGAGAACCCAGAGGAAACATACGCGGACACGGGGAGAACATGGAAACTCCACCCAGATTGGGATTCGAACCGGGAATCCCTAGCGCTGAGAGGCGAATGTGCTAACCACTAAGCCACCGTGTGGAGTCAAAGTACTAAAAATACATTTTGCATTACTTGACCATTTCTAATGGGGATCCTGAACATAACAAACAATCTAATTTACATTTAGTAGACACTTTTATCAAAGCGACGTACAAATGAAAACAACACAAGTCAATAATAATGGAACAACTCAGCTACACTGTAGAATTATGAAACCTGATCATTATGCACCCACGCTCTTTTTTATCAGGTGTTTGTGAAAAAAAATGTGTTTCCAGTTTTTAAAGATGCCAAGTGACTCCACCTTACTGACAGTGTTGGGAAGATCATTCCACCATTTTGCTGTGATGAATGCTACGAAGTGAGAATTTGCACCACCGTGAGGTGGAATCACCATTCATCCCTTATGTTAAGTTTTAATTAAACATTTTCTGAGACTTCAAATCTTTTTGGGTCCTCAAACAGCTGATTGAATCCTCCAGTTTATTACTTTAAACATAAATTACATCCTTATATCATAACATGCTAAAAAAAATAGGTTTCACCTTTAGCTCCTCTACTCAATTAACTTGTCACAGTAATGACAATGTTTCATTCCACTGTATTAGGTAGATTCCTTTAAGATATATATATTTTTTATCTTATTTAACAGAATATCCATCATAAATGTATATATACTTGCATCTTAATGTATGCCTTTATTTTATTTTTTGGAAAGGATGACTGAACTGAAGACTGATGTTAAGCAAATTATGAAAAATCATAAAAATACAGAGAACACAACAATGTATATACATTTAAATTCAAAAGTTTAATAAAGTATACAATCTTTCTTTTCACACAGATTTGTATAGAAAAATGTAACCAAAGTGACCAACACGTGAATCACTAAACTTGTATCAATGTCAATGTAACACTAAGACCTAATATACTATATGGACAAATGTTTTGGGTTCATACACATTACATATACAAGAAAGTTTATGATGTTCCATTCTAAAACGGTCCTCTTTCACAGCAATAAGAGCTTACACTCTACTGGAAAGTCATTCTACAAGATTATGAAGTGTTATGGAAATAGCACTTCCATTCCATATACCATTTCAGAAAAGCATTTGCAAGTTTAGACACTGATGTTGGACGAAAGACTGGCTCACAAGGACCATTTCAGTTCATCTTAATGGGAAGTCCAAGTAAACTCAACTGTGTTCTTACAACTATTAAATCCAGACAGTAGAAAATAATGCAATAGAATACCAAGATAAAAAAAAAAAACAGGCATCAGAGACTTCAATATTAACAAATAAAAAATGTGCTTACAGTGGTTTTGTCCTGACCCTATGGAAACAATGGGCAAAAGTTGCAAAGTCCTTTAAAAGTTCTGTGATATTATTTGACAGTTACATTACAACACAAAAATGACTGGCACAGTATTTATAGGCATTTAAGTGCATCCCCCAGTGATGGAAACATATATAAACTGTATCACTCCAGAGGTCACTGAAACTTTTTAAACATCTAAGTAAATTTTATATGGTGCAACTGGTAGGTATTTTGCATAGCATCTCATATAGAATCACGTAACTCTGAATGACAGAAAAAGTTAACTTTCTTAATAGACAAATCGAGACTTCACTTTACACGCGTCATTACAGGTCCTCTCCCGGTTGGTACTGAGGTTCAGTGGCAGTAAAATAGTCCTCCAAAAAGCCCTGCAGGTATTCAAAGGTGTGCCGTTCATCTGCATCCTTCCGCCAGCACTGTAACATCAGATCATGCAAAGATGCCGGACAGCCCTGTGGAACCGGCATACGGTAACCACGTTCTACCTGCTCCAGCACCTCTCTGTTATTCATCCCTGCATAAAAAAACAATACTTTATCAAAGTTCTGCATTTATTTTTTCTCACCAGCATGTAAATAAGTATTTCATTAAATATTCCATAAATGCTGGAAAGCAGTAATGTATATGATGTCATTTCAACACTTGGACAAAGAATTCAAGTCATAAATCTTTTGCATCTACATATGTATGTGCTGCTTATGCGGTCAGCCAAGATAATAATACAAAGATCAGGTGTCTTGTAAAGCAGAACTGTGCATCTTGCTGTTGAGTTCTATAAGAAGAGTCTCACACCACAGTTGCACAATTTCCAAGAACAGCACATTAGCTTGACAGTGCACCAGAAGTAGAGCAGTGCACCAGAATATAACAAAACATTTTCAGAATTTGTCTCAAATTTGAGGCATCTACATAGCAAGCATAAAAAGCAAGTTTAATTACATAAATTTAATTAATATAATTAATGAAAAATAACTAAAAATAAATAATTTAAATAAGTACATCTCTCAATATAGTGTTTATAGTAAGAAGTGTAAGACATTCGTACACAGACAAATAAACACAACAATAAAATCACCTATATACACTGGATTAGTTTCACTTACCATACAGTTAACTTTGTCTTTATAAAGTTATCTGTTTCTCTACGTAAATTTCTAACTTGTAGAGTGATGGTCAGGATACTGGGGGTTAGTTTGTATTGTACTGATATCAGGAAATCAAGCACAACAGATTATTTGGAGTTTCTAAAGGCTGGAATGACACTGCTAGACTAAGTATCGCTCTACCAACCAGTAAACAACTAAGCAAAGATGACCACCTATGTGCTGATAATATTGTACTCTTATGTACTGATCAATGTATACACAGCTGCACATTTTCTGCCTTCTATATAAATGCTGTTGGATCATCTAACTATCCAGAAAGTCTTTCATCTAACTTTTGGATTGAGTCGGTAAAAAAGTGTGGCCTTTAATCAGTTAAGGTGTAGAAACAAATGCTGATGTTGAAACGAAAGGTCTGGCATCCAATTAAAGAACTAATTCAAACTTATTATACATAACCACCATGTCCATGCCACTGCAGGGTTTGGAATTATCCTCAACTCACATAACACCTCTTCTGTGGTAGTCATAGGGTAATAAACACCAGAGTAAAGGGGAATAACAGATTATGAAACAATAGGACCATAATTTACAAAATGCATCTATGTGGAAAGTGGAATTGAGCTAATGATCATGTAGAAACAAAAAGGTGTGTAAAATCAAGCACTTAAACATGCATTCTGGACAATTGCATTCATCCAATATTGTGTGAACAGTTTAAGGAAGGCTATTTTCCGGCATTATTGAACAGCTGTGAACAAATTACAGTTTAAAAAGGGCATGGTTATTTAAGTTTTGAGTGCAACATTTTGTTTTTTCATAATTTGCTACTAGCGTACTGTTCTGAATAATAGTACACGCTTTAAACATATGAAAAGTGACATAATAAATTCCAAATGATCCATTTTAAACTGCGTGAAATGCACAGACAAACAAATCTATTGGCTGTACCTGGATATGGCACTCTGCCTTTTGTAATGAGTTCAGTCAACAGGATTCCAAATGACCAAACATCTGATTTAATTGTAAATTTTCCATAAAGAGCTGCTTCTGGGGCTGTCCATTTTATTGGAAACTTGGCCCCTGTGAAAACACAAGCATGACACATCAGTCGTCACATCGTTGTCATTAAAACAAACACGAAATACACAGAAAAATCAACAAAAACAGAAGTACAACAAAGTGAATCAACAAAAAGGAACACAGATCTCTTGTGAAGTAAAATAAAAGAGAAGGGTGGACGTAGACTGGAACAGAATAGAGGAAAAAACAAGAGCAGAAACAATGCAGTGAGAACCACAGAGGATTTGGGTGGAGTCAGTAGACCAGAGGCATAAATGACCTTGTCTGGCAGTGTATTCATTGTCCTCTATGAGCCTGGCCAGGCCAAAGTCTGCAATTTTACAAACCAAGCTATCTCCCACCAGGATGTTTGCTGCTCTCAGGTCTCTGTGGATGTAGTTCATCCTTTCAATATATGCCATGCCAGCTGCAATCTGTTGGAAGCACAAATTCCATGTATCTTTATTACAAAACAAATTCGGTTTGGAAAACAGAAGCAAGTAATGAAAACAAGTTTATCAGTGCATATTAATGATGTTTGGTCACATAAACCTACTGCTTATGCACATAATTACATTTTAAAATGTTTATAAAAAAGGACTTCATTACCTGAGCGGCCATGTCCACAAGTTGGGGCAACTTTAGATTTTTGCCTTCTCCATCTTTAAGGAAGTCCAACAAGCTTCCTGAAACAGAATTGACAAGGATGAATGAGGATAAAAACTGTGGCATTTTCCTAATGCTAAATGTAGGAGTTTTTACCTTGACTCATAAACTCTGTAATAATGTAGATTGGTTCTTCAGATACCACAGCATACAGCTGTACTAGTTTATCATGGCGAAGTCTCTTCATGATCTGGGCCTCATCCAAGAAAGCCTCTGGAGACATGGTGCCAGGTTTCAGCGTCTTTACTGCAACTTTAGTGGTGCCATTCCACATGCCTACACACAGTCACAAGCAGAGTTATATTAAGTAAAAGAAAACATCACATTATATTTAAATTGGAATGTTTATGAATTTTTTTAACCTGAACTCTATTCACCACATCAATAATAGGTGTAAGTATTACCAAATACACATAACCAGGTCTTGCACAACCCTGTAAGTTACTCAACCTTTTAAATTATCTTAGATTAGTATTTTAATATAATTAATATACTTCTTTTAAAGCCGGAACGAAATATTTTAAAAAACTATATAAAAATTTCCTTAAGAGGTCTGTGATTGATGTCAAACAGGTTGACGTATGCATTTTCGACACACTATCATTGCTTTATATACATATCCAGTATAAACATGCACACAATTTACTTAATGAAGATATTAAATAATAGTCTTTGTGTTTTTCAGATATCATGTCTTCTTGATATGGAAACTTGGTAGATGTGGTAGATAGGTCTTGGTTAAAAATAAACAGATGGCTGACAAAATGAACGAAGAACAGAAAGATCCAAGATGACAAGAGTGGTAGGAAAGATTAAACAGCAGTATCTCAAATTCAGATGGGAGGATCCTTGGACAAAATCAAAAACAGACAAAGAAAAAACCTCAAGTTTATCACTTGTAGGTAACACAAAAAGAAGAGCCAAACTAAAGAGCACACCAAATGCAAAATATGCAAAGATTGCTTGCTAAAAGGAATTCTAAAAGGAATGTGTTTTGAATTTTTTTCTACATTAATTTAAGCATTGCACAGCAAGAAAGCAAAGTACATATATTTTAACAAATAGATTCCCTTCTTAAAAGCCAGTTTGTTTGCCATTGCAGCTATTGCATACTTTATTTATATTAAGTAACAGGTAAAGAAAATTTTTTTTAGCCAGCATAGTGAAACAAAGGCCAAGTGGTCTTCTCCAGGCAGAGGCAGCTACATTGATGCTTGCATTGACAGACACCAGCCTCGGACATTAATGCGACTGGATAACCATCTCACCCATCCAGACGTCACCAAAGCAACCCTGACCCAACTTCCGCTTGAGCTGCAGTGTTTCCCGGGGGATCTCCCAGGCATCCTTTCCCAAACCGACTGTCTGGGGTGTGGAATTAGGACATGGATGGGTCAAGTAGTAACATAAACCATCATGACTACCTGAGGGAGGAAGGGAGTGAGAGAGAAGGAGAGAGGGAAAGGGAAAAGGGTAGGGATGGGAAAAGTTTGAAATAGGAAAGAATGAGATGATACGGGGGATAAGAGGAAGAGATCATCAACTGCACAGCCACGGTTGATCTTTGCACCGCATTAGTTTGCTATGTGAACCATACAGCTGACTGTAAACACATCATGGTTCTCGTCACATCTATCTATCAATTTCTACCATTATTTTCACAGGAACACTTATGTTCTGCTTTTTTGCTGTAGCAGATAATATCTTCATGTATGTACTAACTCCTGAAGCTGTGCATGTTTGTTTTTCTCTTCCTCTGCAACATGCCCCGGCACAGTGTGGTTCCTACCCATCCACACTTCACCAAACTGTCCATTCCCAAGTTTTTTTATAAGCTGAAGAGACTCTCGTGGAATCTCCCAAGCATCCTTAGTCTTCACAGATAGATCAGCTAACTTGGGCATACCCCGTCTACAGCTGTCCATCAAGCGACAGCAAAGCCCTGCTGCACGATCTGAGTCAGGAAACAAACAGGAGGAGGAACAAACCCTGACACACAAACAGAGATAGTGGAATAGCCAAACAAACTTAAATAAGGACTAGAGGTGCACCGAATATTTGGTAACAAAAAGTATTCAGCTGAAAAATCGCAAAAAACACTTTTGGTAGTCGGCTAAAAACGTGAAAAGACAGAATGATTCATAATAAGTCACTGATGCATATTAAAGTTAATCAGCTGACTTCAAAGTTATATTTAACAAACATTACAGTGAGACACAGAAAGCATCGTCTCGACACGTGCTTTTCTTTCTTGCTCTTTCTTAATGCACTTGTCTGCATCCTCATATAAACAAGGTTAGATGCTTTTTGTAAATGCCTAATGTCTGTGTGAATGCATAAAGATGTAACAATCAAGTTTATTAAAGGGGCAAATACAAGTTGCGTTTTATACAAGTGCTGTTAAAGTTGCGTTTATTTATTTACATTAAGTAATAAAGCATTTTTAGTTGCCAAATTATTTTTATTTTGCTTATTTAATTAATGTATATTGTGCTTTGTTGGTCTGCTAAGATGGTAAAATTTTCAGTGATAATAAATATTTTTAAATTGCAGTTTTGTTTTCTTTAAAAATATATATTTCACCTTTTGAATTTATCCACTGGTAAAAAAAAAAAATGTTATTTGACCAAATGTTTCAATTTGATCGTATTTTACTATAATTTTCTTTTTAGTGCACCTCTAAAAAGGACTAACACAAAATCGAAGCTATTTGAAAAAAGCAGACATTTTCTAAAACAAAACATGTAGTCACAGGTACAAAGAAAACACACAAATGCAAATAAAAATCAAACAGCAGGGTTTAGTCCTGTGCTTTACACTTATAGGTGATTTATGGGTGATTGCATGGTTGTGCTATTTATCAAATGCAGCAGAGAAAGTAAGCAGAAAGGTATGCTAAACAGTTATTAGCTGACCGGCCGCTCAAGGAGGATGATTCCCTCACTGAGCCTTAGTCCTCAAAAGGGTTCTTCCTTTAAAACCAACAACACCAGGGAGTTTTATCTTGCCACTGTCACTTCGGTTGGCTATTTAAGGGTTCAGGTTTAGAACACTGTAAAGCTGCTTTGAGACAATGTACTCTTGTAAAAAGTGCTATATAAAATGTAAACTTACATTAGTAAACATTAAAATGAGATACACACAAAATACAGCATTAGCCACAGAATCCATATTAAACGTTTTTTTACAGTAAACCTATGAAGTGATTGAGAGTTTCTTTACATTTTTAAGCTTCAACAGTTACATAGTCAACGTTAAAAACTATTTTATACTTACTCAAGCAGGTTTTCAGGTCAGCATTTATTACTCTTACTTAAGTTATCAATTCTAAATTCTAGAACATTTTAATACTCTACTGTACAAAGAAAATGATCATAAAGACCAACTTGAAAAAAATTAAATAAATAATTTACTTAAATAACAGAATAACTTGAAAATAATAAAATAAATAATTTAATAAAATAACAAAAAATTAAATCCTATAGGTGTTTGTGTTAATATGATATAGTAAAAAATATTTTGGCTGACCTGAGTAATGATCTACCAGTTGTTTGACAGTGTCAAACTGACTTCTTGTTGTTATGTAATATCCTCCATTGTCGAGCTTTCTGATTTTATAATGCTTAACATGATCACCCTTTGCTTCATCCCAGTCCCTGATGGACAGTGAGTAAGCTCCTGAGAACAACAGACAGAATTTGGTAGAAAATAAACTAATGATTTAAATACAAGTTAGATTACAGGTGTTCAAAGGGCATTTCTACCTTTAGTAGTTTCACTCTCTCTTATTAGGAAAGTCCCTCTTGGGCTGCTCTGTCCCAGCAGCTGTCGTTCTGCATCCTTACGACCCATCTTACCAAAATACCATCTAAACAAAAACAAATAGACATATAGATCTGTGAAAAAGGATCCCTAACATTTATTCATTCATTCATTCATTATCTCCCGCTTATCCTCTATTAGGGTCGCGGTGGGGTTCCCCATGCCCATCCAGGGGAGAACGTCTCGGGCGCTGGGCAGATAGACCCAGAGCCAATCCATCGCTGAGCACACACTCACTCACACAGACACACTCTATATGGGGCAATTTTTGAGAATCCCTAGCGCTGAGAGGCGAACGTGCTAACCACTAAGCCACCGTGCCGCCACCTAACATTTAAAAACTGGCAAATATTTTAAAATTAAGAACAACTTAGCAGGCATATTCTAAGCAACTAAGCGTTAAGGGTCTTGCTCAAATCAGCTTTGGCAAATCAGTAGAGGTGAGACCTTTACTGTTAGCCTTCTCATTGGTTCTCAAGTATTTAAACCACTTATCCTCCACTTTCAAACTGCTACTGGCATGATTTTGTTTCGTAAGTGGGTCAGAAGGTATACAATAATGAGGATTTAGGCGCCTCTGTAGGTGCCATTATATTAGAAACACATATTTTTAAGGTATTCATTGTCTCCGTTGGGTGATTGGTTTATTTTGTGCACGTGACTGGGTGTCTTTTGTATTTAGTTTCCGTATTCCTTTATCCCCGTGCAAATTTTTGTTTCGGTAATATCCCGGTGTTAGTTTCGTTTCGTTTGTTCCCCCTTTCTGTTGGTGTCCCTACACTATTTTAGTAATAAATTTGTTTGTTTTTATTTCCCGGTGTCTCGAACTCTCCTTCCGCGCTCTCCTTCTGCTGCGCAATAGCCCTGCACAGGTTGTATCCATGGGAGTGTTTTACCCAACGGACCAGTGTACGCATTCTTTCCCGCGTAGCCAATTCCCGGGCAATGCTCATCAGGCGCAAGCAGCGTACGCATTCCTTCGCGCGTAGCCGATCTCCCGGGGAAGAGCGAGCGTTGCTAACACTGTGTTGTGTTAGTCTAAATTATCTTAATGTAATTAGTAATAACTAAATTAGTTTTAGAAAAATGTTTAGGTAACCCTGGATTTGTAAGACTGTATGTATATAATTTGTGTTATACTTACTCCTCAGCTTGTATTGAATCTACTGGAGCCACATAATTACTGGGAATATAACCAGACTTTCCTGTGTCTAGTGAGCGTGCCTCCCACCAATCACCTTCACTGTGGAAACAGGAGACTGTTAGTTTTATGCTGTATTCAGGTACCTACAGTACTTAATTTAAATTCAAGTTTTAAGTTTGTCTCACGTGTTATTAACAATGTGGAACTTTTCTCCCTTCTGAAAGGTCAAATCATCCTCTGTGCGTGCATCATAATCATAAAGAGCTATAAACATTGTCACCCCACCACCTATTTTCAGATACATAGAGACATATATATATATATATATATATATATATATATATATATATATATATATATATATATATATATATATATATATATACACTTCATTATTCACACAAGTTATGGTTTCCATTATAATTTTGGGGCCCATACATATACATACCTGTAATGGCCATAGAACGGGGTTGACTGGGGTTAGAGGGAAAGTTGGAGAAATTAAACGCAGTAGAAACATTTGGATTCGGAAAGTCATTGAAGTTTGGAATAAGACCCGCAGATGAGTTATGGGTTGGGTCTGGGATATATCGGGAGTCTGCCGTCTGAGCCCCATCTCCTCTGTCACATGAATCTGTATGTGTTCCGAGGGATGCTTTGGAGGCCTTCCTCGGCTTACAGCAAGCACAGCCCATACTATTGCAATTCTCATAAAACACAGCTCATCACCCTAAAATAGAGTTTTTTTCCTTTCACAAAAATCATACAGCAGAAGTTAGAATGAAACATACAGTACATGTGGGTAAAACACAAAGATAAAACACATTGTATCTTAAAAGATTTTAGCAACAAGGTGGTGTCTATTTTAACTGGGGTGCTTTTTTGTGCTGTTACCAATATATGTGGTAATCTGTGACTCAATTAAGTAGATGGAGTAAATTGCTTACAGTTAAACTATCAGTTTACAGTGTAAATAACAGCATAGGGCTGAAAACAGTGATGAGTTACATGTAAATATAATCCTCATTTTAAGTCAACAAGAATCTTACCAGGTCCTCCAATTATTTGGTCATACACTCCATCTCCTTAAACAAAGAAAAAGATAGAAAGTGAAAGAGAAGTTGGAGTTTTTTACTTTATACTTTGTAACTTTGTGGCTTCCTCTTTCTCTCACACATTAGAGAAAAAGGAAGTTTGTTCTGTCTAGCATTTTATTTCCCGTTTTAATCTTTTAAAGTTTTCTCTTCCTAGCATTTTTAGTTAAGCCCCTTTATCACATTGACCATCAGTAGTGTAAAAGTAGCAGCAACACTGTCTATGTTTCCTGTCCAACCCTCTAAAACCACCCCATTTCCTGTAGCAAAAGGACACAGCAAAGCGAAAGAGAGTGCTTACAGTGTTAAAGAATGTGAAACACAGACCAGACACTTTATAATAGCTACGATTTCTTTCCACATTTTATAAGAGTCTATGCCAATGTACATCATCAACATTTAATCAATGGCAGAAATACAAGAGTTTAAGATATTTAAATATTTAATGCCATTATTTATATTTATAAACTTTGTCTTGTGATATATTACTGTACACAAAAAATATATAATATAGTTTTAAACGCGCACACACACACACACACACACACACACACACATACATACATACATACATACCCCCCCACACACACACACACGAGTGTGTGTGTAGTAAGGTGAGGTGTGTTAGATAAATCTACTAAGATCAAAAATGATACACTATTTTATAATTTAAAAGTAATTTTATTGCTAATTTTATACTTTATTTATCATTCTACTATTGCTTAAAATTGAATTATTAAAGTTATCCTACACAGAATTTGTTTTTGCTGATCTATTTGATGTATGATCCTACATTCTATTTTTATATTATTTGCTCTTAACAATAAAAGCTATAAACTTTTAAGTATTTTGGGATCTTTTTGATAATAGAAATAAAATAATAATAATAATAGGGGGGGGGGGGGGGGGGGGGGGGGGGGGGGGGGGGGGGGGGGGGGGGGGGGGGGGGGGGGGGGGGGGGGGGGGGGGGGGGGGGGGGGGGGGGGGGGGGGGGGCGCCAATCCATCGCTGGGCACACACTCACTCACACATACACACTCTTAATTGGGCAATTTTGAGAATTCAATTAACTTGATCCATGTTTTTGGACTGTGGGAAGAAACCGGAGAACCCGGAGGAAACCCACGCAGACACGGGGAGAACATGGAAACTCCACCCAGATGGGGATTCGAACCGGGAATCCCTAGCGCTGAGAGGCGAATGTGCTAACCACTAAGCCACCGTGCCGCCTTAATAATAATAATAATAATAATAATAATAATAATAGTAATAATAATAATAATGGGCGGCACGGTGGCTTAGTGCTAGGGATTCCCGGTTCGAATCCCCATCTGGGTGGAGTTTCCCCTGGATGGGCATGGGGAACCCCACCGCGACCCTAATATAGGATAAAGTGGAAGATAATGAATGAATGAATGAATGAATAATAATAATAATAATAATAATAGTGTGCCCAGGGATGGATTGGCACCCTGCCCTGACTATATCTGCTCAGCACCCGAAACGTTCTCCCATGGATGGGCATGCGGAACCCCTTCATGGCACTAGTAGAGGACTAAGTAAATGAATTAAAGATTAAATAAATTAATGAATATAATAATATGATTTTGTTAACTAAAACATATAATCTAAATAATTCCATAAGACAGTAGTGCTTGAAAGTTGGCATACCAATCAAAAGTTTGCATTTTGATTTTCAAACTTTTAAGTCCTAAAAGTAGATAAAGTTAACCCTATCCAAAAAATAAGACAAAGATAGACAATTAGACTTGGTTATTTGGTGGTCAATTTCCTATTTTGAACTGCTTTCTTCAGGTACTTCCACATTATTTTGACTAAATCAAGAACATTTAACCATTCTATATCTGTGTTTACGGTCATACGTGTTTATTTAAAAGTCACTACAAATTACATTTTTAACAGGGTATCTTTTTGTTCAAATCAAAGGTGCACAAGAACTATCACATGAAAACATGCAGTAAACTGCTTTTTTTTTTTTTTTTTAAATCCTATCCAAAACAATGTGATTATCAGACATCTGTATATATCTGTATATTAATAGGCCCTGACATTTTAATTAAATGTTCTGATGTGCAAAACAAATAACCAAAGCAATGACTGAATAATGTGGTTGTCAATGTAGTGATTATTAATATTGCATAATATTTTATATGTTAGGACATGACATCATTAGTCTCTCAGAATAATGCTTTACAGTAAATGACACTTAAAATTCAATCAAAAGTCAGCTAATTAACATAAAACGCATAACATGTTTAAAGTGTCCTTTCTTCCGTAAGCCTTACATTATAACATTAACTTGCAGGTTAAATTAGAGATTAGAATTTGGGGCTCAACAAGTCTATAAGTCTATAACTCCTGTTGTCAGAAATACTGTTTTATTATTGAAATACATTATCGCTCACTTACTTCAATCTGCTTTTTCACATTAAATTCTAAATTCTCAAACGCCATGAGTGCTTCGTTCTTTGGCACATAAAACAATCTCCTTCACCATGACCTGTTTGTTGAGCCAAAGTGCTTAAATAATGAATGTTCATTGCCTGTCACCCATCCAATCATGAGTTCGCTCCTCTGCCCACCTTCCGCCTCCTCCCACCTTCCACGTTTAACAACCAATAGCATACAGATATAAACCCCTTTAACTGCATGAATGGGATAAAGTGATATAATTACATAATTTACATACAACCTCTGGGCCACAAACATCATAGACAATAAAATCCAACATTTTATGGACTATATGTTGACTATAGATTTTTTGTTGACTATATACAAGCGCGTTCAACATTCAAATTGATGCATGCATGCATGCATGCGGTGCATGAGTGGTATTAGGAAAAGCTGCATGTATCTACATAAATGAAAAAACAGTAATGCACTACTAATAACAGAGACACGTTAAATGTTAAATGTTAAAAGTCTTAAAAATAATATGCTAAGATAAAAAAAAACAAGTAAATAGAACCTACATCGCTGTTTTGCTGCCATGTGGATAAAGAGCACCGGGATGTTTGTGCTTTAAATGCTTTTGCATAGCAGTTGTACTGTTGTGAAAAGCCATCTTCACTTTGCAAATCTGAGAGAGCACCACATTGTTCTGTTTTCAAATACTTTCACACTGTATATGTGCTTTTCACCTGCTGCAAATAATTGCGCTCTAAATAAATTCATCTTTTTGGTAGGGCACCGCCATTTTGTTGACACTGTTGACACGCAAGTTATGCAAATCGACGTATTTCCGTAATCGATTACGTCGATGCAGTGCCCCTGCCCTAATTCTCTTACAATGCAAATAGAATTCTTATTTAAAATTCTAATTTCCAGGCATAAATCCAAATTCATTTTTACATCTTTCTCTCTTTGACCGTCTTCAGCCACACCCAACACCAGATGCTTTTGATATGGCAGTCAAGAGAAATTATTATTTATAAGGTAAAACAGCAGCCAGATCAAACATGTACCACAAATTTACAGTCTTGCGTGCTTAGGTTGTTGCTTGAATTCTTTCTCTTCCCTGTCTCAAGCCCTTATTTCTCTACACTAACACACAGAAAATTAACACAGACAAGCCCCAGCTGCACAGCTGCCTTTGCCTCTGAACAACTACGCACCTGATCACGGCTACATACTCTTTAATACTTCTTATACATGTAGAAGCACAACTTTGGCTTTTTAAATTTTTTTTTCAGATGCCTGGTTAAAAAAACTTTTTTCATATGTTAAAGATAAAAAGACACATGAACATAATTACAATATATTATTTACATTAATAACCAGGTGGCTTAGTTGTTAGCATGTTCGCCTCTCAGCACTAGTGATTCCCTGTTCGAATCCCCATCTGGGTGGAGTTTCCATGTTCTCCCTGTGTCCGAGTGTGTTTCCTCCGGGTTCTCCGGTTTCCTCCCACAGTCCAAAAACATGGATCAAGTCAATTGAGTTCTCCAAATTGCCCCATGTAGAGTGTGTTTGTGTGCATGTCTGTGTGTGTGAGTGTGTGCCCAGAGATAAATTGGGGCCCTGTCCTGGGTTTATCTGCCCGGCGCCCGAAACGTTCTCCCCTGGATGGGCATGGGGAACCCCAACGCGATCCTAATATAGGATAAAGCGGAAGATAATGAATTAATAACCAGAAATACCAACTTAGTGTACATAATAAAAGTTCTGAATAATGGTTAATATAAAACTTATCTATAAAAAGCTCCATACTGTGACAAGTGATTATTTTTACTTTGATTATGATTTTGCAATATTATTTAACATGTAATGGTATCAAGATTGGGAATATCTATCAAAATTTCAGTCCTTTTAAAACCCGATTCTTTGTGCCAGTGAACTGTCAAACTGTTATTTAAGCACTTATTATATATAATATTGCAAAAAAAGACTTAGTAAGTCCAGAGAAATCTCAGTCTGTGCAGACAAAATTTATATACATATATTTTTATATATATAATTATTAATATTAATTGTAGAATTCTAATTGTATATAATATACAATATAATATTTTTAGAAACAACACTGAGTACCTGAGTCTAAGATCATCTTAGTCTGAAAGTATATAAATGTGTTACTCTTAAAATACAGCAACCTAGTGTGAAATGTCCAATTGTAGATTAGAATTTTTTATAATGCCCTATCTCAAAACAGAATAAAAAACAAATTTTAAAAAAGACTGAAAGGGAAAAAAATCCGGAAAGCTTTATTTTCATCCAATCACAACGTTTCGAGTTAATTTTATAGTAAAAAACATCAATTTGTTTAAATTATTAAAAAATGTATTAATATTACATAAACACATTTAGCAGCATAACCAATAAGAGAACATAGTTTAATAACTAAAATAACTTACTGTTTCACAAAAGTTAACATTATAGCATCATACCAAGTCTTAACTGCAATGGTTAATGAAAAAAGGGATTAAATTAAGTTTTAAAAGAAATCATCATATAGTATGTATCAGAATCAGAATTAGAATATTTTATTAATCCCCGGGGTAAATTGCAAAAAAAAAAAATAAGAGGCACAAAAAAATCTAAAGACACATCATATAAGCTTTTAAACTTTATATAAACTTATAAAAAACTTATATAAAATCTGGTAATTTTTGGTCATTGTTACAAAACTTTTCATAAGCTACTGAAATAAAACCTGAGAAAAAGAAAAGAAAAAGCTAATTAAATGCACTAACATTTTATTTAAGTATTTTATTTTATTTAAATTATAATAAACTAAATATATATTTCTGAAAAATAAACAATAGTCATTCAGAACTATGGTCTTATTGGGAGTCATAGAACAATTTTAATGGTATTATAAGATTATTATATATTATTATATTATTAGATTATAACGTTATTACTGAATCTCCCATTATATTTAATATGGTGTCCCATCATTCTGTCAAATATGTACAAATGGAACAGCAATTTAAGAGATCTTGTACTAAATTAGTTTTATTTGTTACAGGAAACAGTTATAGTTGCAAAAGCTTAAATAAGCAACCTACACTCTGGCCATTTATTCAAAAAAGTCAGGTCACCTGTATATAACCTCAGTATGCTCAGTATTTTACCATAATACTTTATGAATTTGGAGAAAAACATTACTTGATGCTGTATCTCAGACAAAATTATTAAACAATGCAATGCTGAATTTTGGAGTAGACACTACTGCTCAAATCATGTTTTTTTATTTCAAAATCCAGCAATTTATTCCTTATCTTCTGCTTAGGAAAACCACTAGGGTTGCAGGGGGTTCCCTATGCCCATCCGGGCAAGAACCTTTCAGGTCTATCGCTGGGCACATTTACACACTCAAGAACATTTATTCATTCATCCATTATCTTCCGCTTTATCCTCTATTAGGGTCGCGGTGGGATTCCCCATGCCCATCCAGGGGAGAACGTTTCGGGCGCTGGGCAGATAGACCCAGGACAGGGCCCCAATCCATCGCTGGGCATACACTCACTCACACAGACACACTCTATATGGGGCAATTTGGAGAATTCAATTGATTTGATCCATGTTTTTGGACTGTGGGTGGAAACCGGAGAACCCGGAGGAAACCTACGCGGACATGGGGAGAACATGGAAACTCACCATGGAAAAACGAACCCAGATGGGGATTCGAACCGGGAATCCCTAGTGCTGAGAGGCTTTGTGCTAACCACAAAGTCACCGTGCCGTCACTCAAGAACATGGAAATAAACAAACTTTTAAATCTGTTAAATATTTTCTGTAAACATGCCAGTACAGAATAAATTGAAATTAAAAGTTTTTCCCCCACATTTAAAAGCATTTAACATCATTTAATATTCATGTCGGTAAATAAAACAACATAAACTATAACCAGGATTTTCTAAAAATTTGAATATATAAAGGAAGGTTTGTACAGCAGTACTGTTTTTTTTTTGGTTCAGTCCTTGAGATGTTGCACATAGGTGAGTCACTTGTAAGTTGCCTTTTCTATGTACACAAACACACGGACTGGGGTGCAGTATTGAGTTCAAATTTATATTATGTGGCTCCAACAGAAGAAAGAAAAAACATTCATACATTAAACAGTGATTTAGTGGGTTCTGATTTTTGTTGTATTTTGTATGTATTTTTTGTATTTTGTCGTGTTTTATAAAAAGAGCTCATGATATAAAAAATATGAGGATTATTCTCCTCTAAAAATGTACCGAAGTATTTTCAGGATTATATGTTGTTTGCAGGCATAATTCTGATAATGGATGAAAATCAGATGCATGACAGAAAGCCAAACTGATGATCTTTTATGATCATGTATTCCTAACAAAATTAAAAAACTTTCCTTTTACCATACCACTGGATTTAAGCAACTATCTCATTCTCCAAACACCATTCTACTTAGAAAAACAAAAAGTATACAAAAGTAGAATGGCATACAGCTACTTTTGCTGCATGATAAAAGCTTATATTGTACAGGCTTGTTCGATTTCAACCTTATGAGAGGTTAAAATAACAATAAAATAATATAATAAAAGTAATTTCTGCCCTCTATTCCCAGTTTGCAAACTATTTTGCCAGTCATTGCCTTTTTTATGAGGTCATGAAAATCAGATTATTTACTTATAGAAACTAATTGCGATAATCGAATAAATCATAAAACTATTCTGTTAGGATGATGTCTTACAGAAAAGAAATATAAAACATACAATACGCTGACTGAATACAACAAATTTCTAATAAAAATAGTCTTATTCCTCCAGCAATAATTATTTTTGTTAATTATTTGTGCAGAATTTGATTACCATGTCTCCCCTGAGAGTTGACCTTTCTAATATCTGATAATGTCTACATGTCTTGTGATAAGGAATGAAATAGTTCAGACACTGCTGAAAATATGATGAAAGTAAAGCTACTTTTAAAAAATGATGTCAATGCATGATGTTTATACTGTATATAACTGTACAGAAAATACATCAAATAGAAGAAACCTTAATACATCTGATGTTTAGTGTGACCAGGTGCTACTTTGGAAGACTTTTTTGTTTCTGTCTTTGTATATGTAAGGATTAAAGGATTTTTATTGTCACATCACCTAGTACTGGAGTACTGGTGAGTGAAAAACTTATGTGCAAGTACCCACAACTGTGCAAAAAGCAATATTTACATGTATAAAGGAAAATTATACAATGAAATTAAAAAATATAAAAATTTTAACATAAAATATAAGAAAGGTATGGATATTTAGATAAAATGAAAATCGGAGAGGGTGTATTTAAAAGTCTACGATATTAAGAGTACAGTTTGGTATGGGCCATATTATCTGCTTCTTCTCATTTTGCGTTGGCCATATGTTTAGGGTCATTGTCATGCTAAAGAATGTATCTGGGACAAATCAGAAGCCTCTGATTGATGCATATGAATCAAATCTACTGCACCTTAGTCCTTAAGTTGTTGTTTGAGGTGAGACACATTGTCACAAAGTTTTTTCCTATGCATACAAACACGAGGACTGATGTGAGAATAAAGACAGCAGGTGCTCTGCTGTAAATACAAATTAGAATTATCTGGCTTCAACAGAAGGCAGTTTGTCTGGCTGAAGAGAGCTACATGGATCAGTGCCTGTAATCAACAGTGATGAGTGGTAAATGTTTTCTAACAAGATTGGACCGTATTTTTACAAACGGAGTTTTTGATTTGATCATAAAGGGCCACTGGCATAACGAGATATTTTATACATTATGCAATTTTGTTAGGAAATATTCTAATTGGTCTCAAATTTATTCTCCAACATGATGACAATTGATCCAATCTATCGCTGGGCAAATAAGCTTGATACGTGATCCTTAATTTGTGAGCTAAATACAATGTAGTGATACTGTATATTATGCATTGTTTATATTCACAAATTTAACAGACCTTTCATAGTCACTCCCTTTCCCATCTAATCTTCTCTAGATAAATGTTTTCCCCATGGACCCAGAACATGTGTTCATTCGCACAGACGCACAGACACACACACCCACACCCACACCCACATATATATATATATATATATATATATATATATATATATATATATATATATATATATATATATGCATGCACGCACACCTCTTACAAGTTTTTTAATTTAAACAGATGCTTATTTTAGCATTTTTTTTGCAAGTTTGCCTCAATAATTTCTGTCTACAGTTTCCCTCCTTGCCTGCTTGCTATGTTTTTACTTTTACCTCTTTCCTGTGACAAAACTATGCAAAGCTAAGACAAGTCTTTAAACAAACGTGATAAGCTAAAGTTAATTTGTATATCAGATAACAACTAATTTGCTTAAAAAACCCACAGTAATTTTTTTGCCTTTTAGTTTCCTTTTTTATACGCTCACAGTTTTCACACACCTTTCCTGCCCTACACCCTCGCCTCTCGCCTTCCATTCTCTCTTTTGCTTCGAGACAGGAAGTTCCCCTCCCTACAGGAAGTGTTGTGTGAGTGGACCTGGAATGATAGGATACTGGGAAGTGAGCGCTCATTCCGCACATAAAAGCACACACACATACACACGCGCGCTCATGCATACTATACACATACACACACACACACACACACACTTGTATGTATGCAGGACCATGCAGGGCATGTTACTAAAAAACAATTTGATTTATACAAGAATAAGCATTAACACATTTCAGATATTTGTAATAAAGAAATAACTAA
>JAFMOD010000226.1:3340094-3407294 GCA_019802435.1 Corydoras maculifer
CAATAGACAATATACAGGGTAATTAGCTATATTCCCCCTAGAATCAACGGTATTAAACCAATTGTAAAATACTATTTTTGTGTGGAAACTATTCAGGTTTTAGACCCTTGTTTTGGGACATTTATTTTTAAAGGGAGGTACAGTTCTACGCTTATATGAACAGAGATAAAAAATAAAAAAAAGTTTAGGGTGACTGGTTCAGACACATGCATATATAAGTAATAGGCACCATTTAAATATTTGTTAGTAAACTATGAAATAATTGAACTCATTCTTTTTTTTTAAACTATATACTATAAAATATATATTAAAGTGGATGAAAATAAAAACCACAATTACCAATCCCGGTCAGTACTTCACCTTCCTGTTGCTTCTGGTGGTTTGAATTCAAACACAACAAAACTGTAGGACTATTATTATTTATCTTTGGTTTCTCATAAGTGAAGACCTATTTGGCCCCAAGGTTTGACTATGACATGCCCTGCTCTTGAGGTCATGTTGGTCAATCATTCCAGAGGGTAAAAAAAAGGACTTAATATTTTCAATCTTCGTGCAGTCTGTCTGACTGGTGAGACTGTTAAAGAGATGGTTTGGTAACCATTTCCACCTACATAAGCAGAAACGACCCTTTTTCTGAGGTCTATTGTTTCATGCCATGATACAATTTCACAAACACAGGTTATGAAGACAAAAGACAGTATGCATTCCATCAAATAGTGAACCATTTTACTACACACGGCTAATAAACATTTTTTACCAATTAAACAATAACTGTAAGGTTGAAGGTGTATGCACACTTGATAAGATATAGTGGTGACGACACTGGACTACTGACTAGAAGGATGGTGGTTAATACCCCAGCAATAACTACTGCCTACAGCTGGAGTGTAATATAAAGACCTAGAAAATCTTACCTATAAATAATTTACTAAAAATGTTCTTGTTGTACATCCCAGTGAAAAGTCCACCATGAGATTGGATAATGCTAAAAAAGATTCAAATTGGGGTTCAGCTTGGTAAACTCTGTACCTGACTTAAATGAATGGATCTTGAATCAAGTAAAGGTTAAAAATCACACAGGAAGAGAAAATGGGATTTGCCAAATTGCTAACAGCATAAAGTTGCCTAAATTGTTCCATTCTGAAACATTAATAATACATTTCCTCAAAACCACAGTCTTTGGTCCACATTTTAAAACCTGGGTGTGAGCCCACATTTTGTCCATATAGTGTGATTTTCCTATTGTGCAGTGTGTTTCTAACAATTTCTGCCCTCTGGTGATTGTGTGGTATGATTGCAAGAGTTCTCTCTTTATGGCTTGTCTATCAAATTTTAAAATCACATTAAAGACATAATTTTACATAAATAGTAAAAAATATTTTATTGGGAATAAAACTCAATACACATATTCCATCAAAAACACAAACAGATTGTGCTTCATTTCTTCCACATTCTGGCTGAGAACAAAGTGAGAGCAAGAAAAAGAGTGAAAGAGAGAGAGAGAGAGAGAAAGAGGAACAGCACGGGGCAGTGCTGAGTGCCTCACATGTGTACGCACCCAGAGTGGAGAGAATACTGCACCAAAGCAGACAGACATTCACAGTGTGATAAGAAACTGATCACTGCAAGAAGATTAACAACAGACATGTTCACTGTCTGTCAATCCTATTCATGACCAAGTAGCAGCTAAACAAAAATTACATTGAAAACAAATTAAAGA
The DNA here is from genome assembly GCA_019802435.1 of Corydoras maculifer. Lineage (NCBI taxonomy): Eukaryota > Metazoa > Chordata > Actinopteri > Siluriformes > Callichthyidae > Corydoras > Corydoras maculifer. The sequence goes on from JAFMOD010000226.1 coordinate 3,341,815, forward strand.
AATTATGTTCAAAAGCATCTGTGCATATACGCAAAACTGCCCTGAAAAATGTAGTGTCGATAGTTTTATCTCTCCTGTTGTAATGCTAATGAGGGCATGCTGTGATTGTACATGTAAGTGTACTAGATTAAACTGCATGTCGAACTAGAGTGCGTTTATCATTACCTGTGCATTCTTAGCATGTTATTGCTTTCAAGGGTGTAAATTGTGTATATATGTACTAGGTCATGTAGCGGGTTATGGCTCGGAGTGCATAGAGCAGAGCTGCCTGCAGTCTTGCTTCCATTAGAAGCAAGTTCACATGAACCTAGAAAGAAAATGTCAAACAGATCCATCGTTAACCGAGTAACCATGATATCACACTACACCTGCTATTGGCACTGTAGATCAACCACAAAAGATTTGGTAGTGGAGAAAATCAGTCACAATTCTTTCAGTTCCTTTTTTAATGTATTCTCTGCTAACAAAAATAAATTAGCAAAATACAAGCACCACAAACAGGTTTACACCATTCAATTAAGTATGAATATTTTTGTATCACGTAAACATTTTCAAGAACTGTTGCACAGCTAAATTAAACCGACCACATCATATATGGCACGCACACGCATGCACGTACACTGTACTGCCCCTTTTAGAGAAGTCAGGATTAAAAGAGCTACAGGCGGTTTCTAAAATCACCTAACTGTCTTTCACATACTGTAGTAGACAAAAGATGCAGGTAAGAATGGCCTGCATTTCCAAATAGGCATACTGAAATGAAAGCCTTTTCGAAGTAATTCCAGCTAAACTGTTAATTCATCATGACCGGACCTTCCAAATTCATGGCTTTACAATCTCTCCAACCAACTCTGTCCATAAACTTGGTTTCACAATTGACACACATCTTAAATTATCTTATCAGTCCCGTTCCTGCGGATTAATTCTCTACATCAGGAAGATCAGACCCACCTTAACTGAACAGGGTACTCAGCTGTTAATCCAAGCCCTTATCCTACCTTGGTTTGATTTTTGTAATGCATTGCTTGCCAGTCTTCCAGCTGACACAATCAGGCCTCTACAGCTGATTCAAAACTTTGTAGCCCGACTAGTGTTTAACCAGCCCAAGCAAACTCATGCCACTCCATTATATGTCTCTCTCCATTGGCTACCTGTAGCTACTCGCATTCAGTACAAGGCACTGACTCTGGTCTAAAGGACAATCTCTGGATCTGCCCATCTCACCTTCATTCTATCTTTATATGGTCGCCTGGTGATTCAACCTCACAGTGGTGCTAATTCTTACTTTATATTGTTCACCACTGCTATCTTCCCAACACTGTCCGTAAGGATGAGTCATTTGCAATTTTTTTTCATAGCAAATGCTTGTGGAATAGATGAATAGATGAAATAGATTTATTGCATAAGCACTTGCTATGAAATATAAAAAAATCTAGAAGCCAGATTGTTTAATGATCAGGTTTGATAATTCTACAGTTTAGTTTCCTTAATTACATGTTGTTCTCTCATTTATAAGTCGATTTGGTTAAAGGAATTATTACATTGCTATTGTAAATACTTGAAATACTGATACTAACCTTCTCTGAATGGCGGAAGTGTCTCCAAAAAGCAGAGTACATTCTGAATGAAGTTTTCTCTGGATGGCAGGCAACAGTTTTTATATACACCTTCAGATTACGCTCCAATAATTGGTTTACTTCCCAGTAGTCATAGTCATCATACCTAAACACGAATGCACCATAAACAATAAATCAAGGTGTTAAAATAAAACAATTTACCTGAAGAACAAATAATAATAAATATTTATTTTAATATTTTTTTTTAAGTTCAAGTCAGTGTCTTAAAGCTGCTTTGTTCTGAAACAAACAGCTTTTATTTAATAACACTTAGGCTAAACTACACATTTATGTAAAAGCTGCACTGACATGGAATGTGTTTGTAATTATGTGACCAGTAAGCCACCTAATGTGCACACATGCCAACACAGTAAAGTTACATGTGTTTGTTATGGCTGTGTTGAAAATGGTTTATCACACGACCGCCTACAATCTTTATGTCTACAGTGTTACTGTAAAAGTCTAATATTCAACTAATGAGTTTAACCACAGCTGTAAACAAGCTTTAAACAAGCACAATAAATCTATAGGACAGTTTTATATGATTAATTTTTTTTTTTAAAAACAACAAAATTAGAAAAGCATTAGTTAAAAGCAAAGCTGACAACAGAGAGTGAACTAATATCATATGGTTACCATAAATAAATCTGATGTATGATTAATTCTGGACACTTTATTAGGTATAATTCTTTCTTTCAGTACTAATTGTATAGGGAATCAGGTAATAGAGTAAAGAGGACAAAATGTATGCAGACAAAAATATGTATTACAATCTGTAATAGTCAAACTACAAAATATATAGTAACCCCGTTGTAGTCCCGGATGTTTTGTCAGTAGCCCTGAATCAAATGAGAGCAGCTTTCTCTGCAGCCTCTCCTCCAGCAACGGGACCGAACGATGGCATCACCGTCAGCTGTTTGTGCTTCTAAACTCTGTGTGTGTGTGTGTGTGTGTGTGTGTGTGTGTGTGTGAGGGAGACAGATTTTTTTAGCCAGTATTGGGAGTAAAGTTACCGTAATAACTGTATGTTGGCTGTAAAGAGCAGCTTCTCAGCTTTCATAAACCGTCAAACAGGCGCAAACTATCGCAAAGTTACAGTATTGTAAAGCCAAACCTTGTTAAAACTGTAATCTGGAACCGACTTGTAAAAGAGATTCATGCTTTTCTGCCGAAGCTCAGGTTCGTTTATTCACAATTTTTTAGCCAAGACCATCATTTATTAGAACTGAATGTGCTGTCCACTGCTGACAGACATATTTCATGTTATTTAATTTTATCCAAAATAACTAATGAATGATGGCGGCACGGTGGCTTAGTGATTAGCACGTTCGCCTCTCAGCGCTAGGGATTCCCGGTTCGAATCCCCATCTGGGTGGAGTTTCCATGTTCTCCCCGTGTCTGCGTGGGTTTCCTCCGGGTTCTCCGGTTTCCTCCCACAGTCCAAAAACATGGAACAAGTTAATTGAATTCTCAAAATTGTCCCATATAGAGTGTGTCTGTGTGAGTGAGTGTGTGCCCAGCGATGGATTGGCGCCCTGTCCTGGGTCTGTCTGCCCAGCGCCCGAGATGTTCTCCCCTGGATGGGCATGGGGAACCCCACCGCGACCCTAATAGAGGATAAGCGGAAGATAATGAATGAATGAATGAATGAACTAATGAATGATCAAACAAAATGAACGTAACAGTTGAAATATGGATAAATACACTTATGAAAGGGCAATTTTAAAGGAGGACAGAGGGGGGAATAAGGGATCTAGGCTAAAGCCTCTGATGTTTCTAAACCCTAAAAAACGCCCCTGGGTGAATGTATGTTATCAACAATAGTTTTGCATAAGCAGTGGAAAAGTTAATTATATCACAGACTATTATCAACAATAATACAGTATACACACAGATGAGCTCATACTTTTCACAAAAAACATTCTCAGAACAAAATGGCTGTAGAAGTATTATGTAAATATTATCAGTCTGACCTGATGCCATAGATACAGTGTATGTAGTTCCAGATAGCTTTGCGAAGGGTGGATGTGTCTACATCGGTGTGCATGGCCATTGTGTGATAGGTCAAAGCGTAGACCACTTGAAACTTCTCCTCCAGTAACTGAGCCATCTCCCCATAAAGCCTGTTCATCAGTGAGAAACCATGGTCTTCCCATGAGTAGTCCTGCTCACAAACAAACTTTTTAAACAACTTAATTTAAACATACTGTTATTTTTTATTTCCTCAAAACCACAAGGTTTAAGCTTGTTTAAGGTTTAGGATAGGTGTCACTTTAATTAGTCTAATTTAATTAGACCACAATAAGATACAAGAACATTCATTATATATTGCTGGGTATTGCTCATCTGAGCCCTCTTGTCCTTGCTCGGATGGCCAGACAATAAAAAAAAAGCCATATTCTATACATATTACACAAACATGACTGGTAGTAGTTTATTTTATATATATATATATATATATATATATATATATATATATATATATATATATAAGCATTTCATGTTCAAGTAACTGAATTTCTTCTCAAAAAAAATTCACAGTTCAGAGTTATTGAGGATACAGCAATATAGCCATAAACATGCCACTGTCAACACTTTCTCAGGCATCAAATGTCAAATTAGTATATTGCTTACCAAAATAACTTTAGATATTAAGACTTTGTCTCTGTACAATTTGCTGTGTTTTTTCTATAGTGAGCTTAACAATGGAACTCTTGTCTAGACAAGTAATTTTATTTCAATTGTTATATAGTTCAATTAAAACATGACAAAATAGATTTTGAATCATAATAAGCCCATACTGACAAAAGTCTTGAATGATCTAGTAGGAGGGAAAAGTGATGTTCTATCTTACAACATGCTTTAATAATATATTACGCACAAAGAAATATCTTATGTAAAATTACATAAATAAAAATTAAATGCTTTGAAACAACATTTGTTTTATACGCGTTTTCTTTTTAGCAGTAAATACTAATCCATTTACAGACGGTGCATTACTGTCTCATTTATGCCATACCTGTGCTCTCATTGTTGGTGGTGACTGCTCTCCTCTTACACTAAAGTCCTGATAAATAAAATCTGGATCCTGAACAAAGTGTGAGACTGAATCAGGAAGCACAGCATTCACTACAGGAAGAAAGATTAAAAACATTAATGGATAATATGTTGGTGTTTGTAGAGTATTTATTCTAATGCTTGGAATATATCCATCCATTATCTTCCGCTTTATCCTCTAGTACGGTCGCGGGGGGTTCCCCATGCCCATCCAGGGGAGAACGTTTCGGGCGCTGGGCAGATAGACCCAGGACAGGGCGCCAATCCATCGCTGGGCACACACTCACTCACACAGACACACTCTATATAGGGTAATTTGACTTGCTCCATGTTTTGAGACTGTGGGAGAAAACCGGAGAACCTGGAGGAATCCCACGCGGACACAGGGAGAACATGGAAACTCCACTCAGATTGGGATTTGAACCGGGAATCCCTAGTGCTGAGAGGCGAACGTGCTAACCACTAAGCCACCGTGCCGATTGCTTGGAATAAAAACCGACTTAATAATTACCTTCAGTTGGTTCCAGTAAACTCTCACTCCTCTCTCTCTCAAAGCGTGTGAGCATTTCCTCTGCAGTGAACTCTTCGTCATGTTGCTGAACCATCATCATCTTTTCCATTAACAGCTCCACTTCGTTGATGGCCTCAGTCCACTGTGTGAACATGAACAGTCATACACACATCTTTAACTATCAAATAACTGTATGTTTTATTGATTAAGCTTCCTCAGAAGATCTCCTCACCTCTTGTCGATGTGTAGAGCCATCCTTGGTAGTTGGAGATGGTTTGTGTCCAGCAGGCGAGGATTGTGGGGGTTTAAGTTCAACTGGGCGGTCAGGCTCTGGGTGAATGCCACAGCCCCATATGAAAGAGGCCAAAGAATGTGCATGGGTCATAAGAACCACAGCTTGTATCAGCTCAGCTAATGACCACCGTGGATCTGCTCCTGGACACACTAGCTCCTAAACATATTAAGAGTGGAGACATTATAAATGATTTTTGAGCAAAATGTAATATTGTAACAAAACATGCAAAGTAAAAAGCCACTTGTGATGAGAAAGCAGTGTATTATTATAAAGTATTATTATAAAGTGAGTATTTTAGTTGATGAAAGTCGCTTATTTTGATCATTTTAATTTTCCTTTTGATGTTTTAGCAGCACCCTATTAAAACTAGGTCTTTTGGAAGGAAAAAAAAAATAAAGGTAAACTAATGCAGCAAGATAACATAGCATTTAGCGCTTCTGCCCCACAGCAAAAAGAATCCGGATTTGATTCCCGGTGAATATTAATGTGAGGTCTACATGTCCTCCATGCGTCAGCGAGGGTTTTCTTCAAGGTGCACATCCATGCATGCAGTTCATGCTGATAAGTAAATTGGAGATACTTTTAGCCTCTAAAAGTGAATGTATTAGTGCACTCAGTAAGTTGAACTGAAAAAAAACTAAGGGTTAAATACAAAATAATATTAATGCGATATACCACATACAATAGTGAATTGCTACTTTAAAGGATACTTTTTATGCACATGTATTAGAAATCAAATTCAAATAATTGTACAAAGTATATATAGAGCTAGCTGTGGGCCACATTTCTATTGAAGAAAAACAAACATATACAGTATATTGTTTCCCTTGGGAAAGGCACCTAGCCCCAGCTGCTCATCGGGTGTTGTGTAAAGGCTGCCCACCACTCTGGGCACACATGATGACTTCACTAGTGTATATACTGTTTGTGTGTGTGTTTTATGGGCATGGATGGGTTAAGTGTGAGGGACAATTTGACAGACACAGTTGGCAAATTTGGTTGGTTTGTCTGGTTTAGGCTATTTCAGTATGAATGAAGTATGAAGAAGTAAAAGCAGTATGAATGAAACAAGGAAAGATTCTCCTAAATATAACAGGCTGATTGGACCAACACATTTTTTATAAACCTTATCACTGACTTTAATGCCTTTTACACTGAAACTTTGTGGAAAACTAAAGATTGGAACAATGTACATTAATGCATTATATGCATTGTTACCTGAATGTGTTCCTGAGTGATGAGCCATGGTCGATGAGCTAGTAATTTGTTGAGTGTCTGCAGTTTCTGGATTTTAAGAGGTGCACAGTGAATTCCTCTGAGCCAAGACTCATCACCACCAGCTGATTGAAACACTGAGCTATGCATCTTTACTAAATAAGAACACTGATGTCGTGCTGATGCCTTCAAAGACAAACAAGACACAATGTTATCACTCTGTAATTCTTATCAAACACACACAGCCAACTGTTATAAAGTTAAGTGTTTCTTACCATGATAATAATGTAATGTCTCCATGACAGTGGCAAAGGACCATCTGGCTGCAGCAAAGCATTTTGGGTGCGCAAGAAACAGTTCAGGTAGGCAGGATGCAGTCCCATTACCGCAGTGATATGATTAGCATAACCAACTGACATAAGAGTCTCCGTCATCACTTCTTGACTTGTTCCCTCAACTACAATCTAACAAATAATAAACCAAGAGTAAGCCTTGTTTGTTAAATATAAAATCATAGCATAAATAAATCACATAGGAAAAACTGACTCTGTAGCTAATCGAACATTTCATTCATTCATTATCTTCCACTTAATTCTCTTCTAGGGTCTGGGGGGCAGACATTTCTGGTACTGGGCATATACACCCAGGACAGGGCACTTATCTATCTCTGGGCACACTCACACAGACACACACACAACATATGGGGCAATTAAGAGCATTTAATTTACTTTGAAACAAATGTTTTTGTAGTGTGGGAGAAAATCGGAAAAAAAACAGAAAAACTTGGAGGAAACCCACACAACATGAAACATAGAAACTCCACTCAAATTGGGATTTGAACCTGAAATCCACAGTGCTGAGTGACAAATGTGCTAACCACTAACCCACCATGCCTCCTAATCAAATATTATAAAACACTTGTTTCAGAAAATACTAACGAACAGCTACTCAATTTTAAGGAAATAATAATAAAACAATAAAAGATAACCACTGCACAAAATTTGGACACCAAATTTTATTGTATTAAATGCTTTCTGGGCGGTACAGTGGCTTAGTGGTTAGCACGTTCGCATCTCCGCACTAGGGATTCCCGGTTCGAATCCCCATCTGGGTGGAGTTTCCATGTTCTCCCCGTGTCTGTGTGGGTTTCCTCCGGGTTCTCCGCTTTCCTCCCACAGTCCAAAAACATGAATCAAGTCAATTGAGTTCTCTAAATTGCCCCATATAGAGTGTGTTTGTGTGTGTGAGTGTGTGCCCAGCGATAGATTGGCGCCCTGTCCTGGGTGTATCTGCCCAGCACCCGAAACGTTCTCCCCTGGATGGGCATGGGGAACCCCCCCGCGACCCTAATATAGGATAAAGCTGAAGATAATGAATGAATGAATAAATGTTTTCTATATTTAAAGCATGGCATGTGACACAGTAATTTAAAGAAACAGTTATAAGTCTACATCTGTAAAGATGCCGTTATCTTTGATTCTAATGTTTGCAAAACAGCTGTTTAAAGCAAATAATATTTGCAAAATAGGAGCATTTATATTTTAAATCGATCAACTTATCCTTTGCAAAATCTTGATGTAAAAAGGGGGGACATTAGGTCAAAGTTAAAAATTCTTCTTCCATGTAATAAATAAAGGATAATAGCTCATTAATGAAAATTCCTTTCAATTATTAAACCAGGATTAATTAAATGCAAAGGCAACTGGGATCTAGTATTTTTAAAAAGAAAGTGAATGCCTGTCAGCAATGAAAAAAGAATATAGTTGGGATAGCCTTAACTAATAAGAAATAACACATTAAGGGTTTCTTGACAGAATGTCAGTAAAATAAGAACATCTTTAAAGTTTACGTCAAAGGTAAACAAGACAGTGCATTAGCATGGCTGGTTTTGTACAATAGTAAACAAGGCTAATAAATAATTTTGAATATTGAGCTTCTGCCTTAATTAAGTGGCTGAAACATCAAAAAATTTACTAAAAAACAATAAAACACAAGTTTATTATATGTAGTAAATATAAGAAATTGAATATTTTTCCCTTCTCTACACTGTGATTTTATACAGTATACATGCTAAAATCTTGGCAATGATTGAGCAACAACCCATCTTTACTGTTTTTAAAATATTTTTTTAATTAAAGATCTTTTTAAATGAAGTGAGGACATCCTCATCTCATTTGAGTATGTTGCAATTCAATATGTAAAATATTCTAGAAACATTTCTCAGTTTTTTGCTCCCGTATTGTCCTTTCAGTAGGTTTTACCCATATAAAATTGTGAACAAGTCTTTCAAGTTTCAAGAAATACAGAGTTAACAGTAATTGTCTATGTAATGAATGCACTATACTGGTATAAGGAAATGTGACGCACCACTTCTGCTGGAATGAAGGCACTAGGTCCCGAGGACAATGGCTGAAGGATCTCAATAGCGCTATCCTCCTGAGGGGGGGCACAGGTAGAACCATAAAGTTGCGAAACAATTTAATAGAAAATGATAACAATAACCAATCGATTTAAACAAAGTAGGAAAGCCAAGTCAGGCAAAGATTCAAAGACGAAAAAATAGAAAGATGGTACCAAGCAAGAACCGTGATGTACAGACACAAAAACGAGACAAGACCATAAAAAGAGGACACTGGAAAAAAATTAATGCCTAGAAGAGGTGCAACAAAACAGCACAACAAACAGGGAGGGGGCACAAAAAGGCAACAGAGGAAAAAAACAACCAGACCCGAGAACAAATAAGAGCGTGAGGATCAAAGTGTAAAAGAGGGCCAAAAAAAACGATTGCAGACAGCAAAATAAATACTTAACACCATATAATCAATACAAAGAAAGCGAGAGATAGAGAAAGAGAGAGAATGAATGAATGGGGTCAGAGCTGGAAGGGGAGACAGGACAGGACAGGACAGAGCATTTCGTACCATGTAGCTTGATTGTGTTGAGGTTCTAAAAACAGAAACCGACCACGACATTACTATTACTGCACAAACAGACTGTTATCAAGTAAACATTAAAAATCACTATAAAAGTGGGTGTTTAAGAGAAACGTCACGTAGCCACTAACTGCGCACTAAAGTGCTCTCAGCTAACAGCTACCGAAACTCTCCTGCAAAGCCGCTGACAGCTCAAAGCCTCGGATAAACCTGCCGCGTACACTTACCTTCATTAAACGAGAACATGGGCTGCGGTGAAGCGATCAAAGCCCGGCAGGCTGGGTCATCCACGCCGTCCCGCTGCACTTCAGCGACCGCGCTCGCCTTCCCTCAGGTTCACTAAACCAGAGCTGGAAAACAGGAAGTACGTGCCGAGGGGGCGTGGTCAACCTGAACACACCGCGCGTATTATTGCATCATTAGCTCGAACTGCGTGACGCAACCATCCAGCAATCAGCATCAGAGCCGAGCCACCAAGACCTGCTGACCTTATCGACAGGGGCGTTTTTTAGGGTTTAAAAACATCAGGGGCTTTTATTCGCCCTCTGTCCTTTTTTAAAATTGCCCTTTCATGAGTGTATTTATCCATTTTTCAAACTGTTGTTGCATTCATTTTGTTTGATCATTTATTAGTTTTATTGGAGAAAATTAGATAACATATGAAATATGTCTGTCAGCAGTGGAGAGCACATTCAGTTTTAATAAATGATGGTTCTGGCTGAAAACTTTTGAATAAACGAACCTGAGCTTCGGCAGAAAAGCGTGAATCCGTTTTACGAGTCCGTCACAGATGAGAGTGTTTTAACAAGGGTTTGCTTTGAAATACCGTAACTCTACGAGAGTTTGCGCCTTCAGAAAAATTCTGACGGTTTCTGAAATCTGAGAAGCTGCTCTTTACAACCAACACACGGTTATTACAGTAACTTTACTCCAGATACTGGCGAAAAAAATCAGTCTCCCTCACACACACACACACACAAAGTTTAGAAGTACAAACAGCTGACGGTGACGCCTTCGTTCGGTCCCGCTGCTGGAGGAAAGACTGCAGAGAAAGCTGCTCTCATTTGATCCGGGGCTACTGACAAAACACCCGGGCTATAGCCCCGAAAGCCCAGGTCTAATGACACCCCTGCTCATCGAATCTACACAGTCGGACCTGTGTGCGCACAGTCTCAGCTGTGCATCAGCCTCCGCTTTATCACCAGATGAGAACATGAGGGTGACCAGACTCCAATTCACCAGATGTGGGACAAAGACTATGTTTGTGGGACACCAATGCATCAAGGTTGTCTAAAATAACTTAAAGCAAAAAAAGAAACATCTCTACTCTGCCCCTTTAGCACATAACAGACTGCAAATAAAAACGTATATATACACGTGTACACTTAAACCGAACAGACTGTTCTTTAATGTGCTTTATGGCTTATGAATTTCCTGTATTTCTCCAAACAGTATATGTATATATAACGTGTATATATTATTTAAATGTACCTTCCTCTAACGTAAGAAAACATAGCATTGAGCTTTTATACGATTTCACAATGATTCCCAAATTAAAACACCCGACTGTGTACAATTAAACAGACCAGACATGCGTCCGCGTTCCTGATTGGTTGACATTCAAACAGCCCGCCTCTCCCCCGAAAATAGACCGCACAGCCATCCAATAGCATATTATTAAACACGCATTTCAAAACTGCAATCTGACTTTCAATAACAAGGCGGGACAACGACTCAATTTGCAAGACGCGTGAAAAGTAACGAAATCGCGTGACATCTGGTCACCCTAGTGACGCAGGTTCTCAATGGCAAGCTGTTTCAGCGTTTACTTGCCTCACCCTTCTATCTGTATTCGCATTGCAGACAAAATCATATTCTGAGAAATCAGAATAGTAACATAATCAAGGCATAGTCAAGGCAACATAATAGTGTTCAGTAAAAGTGGCGTTTAAAGATACAAATTTATTGTGTTATTTAACATTTTATATACTAATATTTCATTGCTATATTAATAATGGCATGCAGATTTCGACAATGCAGTTTTTCCTACGCAGTATAAACATTTTAGATATCTCATCATCCTCTACATCCTATACTAGGGTTGCGGGAGGCGGGGGTGCCCATGCCCATCCAGTGGAGAATATTTTATGCACTCGGCAGATACACCCAGGACCGGGCACCAATCCATCAACTAAACACTCGCTTATTCACTCACACACACATATATTCATTCATTCATTCATTATCTCCCGCTTCATCCTCTATTAGGGTCGCGGTGGGGTTCCCCATGCCCATCCAGGGGAGGACGTCTCGGGCGCTGGGCAGACAGACCCAGGACAGGGCGCCAATCCATCGCTGGGCACACACTCACTCACACAGACATACTCTATATGGGGCAATTTTGAGAATTCAATTGACTTGATCCATGTTTTTGGACTGTGGGAGGAAATTGAAGAACCCGGAGGAAACCCACGCAGACACGGGGAGAACATGGAAACTCCACCCAGATGGGGATTCGAACCGGGAATCCCTAGCACTGAGAGGCGAACGTGCTAACCACTAAGCCACCATATATATGTATGTATATATATACATATATATACAGAGAGAGAGAGAGAGAGAGAGAGAGAGACTGAGAGAACGAGCGAGAGAGGGAGGCAATTTTGCACAGTCAATTTAACTTGTATTTCTGTTTTTGGACTGTGGGAGAAAACCAGAGAACGCAGAGGAAACCCACGTGAACACAGCGAACATGGATACTTTTTTAAAAAATTAAAAAAACATTAAATTTTTAGTAAAATACAAATGTAGATTAGACAACATAGAATGTGGTAAACATTGTTTTTATGCTATTTTGCAATTTTGTAGATTTTTTGTTGTGAATGTGTTGGAAACTGGACAATAACGGCACTACTAAAAGAATCCCAACTCATCATGTACATTTTTTGCTTTCAAGAAGGAATTTAGTGCTTTATCTACTTACCAAGTAGTGTTGAGTGGGGTGAATTTATTTTTTTTTGCTTTGTTGACGTACTAATTATTTCCTAGTATAATCCAGCCACGCTGAATTATGCTGAGGTGCTTGTAAGATTTGCCCTAGCCACACCCACTGATAGCAACAATAATATACCAATATTGCACTCAAATGTTTTTGTAATCATTTGGGCAAGACTATACAGCTCATATGTTTTGGAAACATAGCTTTGCGGAAAAGACCAGATATACAGAAACTCTGTACCATCCACATATTTTTTTAAATAAACTAGGTACTTGCAGATATACAGTCTACAATACATTTAACCTTCTGTACCTGGGGGTCCAAAAAGTTTTGTTTATTTAGTGCATATTCTCTCACTACACTTACATCAGGCTCCAGTGCTAAATAAAACAAGTTTGCTAAGTTTAGTTATTTCCTTGTGACAAGTTCATGTATTAATGATATATATATATATATATATATATATATATATATATATATATATATATGAGATTTAGACTCCTGAGACGTAATTGACATTCATCATATTTATAAAACCATTGCTGTTGGTAGTTTCTGGCATAGTGCCCAAATCCTTTTGCGATAACACAGTGATCACAGTTTCTACTCTGAGACTCAAACAAGCTGTTCACACATTAAGACAGAAATGACCCTGCACTAATTGACCCTGCATCACCCTGCATAAACATGACACTAAGCATTAAGAAAATCTCTGTATGCACACTATTACATTTATATAATCAAATGTAAAAATACATCATTCAGACACAAGACAGTTGTTTATTGTGTTCTAACAAGCAAGTTGAGATTTAAATGCTTGTTGGTGTTTTAAGAGTGAAGATGAGGTGTCGATGTGTCTGTGTTAAATATGCATGTTTGTGTGAGAGCATGCATTCTGAACATTTTTAGAATGCAAACAAGCATCCTTAGTATTTCAAATTTCTCTTAAATTATTCTAATTTAGCATATTGCATACAAGAAATATGGACACAAAATTAAGTAACCAGGGAACATCCATGAGGTAATTAACAGCTGGAAATTCTCAGATAGTAAATTTGTACACTTAAGTACATTTACATCATAATGTTTCAAATACATTGGTTTACAAATACATTGGTTTTTGCAGGGTTTAAAAGTTCAGTTTTCTCATGTCAGCTTTTGTATTGATGTGCACACCCTCTTTAATTTGCTATAAAGATGAAAACAGGTTCTTCAAGATGGTGATCAGTGCTTCATCTCTGTAGAATTTAGTGATGATTGCATGAGTAGCAAAAAAAGGAAGCAGGTTTTAGTAGGGGCCAGGTGTCACAGGAAGTGACACAGCGAAACTGATGTGAGAGGTGAAGTTGAATTAGCTCTCACACAATCTTGTTTTCCAGTGCAGTGAGCCTTTTTGTCACACTCTCCAGTAAAACAGCTGTTAAGGAAAATCTGTCAAAGTGATTAAAAGTACATCAGAAATTTATGCACTGTTGAAGCATGATACCAGTCTTATACAGATGTTTGGACACGCTCTAATTCCAATCCAGACTCTAATACCATACATTTCTAGGTGAAAATAATCTAACATTTAGAAAAAAACCTAACACATGCAAGGCCTGTATTAATGTAAATATATAAAATAGTTAAATGTTACCTATAGATGTTTTTTTTATAATGTCGTTTAAACAGGGTTTTCCAAACCTTTAGGTAATACTGTATATTAAAGCATAAGGTGATAGCTGTCATGTAATAGTAATAGGGTCATCAAATAGCACATTATGTTGCAAACTCAGTTGTGTAAACTAAAACCCTAATGACATTTAACAGTTGAATTTATTGCTTAAATTTTTACACCAGCCATCAGCAACATGATTAGATTGGATTGCATCACTGACTTGATAATTGTACCTTTTAAAAATCATAATTAGGGACAAATTAAAAACACATACTTGGAAGGTTTAAAATTTAGGTAAATACTTACTTAGCTGAATACAGCACACTACAATTAACACCATGTTTTTTAAATAATTTATCAAAAATTAATGCCATAATAAATAGGCCATGTGTAAAATCAAGTACAATCAAAAGCTTGAAAAGCAAACTATAGTAGCAATAAATTAAAGTAATTACTTTTACTTGTAGTTAGTGTGTATTCATATATATAGCTCCAACACAGTATTAATAATTTGGTTGAGGGCTGGAATTTTGTTGTAGATCTGATGGGGCACTTGGGACATTCGCCCTGTTGCATGATCTAATTTAAGCTTAAGCAGTTGAATAAATGGCCTTATATTTAATTTTAGAAACCTTAGAAATGCAAAGGAGTTTATTGTCAACTCAGTAAATAAAAGCTACACAAGGCCTGTGCAAATCAAGACATTAACTCTCCACCACCATGCATTACAGTTGGTTTGGTGTGTTTGTACTGATATGCTGTGTCTGTTTTTGCCAAACATGGCACAAAGCCTTATTACCAGACTTTATACTTTAATCCATTCCTATCAAAGGACATTGTTTTGAATGTTTTATAGTTTGTTCAGGGGCAGCAACAGTAGACCCTATAATGTTTTTTGAAAAATGCATGGTCTGACCATAGTGTGAATTGTCAATTGTCAAATATAAATAAACTTTACAGTATTTAAAATGTACTTGGTATACATCCCAGATTCTCTACTGTTCACTAATCACTGATGTTCTTTCTTCCTTGGCATTGTGTGAAAACCTGAATACTCCAGTAAAATGCCAAAGCTTTATACAGGTTGTGACATTTGCTAAAGATATATTAATCAAGTGCATATAATTAGAAGAACATTACTGCTTCTTTTCATGATTAGGGTGAACATTTTTCCACTTAATGGAAATGTACTTAGTACTGTACATCTACAATTACAGACTGTACAGATCTGTTTTTCCAGTTTACTCTGTTCACTCCCAAGTATGTACTTTACTATTGCAGCCCCCTTTTAAGATTTCAACCAGCAAATGTATTTATAAAAAGGATATATTTTTTTGTTAATGCCCGTAGTGCCTCTTCCACTTTTTTCTGGAATTTCGTAACTGAATCACATTCACAGGGATCTTCTGCTGTAAATACAAATAAAATATTTAATGTTAAAATATAAGAGATAATAATGCATAATGAATTCAAATTGGTTGAAAAGTAGTTACGTTGACAAGTGTTAATATGCAGCTCTTTGGCAATCTGGTTTATGGCTTTGAAATCAGCAGAGTAGAAGTAATGCTCAGCAATAGGCTCGGAAGCAATCTCTTTCAGCTCGTCTTCAACAGCATTTCCTACTCCAACTGCATACATCTTAAAGCCTGAAATACAAAGCAAAGCATGTAACTTTGAGACCGCAAGTTGCTGTGTTTTATTCTGAACAAACTTTAGTTGTTTCTTGTGCTCATACCCTTTTCCTTGGCCTTCTTTGCTGCGTCTCCAATGTAGTCCTGTGACCTGCCATCAGTAAAGACAATGCCGACCTTGGTCACTCCTGGCCTGGCACCCTGATTTGGTGCAAAGCTATTCTCCACCATGTAGTTAAGAGCCTGGCCAGTCATGGTTCCACGTTCCATGTAAGCCATCTTCTTTACAGCATCCTTCACATCCTTCTTGGAATTGTACTGGCCTAGAGGGAACTCTTGCTTCACGGAACTAGAGTATTGCACTAGGCCCACATGGGCATTCTTCTCCGACACATCTAGCTTGTCCACAATCTGGTTGATCCATTTCTTTACTACCTCAAAATTCTCTGGCCGCACACTTTTTGAGCCATCAATCACGAAGACCACATCCATGGCAGCTTCACTGCATGCTGAAATAGAGGAATATAGAATTTACATGTGCTGTCTGGATTCAGCAGCAAATTCTCCCATGCAGTTCTATTAGCATGTTACATAAATGGTATAATTATGTGAGATGAGTTTATTTTCAGGTGAATATCCACCCAACACATGCATCACTAACTCACCACTGCAGGTACGACCATCTTCCTTGAGCGTGTGGCCCTCCTGACAGGCACATTTGAATGATCCAGGCACGCTGACGCATATTTGCTCACAGTCATGATCCCCTGATGCACACAAGTCTGACACTGTACCGCCATGTGTGTCAGGCACACACACACACACATACAGGGTAGTAGGTGAGGTGTGTTAGAAAGAAAAGAATAATACTATGTGAGTTAAGGAACAGAAGAGTGTCATTTAATGATTTGCTGTGATTTTGCAACTCATGAAAACAGCAAATCTTTAAAACAGGTTTATATATATAGCAGAGGACCAGGCACTTGATATTGCTTTTAACACTTCAAGTGCCTGTTGCTCTGAAAAAGTTATCTTAAGCACTGGTTCTCAACATATTTTAGGAGTTTTATGTCTTATGTACATTTATTAGTTGTCTATGTTTGGTCAGTTGCTGAGAACCACTGTTTTCTGGCAGGTATGTTCACGTCACTGATCACGTAATCTGCATCTCATTCACTCGGTCACCAAGTGTGCAGAAAGGAATACTGACAGGATGCATGCTCTGAGCCGCAATACCTTTTAAGTTTGCATTTGTTTTTTTAACCTTTATGAGGTATAATGACTGTGATTTTAACGTCCCCCTTTATCTTATATCCAGATCTATTCACAACCTCTTTTCTATTTAGACCTACTTACCACAAAAGGCCTCCTTGAACTTGTTGGTAAGCTTTTCAATAAAGCTGTAGCTCTCTACATAGTCAGTATGATCCTCCAGTGGATGGCTGGCCATCTGCTTCAGTGTATTCATGTCCACACGACCCACTCCAATGGCAAATATCTCAATGCCAGAATTACGTGCCTTCAGAGCAATATCACGCACATTGTCCTGTGGCCTTCCATCTGTCACAATAATTGCTACCTATACCCATACAAAAACATGTGGTTATGGTTCAGGTTAGTATTTTAGTAATTAATTTAAAAGGAATTTTGTAACAGGTACTAGGTTGAGCTACTGCATAATATACATTGAATTAAAAAGTGAAATGTGCAAGTAGCAGAGTCGTTAATGGTGTTTATATGAATCTTTAGTCTTTCCGTAGATGAGCATGTCTGACCTTGCTGATATCAGGTTTGGAACGTGCACCCTCTGCTTCACTGAAGGCCACATTCATTGCAAACTGTATAGCCAGACCAGTCATGGTGCCACTGGAGAGCGGGTCAATCTTTGATACAGCTTTGATCAATGCAGGCTTTGCCTTGTATGACTTTAGTGACACTTCATTTTTTACTTTGCTGGCATAGTTCACCACACCAACGCGTGTGGCATCAGGCCCCACATCCAGACCATCTATAACATTTTTAAGGAAAACCTTGACCTGCTCAAACTCAGAGGGCCGCACACTCCGAGAGCTGTCGATGATGAATACCAAATCAGTAGGTTTGGTTTTGCACAATCCTGCGGCTGAAGAGAAAGAGTGAAATAAAAATGACAGAACAAAGCACAGTAGTAGTAATAATTACTCATCAATTCTTGTAAGTGCTGTAGAAAAAAACCCATATGAATTACTTTAACATTTAGAGTTTTAAAGTTTGGATCAAATACATTCTTCTCATTTAAAAAAGTATATACCTATACTTTATGAGGTCATTGACTGGCCATTATATCTTTTGTTAGACCATTCTTATTATATTGTAATAGTTTTTTGTTTCTCAGTTAAAGAATACAGAGTTAGTTCACTGTCTATAGTAATGGTGTAAAGGCTACAAATGAGGTGAACAGATAATATTAGCAGCAAATTTTGAGCAATAAGCTATTCATATATTTTTAAGGTTACAAGACAGCAGTGATTTGACGTTCTGGGAGGGGTGACAGTAATGGAGGGAGGGTAGAACTAGAGTTTAGTTCAGTAAACGTACAGTGTTGGCAGAGCACATAATGACTCCTATTGAGTATTCATTAAACCACAGGTATTTGTAAGACAGATAATTTTTCTTGAAGTATCTCTTTGTATGTGGCTTTAGAAACTGTGTTGTACATGTCAAAAATGTTTCATTTCTAATACTATGATTTTTCCTTATTTACAATGAACTTATTGTAATATCATTTTTTAAAAATATATATTTATAGCAAAATAAATTCCAAGTGTGTTACAAAATACATTTTTCTTTTAAAAATTAAATAATTTAAGATGCTATGATAAAAAAGAAAGTGTTCTGTATTTTGAAATGCATCATACATCTACAATGACACCATAAAGAAGCTCAACAATTATAACATTAACTACTATTATCAATTGATACAATTGATGTCAGTAAAATTCAATATGAAGCATGAAAATATAAAGTATTAAATATTAAAATACTAAATCATTAAATAGATTAGTGCAGGTGCAAAATACAATGTGAGAACTAATATGTACCGCAATCAAAATCCCAAAAAGTTTTAAACATGGATATAAACACAACACAAATCCTCAGTTCAGTGATCGTTCAAGGATAAACATATAAATTCATGTTTCTTTAAAAGCTCAAACTTTTAGTAAATAGAAAACAGTATACATCAGTTTTCTTACCCATGGCTGCAGCATGTCGGAGTTCCATGGTGGCTTCAGCTCCCAAGATGCACAGCAGCATCATAAACCCTAGGAACGCCATTGTGAATGTAGCTGGAGTCCAAATGACAGACTCGGCCACCAGTTGCAGACTGATTCACGGTAAGAGAGACTCTCAGGTTATCACACAAATGAACACACTTACAGATACATTTACAGCAGGTTTAAAGACATCCCCCTCAGGCCCTGTTTGATAAAGTGTGTGTTACACTCTGTCGGGGAGGGGAGGGGATGCCATACGAATAAATGAAAGTTTGGGTAGGAAAGACAAACACACCTTGATGTGTGTTTAAGGTTTGCCAGTTTCATTTGGGCCATTGGGAGGGTCTCTTACTTGGAACTGGATTCAAATAAACATTCTGATGAATCTCCCTTTTCTAGCTAGTTTTTCTCTCAAATAATTTCTACACACAGTAATTTATGCACAGGATGTGTGGGAAGTAAGAGCCCTGTAGTAACACAGCTATGACTGTTCAAGTTCACCACATATTGCCTACATCCATCTGTAAGTGAATGCATGTATCTGGGCGTGCACTCATTTCAAACCCAGAGAACATCTAGGAAATTTAAAGATTTTGTTAAGGTTTCATGTGTGTGACAGTCTGTACTTCTGCTGTATAGAGAGAGATGTGTCTGTAGTTGCTCAATGCCTCCATTTACCTGCAGCTCCATTTAGTTAGCAGTAGTATATACAGTACATTAACACCATACACACACAGCATACACACAGCATACACACCCCACACACACACACACAATAAAAATTTAGCTTTGACAACAGAAACATAGCCATTTTGGGCTTCCTTGGGTCAGGTTCCCCCATTTCCCAATAATAACACATATAAACAGACCTAAAAAAAAAGAGGAGCATAATTTCATAAAGAAATGTTTGGTCTAATCTGTCAGCATGTGCAAAATCAACAGCCAAAAATGTTTAGTGGAACACACTGTTAAAATAAATTTCCTGTAAGTTGTATGTTTATATATTCAAATGTATTTATGTACAATTATACATTGCCAAAATCCCAAAGCCCCAATTCAATCAATGTTGTAAAAATATCATAAACGCAAAGAGTAGACAAACTTAAAGACATTTTAGGGTTACAGTGGTGACGATGGTAACTGAATTTTGCAAATTCAGTTCCAGTATCCAGAGTGTTTACCTTTAGGACTAAATCTGTTCAGTACATTTTCATAATTATAATATAAATAAAAACATTAGTTCATAATGAGCTAAAACTGATATGACACTGCCTTTCAGCCATTTAGGCATACCAGACCAGAAACAGTGGGTTTCTATAGGTTTTTATATTTATTGTACTTTTCTAACATATTACAGTATATTAAGCCCTAAAGAGAGAGAAAGTTTCTGGCGCTGTGCAGATACACACAGGACAGGACGCCAGTCTATTGCTGGGCACACACTCACTCACATAGACAAACACCCTCTATATGGGGCAATTTATACCATTAAATTTTATATCTATATGGGGCAATTTATACTATTCATTACCTTGAATTCATGTTTTTTAACCCGGAGGGAACCTACTCAGCCACGGGTAGAAACATTAATTCATTATCTTCCGCTTTATCCTCTATTAGGGTCGCGGTGGGGTTCCCCATGCCCATCGAGGGGAGAACATCTCGGGCGCTGGGCAGATACACCCAGGACAGGGCGCCAATCTATCGCTGGGCAAACACTCACTCCCACAAACACACTCTATAGGGGCAATTTGGCTTAACTCAATTGACTTCATCCATGTTTTTGGACTGTGGGAGGAAACCGGAAAACCCGGAGGAAACCCATGCGGACACGGGGAGAACATGGAAACTCCACCCAGATGGGGATTCGAACCGGGAATCCCTAGTGCTGAGAGGCGAACGTGCTAACCACTAAGCCACCGTGCCGCCCCCCGGGTAGAAACAAACAAAGCTATATACATCTGTGGGCAACAAAGTAACTTTTATGTACCTAGCTACTGTATGTCTGTGTAATATGAAAGGAAACCTGTATATTTTTGTCACACACTTGCACATTCTTCTAACAAATAAAAAGGCTTTGATTGATGTTCTATTCATGTCCAGTGACAATGATTCACTATTTGCCCATTTTGTATAATGCGTTAATTTTGACTTTGTTTATTTTGTCTACTATAATAAATGACTATAATATAAAATTACCAGAGCAATTACAGAGTTTATCTAATGAAACACAATGTTATGGCCGTGACTTTCTTTAGCAGGGACTGACATTTGGTCAGGATTAAAGAGAAAGTGACTACTACCAAGTCCAATTCTTCAAAGTCAAATCCAATTCTTGAGGAAAGCATACCATCCTCTGCTACACAGCAATAGATCCAGTACAGCTGGAATGCTCAATACACTAAATTAACCACTATAAAAAGAAATAAGTGGTGAATATCCTGTCAATGGTGATGAGTACGAATACATTTAAGTAGCCAATTTGTTTTGTTAGCGATTTTCGTCAATTCATCAAAAACTAAGGGTTGTACATATTGGACAAATTAGGTACAGACACGTAGCTTAAAACACTATCTAGTCAAACTGAAACCTGTTGTAATTTGTGTTAAGACTCCACATATACTTTGGTCTGTGGCTAAATTAGCCCATTACATGTATTGCTGCCATGACTAGATCAAGGCAATGGCAATCTAATCTTTCTGGGGTCTAAAACCCACAAGAATTTGCATTACTTAACAGTTTCTGACATGTTCGGCAATTGTATGCATCACAGTAATGTTTGTGTTGCCATTTGTTCAAGACTGTAGTGTGTCAACACATTCCAGAGATTACATTATGTCATTTCATTAAAAGACCAGGCAGTATGAAAGAAATAGCAACATTGCTTATTCCCAGCAAACCACAAAAATGCAGTCTAGAGGATTCCAACTTAATACAAATAAGACTGGTCTGTGTGTCTGCTCTGTAATAGACTGGCAAAGTGTTCAGGGTGATTTCCCACTTTTCACCAACATGGACCATTCTTATTACGATAAGGACAAGATGCTTAATAAATGATTGAATTAATAAGGTTAGTTGCAGAAAGTGGGGTCAGTGGATACGTTGTCCTTTTGTTATTAACTTTATTATGCATTTAAGACAATAAGAAGTAAAAGTCAATGTTTAAAAATCATATATTTCTGTGTTTACAATAGTGACATACATGTCTTATTTTAGGGGGGCATGGAGTCCAGGATTTTCACTAGAGCACTGCCCCTCTCCTCCCAAGCCCATCAATTTCACATTATTATACTACTGGTTATTATAGGATGTTTAAAAGCTTTAGGACAAAACCATCTCATTAAACTTCAAATAAAAGCTCATTGTACCACCTGAAATAATGTAATATAAAACCATTAAGTTAAAAAAAGGCACAATACACATTTATTTCTTTCCATTAAGGAAATGAAAAGTGTCTGCAGTACCCGAGCATCAGTAAGTTAGTATAGCAGGAAACGCAAAAACAAGCGGATGAAAAACTTTGTGCGCATTTGAGGTTCTTCATGGTTCCTGGTAGGCAGGAGGCATCACATTAGATTTCATCTTCAGAGTTTCATTATAGGAGGGCAATTTTACCTGCTAAACAAAAGATCTAATTCTAATTTAACATAATGAAATAAACATACACTATTTAATATAAAAAGTAGCAGATTACAATTATAACTTTACAGATAGCTTTCTGTTTAAAAATTATATTTGCTATATTGTATATGATAGTCAATTAGTTTTGCTCACCTTTTCCCAAACATCAGCTTTGGAGTTATCTGTACTACTTTCTTCTTTTAGTAAGTAGAAGTAACGCATTGACACCTGAAGCATGTAAAACTGTACATCACAAAAAGACAAATTAATACTAAAACTATAACATCACATAAATCATGATGCATCTGGGCTTACAATCAAGCACTATATAGCATTTGCATATTTAAACTTTATAAAGAAAGAAGTTTTACAGTACTGCGCATTGTACAAAACTTTTTCAAGTGGAAGATTTGGACAGAGAAACTTTAGTAGATAAACAAGTCCTATGTGAAAGAGAATAAAAGTTATTCTTCCTTAGAAGCTAATTATGTTAATTAGTTAATTTAGTAAATAATGAAAATGAAATATTAATTTATATAATTTATACAATAAGCATAAACACAATTTTCAGAAAATTTAGGATACTTAAAAATGCAATATAATCTCTTAAATAAAAACTAAAATTTTCAACAGCCAAAAAGACAAATGAAAGTTTTAAATGACCATCCAGCATGAATCACATCAAGGAAAGCTCTGTTCTTGACAAGAATTAGAAAAAACACATCTGTCCATTTTTTAATGTGCGGCAGCTTAAATAGAAATTTAACTGTCACTGTCTTTGTACTTATTCAATGTACTTTGTACTTAATTATTATATATATATATATATATATATATATATATATATATATATATATATATATATTTATGTTAACATTTTGGTATGTGTAACTTTTTTAGGAACAAGGTTCATAAATATAAATAATATGAGCATGCTAGCAAGGTTCTACTGGACTAATTATAAAATGCTAAAGAATTCTACTTGTAGAATACAGTTTGAGTAGCTTCACAGAAAGCAAAAAGTTCCCAGTCCATTGACAAAAGCTGGTTATAAACAAGATTCATACTGAAATTTTAAGAATGTATGAGATAATTAGGTTAGCAGGTGATACACTCATTCATTCATTCATTATCTCCCGCTTTATCCTCTATTAGGGTCGCGGTGGGGTTCCCCATGCCCATGCAGGGGAGAACGTCTCAGGCGCTGGGCAGATACACCCAGGACAGGGCACCAATCCATCGCTGGGCACACACTCACTCACACAGACACACTCTATATGGGGCAATTTTGAGAATTTAATTGACTTGATCCATGTTTTTGGACTGTGGGAGGAAACCGGAGAACCCAGAGGGACCAGAGAACCCAGACACAGGGAGAACATGGAAACTCCACCCAGATGGGGAATCGAACCAGGAATCCCTAGTGCTGAGAGTTGAACGTGCTAACCACTAAGCCCACCGTGCCGCTTGTGATACACTCAGACTCTTAAATAGACAAATTCCTAAATATGAATGATATGAAAAGAAATACAAAACCGTTCCTTCATTTAAGCATATGCTCACTTTCCTTCCCCTCCTCATCTTTATTAGCTTTTTGCATTCACACATCCGAAGGTGTCTCACTGTCACGGTTCTAGGCAACCACAGAATGATGAAACAGAAAGACACTTCCTGTGTGCATTTTTTCTAACTAAGAAATAGTTGCTCTTAAACTGAACAGATCTTTATATTTTTGTGCATGTGAACAGAGATGCTTGGTATGGGAAGTGGTATTATCTGTGGTGCACATCTAACAACCTGAAAAAAGTTACAGCTAAACACACAGAGACATGGTCAGAAACCACACTCCCAAATAAGCTGTACAAAGTACAAACCTTCACCATGATGTACATCACAATTAAAACTCCAAAGATCAAGGTGACACGGTTTAGCTCCTGTCCCTTCAACATGGCACCACCTTTCAGTTCTGACTGCAAAAACATGTTAAAATAAAATTATTTTCATCTTGTCTTGTTAAGATGTTGAGGTTTGCTTTACTGTTTACTGTATAACTGCCAGGGGCATCTTTCAGATCTATGTTAGGAAGAGCATTGTTAACTTACTTACAATTTTGAAAAGTTATATAATCCTATTTTTTCAAAAAAATTATTATAAAAAGTTATAAAAGAGAAACTATATTATATTCTAAGTAAGAAGATAAAATGTCAGTCAAAACAAGAAAGTGATTTTTTTGTGTAATCATAATGCAAACATTGTGTGGGGTTCTCACAGCAAACCGCAAGGCATCATCATACGTGGGGGTACCAGGCAGAACAAACTGAGCATTAAACAGGGAGAGAAGGGTCATACCCACATCAAGAAGCAAAAAAAGCACGAATGGGAGGATACAGAGCGGCCCCTAAGAAACAGACACAGGAATTTTATACAGCCCAGTTTATAGAAACACACATACCCAGAGATCTACATATGAGATGTGTTTTTCAGTTCACTGTTTACATTGCATTTCTCATTTCTTAAAATGATACAGCTATGGTCCGGATGTGTGTTTTGGAGACCTGTAACATTCCATGTTGCACCAGAATTTTTAAATACTGGAATAAGCAAACTTTTCTGAAAACCCAGGATTCTGAGTAAATATTTATCAGCTCAAAACCAAACTGATTACAGGTGTGTCAAGATTAAAACAAATGTTTCCACGCCCACAGAAAAACACAGAAAAACCATGAAAGTAGAAAGTCACATTCAAACACACTGACGGACCACATCTTAAAAACATTTAAATGTGAGTATATGATTTTATCATCCATGGTCTGAATTTGTAAAATTGATATTGCAAAAGTACATTAAGTGTAACACAGATAATTTCATAATATGTTAATAGAATATAGAAATAGATTTTTTATGTATATATTTGACCTCAAACTGTTTTTAAATCCTAAGATTCAAATCAAGCAAATCAAACAAAAATATTCTATGGTTTGTAATGTTTCCCTCTTGATGAGCATCAATAAAAAAAAGTCCTCAAATATACCTGTTATTTGTGTCATCACCACTTTCACAATTTTGAGTTATCTTTTAGATCAGACTTTAAATAAACACCACACACACTTTTACACCTTTCACTGACTTACATTGTCATCAATTGAAAATACCTGACTTTTATAATCTGTATCTAAATTATCTGTTAATCCTAAACCCTGCACATAACTCCCATTAGTAATCTTATCTAATCTCATTATCTTTTGGTTATCATTTGGCAGACACACCCAGGACAGTGCACCAATCCATTGCTGGATTCACTCTTACTCAAACTCACAGACACACACTATTAGGGAACATATTGACAGCAGCCAATTGGACTTCGGGAGATTCAAACCTGGATCCCCATCACTGAAGGCCACCATGCCATCCTCAAATATGTAATACTGGATTATTTTTTTCTATCAATACCTGAACAAGTCTGATATGTTTTTTTCAACTTTTAAGGAATTTAAGCAAAAATGTCAAAAAAAATGTATGTACTTATTTTAAAAATTATGATTATACATTTTTAATGATTAATTAATAATGAAAAACATCATTATTTAAAAAATACCTTACCTTACAGTGAGCAAACAGGACCAGAACACTGGACAATGACATTAAAGCCACTGTCACAAAATTGCTGATAATTTCAACTACAGTAAACAAAAATAATAAATGTAAAAATAGACATAAAGATCACATTCTTAGCATCATTCATAACATGTTTGCCAGTACTTGTAAACAGAAGGGCACACATATACAGATAGATAAAACAAAGATTACAATAAAAACTTGTTTTTGACCTATAGCCATTTTTATGTGTTATATGCAATACTATTGATAAATAGTTGTGGATATTTGGTTATTTCACCTGCAATCAATTGTAAGTAAGTTAATGTGACATGCTTTCAAAAATATGCACATTTATTATTGTTGTTAATATAGGATTTTTGTTCTACTGGATGTGATTATCATTTTGTCATAAAGAGTAGGCTATAGTTAAGTAGACTATAAGCAATAATCATTATATTATTTGATTTACAAATATCAATATCAAACTGGTAGTAAACAGAGACAATTTCTTTGAGAACATAATATGGTAATATGGCACTTACATATGCAACTAGTCTGGGAATGTTTTATTTCCGAATGAAAAACTGAATAGGATACGACGAGTGGGTCCTTTTCTTTGACAACCCCCACAGCCATATCCAGGGCCACAAACTGATTCAAAATCTACACACACACACACACACACACACACACACACAAAGTTTGAGAAGATACATTCACATGAGTATGCTCTGTGCCTCTGAAATCGTGTTTCTTGGCAGCATGTTTGTTTTCGTTCCTAACTTTAAGCCAATACCAATAAGACTAGTTACCCATGAACAGCGAGTCATTCAGAAAAGTGTAAATTACATAACAACTTCTCAGATTGAGATAGGGAGCTTTCCTTCAAGGCTGTGTTTTCTGAAGATATTTTGAATGAGACAGAGTTGCTGGAGGAATCCTGAGAGAATGTTGACCCAGACATGTTCTTATGCAGGAGACAGTTTCTTTTCATCATTTAGTACACAGTAAACGATGTTCTGCTTTCTGAGCCACATGAGGTAGTGAGAGATTTTTAAGTTTTGAAATTATTTTGAGTAATTATTTTCATAAAACCAAAGAAACGCAAAACAATTTATAGAATCAATATGAAATAAATATTTTGATTTGATTTCTGTAGCAACGTTCCACCATAGCAGCTTTCTCAGAAAGGCTCTTCAAAGCTTCTTTACTTTATACAACACATCATACAAAGGAAGGCAGCTGTAACACTGTTTAAATATGTTTCTGCTTTTTGGTCAGCATATAGTTTTTGCACCTCACAAGCATTCTCTATAATGATGCGTAGCATTAAACACACCACACTTGCAACCATCACTGCAAACTGTGCAATATACAAAAACAGGAAGCAGAGGCAGACACACACATATGCACATATCAAGTAAGAATCTAAGCAAGTTGCTTGACTTATAGGCTCTCTAGATAAGCATGTACAATTCAAATTTACCAGACAAAGGATGGCAGACGCACGAGCAGAGGTGTGGACATGGCAGAAGAGTGTTCGTGTCCCAGACATCTTTTATCTTCTTGCTTTTCTTCTTCCTAATAACACACCCAACCTCTGAGATGCGCGTTCAGAAGACAATGCCTTACAAATAGCACAGCCACTTCCTGATGCTGATACGCAAGCACACAGCTGTATTTTCACACATGAATTCACAACAGATCAACAGATAATCTATAGCTTTCTTTAATGAATAATACACCTTTCCTTGTCTGCTTCTTTTGAGGTGTGACCGGCTTCCTGGAGATCTTCATCCATGGCTCTGCCGACAAACACTGATGGAACCTGAATATTAATTGGACTGGCGGTCCTGCAGGAAGCCCCCTTAATAAACTCACTTATAGTTTTCTAGTTTTTACATTTGTTAAATGTCTCTACATGGCTGTCCTACATTGTTGTTGCTGCCTGGCCGCTCAAGGAGGATGAGTCCCCCACTGAGTCTTGGTCCTCCCAAGGTTTCTTCCTTGAATAACAACATAAAAGGGAGTTTTTTCTTGCCACTGTCGCTTCAGCTTGCTCTTTGGGGGTTTAAAGGCTTTTCATTCTGTAAAGCTGCTTTGTGACAATGTACTGTTGTAAAAAGCGCTATATAAATAAATAACTTGAACTTGAACTTGAACTGATAGCATGAGAGATCAGTATTTAATGTAGTAAAGCCAATAGAGTGGGACTTCACTTGGCACAGCTCTTTCTACTGGACCATATCAAATGACCCTTTTTTTAGTAAAATCATTAAGTCTATTGGTCACTTTTGAATCATTAGCTCTGAAGCTAATATAATAGCCAGCCTAAAAAACCTGTTTTAACCTCTCTTTGACTCTGGGTCAGATTTTAAGAACATGGTTGACATTAAGTCCCGCTAGTTGCCGGGGCTCGATCTACATTTACCGCTAAGGATAGAGGATTTTTGAACATCAATCATGATTTTATTTACACAGTTCCATATTTATTAATTAAATACATGCTTTTATAGACATAGACATAGGAATTTCACCTCTGTGATCAAGTTGTTTTTTTTTCATGCGGTGTTGATTGGTCCTTGTTGAGCTGTAATTGTCAATTGGGTTCATTAGTGTCTACATCTGTGGTTACTGTCATGTGTGTTCCTCCTTGTCTACTGTACTTAACCCTGCCTTACCTTCACGTCCTCGTTCGAGCATCATTCGTCATGCCTGTTAGTCTGTGTGTGAGTGTGGGTCGGTGGGTGTGTTTGTATCCCATTGTGTTCTATGCATTAAAAACCATATTATTCTTATATAGAATCGGATAGTATTATATAGAATCGTGACAGCATAAAAATGTGCAGAAAATCCATTCCATGCAATTGTATACTTGTGATGTTGTGGAAACAGTTCAGGAGAAGTTCTTTTCTGTTTTCGTATGACTGTACCCCATAAATATGATGTAAAAATGAAAGACAACTACATTCTATAAAAAGGCAGTTTATTTTGAAAATCTTAAAAAATACTGATACTGATTTAAATAATTTAAATAACAAAAGACATTTTACATAACATTAAAACATTGTTCTAGAGCAATAAATATATATATTCATTCATTCATTATCTTCCGCTTTATCCTATATAAGGGTCGCGGGGGGGTTTCCCCATGCCCATCCAGGGGAGAACGTTTCAGGCGCTGAACAGATACACCCAGGACAGGGCGCCAATCTATCGCTGGGCACACACTCACATTAATATAAATATATAATAAAATAAATATTTAAAAAACATTGTTAACACTTCACTTCAAGTTCGAAAACCAATGCAAAATTTGCTTAAAAACACAGTGTTAAAGTTCAGAAGTCCTTTCATTTAGCAGAACAGTGGGGCTGACTGTGCTCTCTTTAGAGGGAGTTGAATTCAAGTTAATGTTTTCAAAGTTATCAACTTTGACATCTGGTATTTTAAAAGACACTCTCGGACAAGGTCCATTAACATTGAGGCAGATGAGTTTTTGGAGAGTCGCCGTGTTTACAATCTCAAATCCAATGCTACCTCCAAATGTGCTGGGCATCCAGTACTCAGGCGAGCAGATGACATTTCCCATCAGCCCTTTGAGTGAGTAGGGGGCACCCATCTCCACCATGGACTCTCCAAAGACAGCATTGGGTCGTGCTTTTTCCACCATCAGGCCAGTGTACAACTCTACTGAGTTTACATCTCCATACAAGGATTCCAGTTCTGCCGCCAGGTCTTTATCACCTAAAAAACAAAAGCAATATTTTACTTCAGCCTTAATTATTAGTAAAAAAAATATTGCCATAATGGAATAAATAAGATTATTGTTATGAGCTGTCTTCCAGAATGCTAAGAGTATACTCTAATATGGCCAAGATATATGAATACCTAAATTTAAAACCTTTGCCATCTATATATTGTGATACACAGTGACCATATGTTCTGTCTCACCTGTCATTTCTTCAAAAGAGCTATAGGGCTTCAGGTTAAATCGTTTTCTATAAGCATTGAAGGATTGATATCGCATCTCTCTGCTGTGCTCCAGGATTTTAGTAGCCATTCCTTGCACTCCAGCTGGTAAGTTTCTTCCACCTGAGATCTAAAAATGCACAAGAGCAACATAGATTAGAAATGTTTATAATGAATTGTAAGAAATTGATAATTTCAATACTTGCTTTACTTTTATCAACACTTTGTCTACCATTTAACTCTTAAGTTAAGTGTGTACTTAAATTTTATTGCTGTGATTTTAACCAACATTTAAAAAGTATCCAACATTCAAATACCAAATTAAACAGTACAGTCAAAAGTATGTAAACACTTCACCACAACACACAAGGCTGTATAAAATCCATATTTGATATGACATTATTATTTATACCCTGCCAGCTTGTTGCTTGCTGAAGGACTCCACCAGGTTGCTGATTCCATGATGAGCCACAACAGAGTTGTTGAAGAGAAACTGTGGGTACGTGTAGACCTGATGCTCAACCTCAAAAGCATCAGGCATCAGCGGGTGCCAGTGGTATAATGTGTTAAATTCAGCTGCAATGCGATTTTGGTACTGGAACCTCTCGCTGAAGAGAAGCTCCGGATCAAACTTCAACTTCAGGTGGTAACCACTGAGGTGCTGCACATACTCCTCAATGATTATTTTGATAGTCTCACCTGCATAGAGCAAATAAAAAGTGCTTTAGGTTAATAATTTCAGTCAGTTAAATAATTCTATATAGTTTATGTTTATAAGAAATACAATAAAATAAACCCACAATAGCTCATTTAACGGCTGTATAATTAATGCAATAATTAATTGCAAAAGCTAATAAATCCCTCAGTTCAAGGTGTTTAAATAACATAATTTACACAGTAACTAATGCTTTTTTCCCCCTACAATTATCATAATTATAACATGATCACATTTAGAAGCCTCTTCATGATTGGATTTGTGGTGCTCTATTACATAATCAAGTTATTTTTATTATAAAATAGTAATTATATAAGAAAAAGTAATTATATTATAAATAAACACTTTTCTGCATAAAAATGTACATAAAACTATGATGTATGTTAAATCTAAATGTGTTAAAATTAAAATTACTAAATACTCTAAATGTGATGCAAAAGGTAATGTGACTGATGTTCATTTTACTCCCATAATGCAACAAATTTTTTATCATTAAAGGAAGATGAAAAATGTTTGTTGATTCTAATTTGAGGCATTAAGAGACTCTCAAGCTTATCCAGATGCTTTTTTGGGTGAAGATATATCAAGTCAAGTTTATTCATACAGCACTATTAAAACCGTAGTGCTGTACACAAGTTAGTATGACAGAATATACCTTCCCCGTGACAAATTGGAAAAATGTTTCCTATCGTTCGCTTTATAAAAAATGGGATAGGATCTCATCTAATCCATCCATATAGAAAAATCTTTATTAAAGATAACTTGTCTGTCTTGTCTGTTTAAGATTTACTCTTAAATGAATTTTTTTATTGCAATAACTATTAAATATTTCTTAAAATGTAATAAGAAAAAAAATAAAAAGAACTGCATCCATTACTTTATTTACCAAAGATAAATTTGCTCACCGATTAAAATAAGGCGTGTTGTTTGGAAGAGACGCTCATCATCCCATTCAGGATGCTCCTGCTTCATGATGTCACAGACTCGGTTGTGTTCCCTCAGCCAAATGGTAGCGTACATCATAAGTCCTGGGATAAGTCCAAAAGCCTCATGACCCACAGCAAAGCGAAACTGCTCAGGTACATTAGGAGGGTAGTGCATCTCAGCCTGGGTGTCTTTAACCAGAGGAGGGTACACCTCACCATTCAAAATCTGGATATATTAACACCAAACATATTCAGTTAGATACATATGCACAAAACATGCTGTTTTAAAAGTTTATAACATGAAGACATTATAATACATTATAATATACCTTCTCTTTAATTTAAATAGATCAGATTTAACTTTTTCATCAATGTAAATCAATACCATTATATATGATGTGAGATGTTATACCTGGTATCTCAGTTTTCCATCTTTGAAAAGCCTCAGCTTGTGTTGTCTATCCAGATTGTCTCCATAGATATGACTCAGATCAACCTAAACATTGCAGAATAATCAAGTTAATAGGGTACATGGTATAGGGTAACACAAAATAGGGTGTAATTCAATAGGGTGTAACTGTAGAAGCAGACTGCTATGCTACTTGATCATTTGCTTATTGTGTAAAAACATGCTCATTAATAAAGGTATAAAATTGATACTCACTCCATGTCCTAAGGATTTGGTAAATGCTGCTCCTTTCTTAAAATCAGTTTTAAAGAACTGATGAGTAAAGTGTTGGGCAAAGAATCCAAACAGCAGGCTCGTTCCCTGGGGATCAGGAATAAATTTTCGCCTTAGCAGGACCTTTTCCACAACTTGCTTTGGGTCTGGAAGAGTTGTGACATTTGATGATGGGCAGTGTTTGGGCAGTGGAGGCAAAGTGCGGGTGTAGTAGGACACATTGGAGTATGCTTCCCAGTTTTTGTAGTCATAAGCAGAGTTGTAGGTTGGCGGGCTATCCACCAGATTGGACCTTGCTATAAGAAAAGAAATTTAAACAGAGTCTGTTAGCACATATATTATTTCTTCTTAATATTATCAAATTATTTCTTCTTTTAATCTTTTCTAATAATGCTAAAACCCAACTTCCTGCAAATACGTAGATTCAGATTGTGAATTTCATTTTGTAGCTTTCGCAAAAACACTTTGCACTATACTGCTTTTACACTGCAATATTATTTGTCCTGTCTTTATGAGTTCTATGGGATCTTTTTCTTTTGGCTAAGCTCCAAACTTAGCTTTGGTACAGTTTTACACCAGTTGTGCTTCCTAAAGTAACCTACATATTTATCCACGCTTGGAATTGGCACTGCATGTGCATGAATACGTACAACTCAATGGCAAGGACGATTTAGTATTTTTGAATAATATTGGCATGTCCTATGAGGGGATACTGGAGACACCTAAATAAATTCACACAGACATTCAGATTTCACAAAGAAAAGACCTGTGCTCGCCCTTCCATGGAATTGAATCTTTTTGCTGTGAGGGGGAAGCACCAACTCCTTTACTCTTAATTTAGAGAGGCCCTTAGATTTAAAAATTTAGGTGATTTTTCTGATTAGTTTCAGCTGGATGTAAATTTTATAGCAATTCAAAGCCACTGAAATCGAACATATTTAAATAAATCCAAATAATTGTTGGGCCTAAAAAATATTTTCTTGTTTGTAAAATTATGAGCTAAAAAACCTTATTATATAGATACTGTTTTATGAAGCAATTATATTATAAGCCACATAATATTTTTTTTTCTTATATGTATAATATGTATAATGTTGAACATTATAACTCTCAGTTTTTTCACTGTAGCATATCAATATCACATCTATATTTCATAATAAGATACAGAAAATAATACTTATCCACTTCAAAGTAACTCACAAGTTAGGACGTAACGCATAAGAGCATTCCTCAGAAAGGTAATGTTGTTAATGATGTTCCAAATCCATTTGTAATGGGTCAATATGTAATGCACAGTACTTGGATTAGGCTTCAGTATGGATCTAATTCGAGTGGAAAATTCAGCTGGACAAAAATGAAACAAAAGAATAAATTAGGATCATAGCAGTCCAGGTTGTACACTTACAAATTTGTCAAACCAAAGAGAAAAGATCTTGACAGCTCATCTACCTTTAATAAACAACTGGACTCAGTGGTACTTACGCGTGGTGCAGTTCTGCCCATAAAATCCAGTTCTGGTGCAATCACACTCATAGGCTTCTAGACCTTTGGAAATGCAAGCCCCTCTGTTCTGACAGGGATCTGAGCAGCAGGGATCGGCTGTAACATCATAAATACAAAATATAATTTTGTATTTTTACTTGTATTTTATGTTTTCAAAAGAATTTTAAAGTTTAAAAAACTCATTAAAACTCATATGCATGAACACATTAATATTAGAACTAACACTTAGAACTGACTTTTTTTTAAGAAAATTCGTACAATGTAAGATTTTGACAACCCAAAATGACAAATCTGTCTATGGCTATGAAAACAATAATGTAACACATTATGTGAGACACTAAAGTTTTCTTATATTTTGTTCTTGTTCAGCAATATTGTTGATTTTGATTTTAATATGAATAAAGCTCTGTCCACTATTCTCCCATATATTATGCTCTGAGGGGCGCAGTAGCTCAGTGGTTAGGGCGTTGGGTTATCAATCTTATGGTTGGGGGTTCAAATCCCAGGTCCACTGAAGTTACCAATAAAAGCATCTGCTAAATGACCAAATGTATTATTTGTGGTTACAAAGTATACCTGAAACTAAAACATGTGGTACCCTAATCACAATTCAGAATACTTTATTAATCCAAATAGGAAAATTGCAAATAAATGCAAAAGAACTTACCTGCATTAGATAGTAAGAACTTTAGGCTTATGAGCAGAAGCAGGCAGAATGTAATGCAATTCATTCCAGAAGTCTTCTAACGGATTATAGCGTGGCTGCCCTAAAACGTGCACTTGAGTGAGCTGTTCTCTCTGGATTGAGTTATTCCTCCTCATCCAACTTTATAAATGCTCACACAGTCCCGCCCTCTTCCGATCTGGCACTGACGTCATGGAATTTTAAGGAAAACTGTATTCAGTAAAACTGTAATTAAAAAATCACAAATGACAAAACAAAATGATTAGTACCAAAAAAATTGAAAAAGCATTTAGACCTACATTAATCAGCAATACTACTTTTTGAGGAGTAGTCTCAATAGTTTTTTTGTTGGATTACATATCCAGAACTGATGTCTTATATTGAGAAAGGTTTAGACGGGAAAATGATTTTGCGTTGATGAAATGTTTCTTAAAAGAACAGCATCCGTGTTTGATTATTATCAGATTAGATTACGAAAGTTGGATTAAAGTTTGTTTAATTAGCAAATAAACTTTGTTCCAAAAACATACTGAATAAACTTGAAAGAAAAGTCTGGTTTTCTGAAAATGGTTTTTAGTTCAGAATTACAAAAAGTGCATTCAACGTTATAATCAAATCTCTAAAGATATGGAACGCATGAATAAATTATGTGAAGGATCTTGATACGGATTTTTTTTTTATTTGTTCTCTACAGTATCTGGTAAAAGTAGCATAAGAACATTTAAGAAGGAGGACAGCTTTGATTAGTATTTAAAATCTTTCTGTTGTGCGTGTTGTTGCATTTTAAGTAATTATAATGTATTTCCTTTTACTTGTCAGTTTTATTTTTTGTTCTTGTTTTGAGCGCCACTCTGTGGACAATGAATGAATTTGACAAATGTAACTGAATTGAACACATTCAGACCCAATATGATTAATACTTTGTTTTCGTTATGTTTATCTAAGTTATGTCGATTTAATAAACCTTATAAAATGTTCTCGTTTTTCTTGAAACCTAATGAACAACCATATCTGTTGAAGTAGTATTAAACTTTATCTATAAGAATATTTATCTTTGTATTACAGCTCAGAGTTTAGTAAAAAAATATGAAAATACATTTTATTAGCATTATCAACAAACATATAACAAATATATTAAAAATATGTAATTTGATACATAATTTTTCCCTCCCAAACCGCTCTGTCTCACCCCACATGATAAACTGGACTTAAAACTCCTATAATCACAAGTTTTAGTGAGGTGGAAAGGCGCCCACACAAACACTTTGAAAAGGCTATAACCAGAGCTGAAGTTATGTACTGTGTAGTGAAAGCAATACGCACTGCGTCACAATGTCCTTTTACAGTCTGAGACAAATAAGGTTGGCAAAATGTCGGGTGGAAAATTCCCAGTATTTACAGCAAATCACTCAAAAAATTTGGTGTATCAGATAAAAAAGTTAACAGCAAGTTAATTTCAAATTATAATAATTTAGGGGAATGTAACAGGATTTAAGTTACAGCATTATTACATTGCCATAGTAGCATTGTTGGCCTATAAGGTCATGTCTTCACTGATATATTTCTGTAGTAAAGCCCACCTACCCGTAAATCTCTTGTAACCTCCATGGGTTTAGTTTATAGTGATGTCAGGGAGTGAACTGCAGTGGTTTTTGTGGGGGTTGTAGACTGTTCCTCTGCCTGCATTGGAGTTCATTCCTGAAGTTAATTCTTTGTTCAAAAAACCACACCGGATGCATTGTATGTTTCATCTTACAGACTCTACAATTGGTTTGAC
This sequence comes from Corydoras maculifer, assembly GCA_019802435.1. Lineage (NCBI taxonomy): Eukaryota > Metazoa > Chordata > Actinopteri > Siluriformes > Callichthyidae > Corydoras > Corydoras maculifer. The sequence goes on from JAFMOD010000226.1 coordinate 3,378,460, forward strand.
TTGTTTAATAAACTAAATTGTTATTTAAGCATTAAGATTGGCAAACTGAGCTTTCATATTATTTTTAGTTTAACATAGTATACTATCTACTACACCCAGTCACTTTGCACATTAATACTGTACAATTTTTTATGTCTCACGTTTTAGTGAAAAGCATGTGGGCACCGCCTTATTACTGTGTCAGAATTATATTCTTATATATTCAGCATAAAGTTAAACATACAGCATGCAACACCCCCCTTTGACAAATGCATTGCATGTTAAAGCTTTTGTAGTCATCAACCAAGTAAGACGCATGTGTAAGTGTTCTATCAAAACTTAAGTCTGCTAACTCATGTTTGAATAAAGTAAAGCTGATAGACAAGGAAATTGCATGCAACTGAACATGATATTGACATTTTAATCGCTTTGTTGCTGTGAAAAAGGAAGAAACAGACATCTGGGGTGACAATGACATTCGCAAACTGAAAGTCTAACTGCAAAATCATCAAAGTTTTACACAACAAGAATTAGTTGTTTATAGTTGACTAATGTTGTATATTTTTTTAATCACGCACTGAACTCTGCATGAAACAAGATCCAAGGTGTATGAAGACATGGTTTGGTTTACAGTGGGTATAAACTACATATTTGTAGTATGTATTAATTGGATCTCTGTTTGTACTGTCATTGCAAGCAACCTACATCTCTCTCATTATTTAACATGCTTTGACTTTTGACTTGAAGGCAGTTATAAGGTAGGTTAGAAGAAGACGGTAACGTGCTAATCTTTTACCTTTATACAAACTATTTATAAGAACTAATTGAGTAGTTAGTAATGTGTATGAAGGACCATTAATATATTTAGTTTTACATAACATAGTTATTGAACAAGTTTACATGTAATTACCGTAAAATGTTTACTATTGTTTATGTGTGGTAATTATTGCACTACATAACTATGTAAAGTTTATAAACATGCCTTCTACCTAAATTGGGGCACAGTGGTGGCAACAATTGCTTTTGCCTCACAGAAAAATGGTCCCAGGTTGGATTCCCTGTTGAGGCAAAATCTACATGTAAAATGCATGTCCTTCTTGTGCCTAAGTGGGTTTACTCTGGGTACTTCAATTTTGGACACATACACTCCGAACAGTGTGCCAGTCTATTACTGGGCACACACTCACACACAGTCATGTTTTTGGACTGTTGGAGGAAACTCCAACTACACCCATTCGAACTCTTATTCCCAACGTCTTAACCACTAAGACACTGTGCCGCCCATTTTGTGTTATTTTTATTTTATTTTATTCCTGGTTCGAATCCCCATCTGGGTGGAGTTTCCATGTTTTTACCGTGTCTGCGTGGGTTTCCTCTGGGTTCTCCGGTTTCCTCCCACAGTCCAAAACCATGGATCAAGTCAATTGAGTTCTCCAGATTGCCCGATTTAAAGTGTGTTTGTGTGCACGTCTGTTTGTGTGAGTGTGCCCAGCGATGGATTGACGCCCTGTCCTGGGTGTTTCTGCCCAGCGCCCGAGGCGTTCTCCCCTGAATGGTCATGGGGAACCCCCCCGCGACCCTAGTATAGGATAAAGTGGAAGATAATGGGTGGATGGATTATTATACAGTGTCCAGACACTGGACACAGACAACATCTAGTTGATGTTTATTGTGTTCGCCCCTTTTGGCCTTCCACAATAGGCGGACCTAGGATTCCGCTTCTCCGCAGTTACACTCTTCATCGACGAGAGAGAATCGAGGATTGCAATTGTAAGGAAGGAGCACCTCTGTCCTACGCCGAAAGGTAAGCTGGAGCGGGCCTTTAACACTGATATATACACGCATTGCAGCGTTTGCATTAAAAGTGATTCAACTACCTTTTGTTAGGACTAAAAAATAAAATGAAGACAGCTTTTATTATCCAGCTCCCTTATAATTCAACGTACCCCTTTACGTAAAATTGCAGACAGTATAGGTTTAACAGGTTTACATTAAAATAAATGATTTATAAACTCAAATAACTATTGTTGGTTGGATCTCCGATTAATATGTAATCGATTCCAAACTTGAGAATCGATTCCTTGTGTCGTCTTTGATTTGGCTCAACTACAGCAAACTTTTTTTTGGTTGAAAATGTTGAAAAGAAAACGAAGGATTTATATTCTAAAATGGCGAAGACGGATCTGTAACCATCCTGAAAAAGTAAGCATTTAAAGGCGTCTTAAGAAGCAATACCCCCGTTTCAAAAAAAAAAAGAAAAAAAAAAAGAAAAGAAAAGAAAAGAGAGAAACCGTTTGCCATTTTGTGGAATTTGTGGTATAGACTGCTGTGATGCAACGAAAAAATGAAATTCGAATTAAAATACGAATTGAGTACAAATGCAAGGTGATGGTCGTAACAAGGTGATGGTCGTAACACCGACATTGCTGTGAACTTTTAAAAGTACCCCTACACAGCAAATTTACAGTAAGCTTGCTCGTGGAGACATCAAAAAGTTCACGTTTAGCTATTAAAGACAAGTGTTTTAACATACGATAATGACATAAATTCAATTATTTTATTGTAATATAATATAACTGGGCGGCACGGGGGCTTAGTGGTTAGCACGTTCGCCTCTCAGCGCTAGGGATTCCCGGTTCGAATCCCCATCTGGGTGGAGTTTCCATGTTCTCCCCGTGTCTGCGTGGGTTTCCTCCGGGTTCTCCGGTTTACTCCCACAGTCCAAAAACATGGATCAAGTTAATTGAATTCTCAAAATTGCCCCGTTTAGAGTGTGTCTGTGTGAGTGAGTGTGTGCCCAGCGATGGATTGGCGCCCTGTCCTGGGTCTGTCTGCCCAGCGCCCGAGACGTTCTCCCCTGGATGGGCATGGGGAGCCCCACCGCGATCCTAGTAGAGGATAAGCGGGAGATAATGAATGAATGAATGAATAATATAACTGTTAGTGTCTTTTTAGTGATTTTTGCTTTGTGTATTTCTGTTCATTATTGTTTACCATATTTAAAAGGACAGCATTTTATTAATATTATTTCTATATTATATAATTCTAAAAAACACTGAGGCTGACACCTCAATTGTCACCCAAATGTATCAAGCAAAGAATAATGCAATATAATAGTTTGTCAATGTTTAATTGGGGGTCTGGTTTGGACCACTTTAACAACTGAATAATTTGAAAATGGTTTCTTAATGCTCTTTAAGGTGGTCGGTATGGCTTCAGTAACAAACCAAGGACATAACTCATATCTTACAGTAACAGTGCCTTATACTTTAATAACAGCCCCTAAAAACAAAACATTCAAAACATTTCAGAAAACAAAGAAAGTAACAAAATAGGCCTATGTGGTGTCAGGTTTCTCAGAGCTGAGCCACTTACTGGAAGTATTTCACTGTTGCATGGGCAAAAGTGTGGGTAGACCTGATGCCAGTTATTTATCTAGCAGTAAGTGGGTTCAGTTCTAGGGTGGTTCATTTTCTTAATGGTGGATCTGTGCAGGACATTGTGTGGTAAACTAAAACGTGAACTAAAGCTTGTGTTAGTTTTAAATGTGTTTTAATTAATTACATGGCTGGCACAGTGGCATAGTGGTTAGCATATTTTAGCATATCATTGCTGGGGATCCAGGTTCGAATCCTAATCTGGATGGAGTTTTCATGTTTTCCTCGTATCCATGTAGGTTTTCTCCAGGATCTCTGGTTTTCCCTTGCAGTCCAAAAACATGAATTCAAGGTGAATTAGCTGCTCTAAATTGCCTTTTTCTAAATTACCTCTATATAGTGTGTCTGTGTAAGTGAGTGTGTGTCCAGTGATGGATTAGCACCCTGCTTTTGCTTCCATAAGAGCCAAGCAGGATTATTGTATAATATAGCAATGGTCAGCTATCCATACATTATAGCTCTTGAACAATGTCCTCCCCATGCCTCGTTGCGATTTCTGTAGAATCTGTAGTTTCCAATAGGTAAAGTGTAGATACTAAATTGTCCTAGCCACTGGTAGTGTGAGGCACCTTTATATTAAAAATTGTGCCAAAGAAAATATGCTGATATTCCCACAGGAAAGCAGAAAAAGGAAGAATATAGGTAGTACTAGAACTGGATTATTATGTAAGTCAGCTTACTAAGCTGGTAGCTGCACAACTTCCTCTTATCGGCCATGTTATATTTGTTAATTCAAATGTAGTGTGCTGACAAATGTCATAAGCATTTTTAACAACCCATAGTGCCTTCATGGTAAGAGATAGGTCAAATAACCTATTTTTTCACTATATAACCTTTTTTTTCTTTTTTTCAGGAGACAGATGATGCCTAACATTAAGACTACTTTCCTGACTTCTAAATGTGTTTCCTCACTGTGAGCTTTTCACTGCTACCAGGATGTCCTCTATGGACCCCTATCAGTACATTATAGTAAGTCTGCCTTTCAAAGTCTTTTCCTGGAAATTTGATAGAGGCTCTTTTTAAATGTTCTATTGCATTAAATGAATTATGTTCTGTACATGCAAATCGTGCATGGAGGGTTGTGGACATTTCTCAGTTATTGAAATGAAACTGTTCTTGAATTTAAACTCATTAACAAAAATAAATGGTAAATGTAAATGCTAGAGAGTAAATAAAAAACATTTAAGACAGTTATATGTATTTATTATTGTGTCAGCAGTGGTTATGGCCTTTTTCACAAAACAACTACAATTTTATTTTTATTTTTAGTTTTTTTTCAATGGTACATTGTCTTAAAGACACTTTATAGTTTACCAAGCAATTCCACAAATAAAATGGGGAAATTTACAATCTTTGAGGGGGATATGCCTTTGACTCAAAAACTGTAACACCCTGGCTTTACTTAGTTTGTCAAATCATTCAACTATTATGTTGCATTTGGACACATTTAGTCAGCATTCACTGACTCAAAATCTAGTGAATGTTTGTGTGATTGTTGAGTGTTTCGATCAACCCTCTGAAGCTTTAACCTGTGAGCTCTTACTGTTTAGTGTAATTTCCTTTTTTCTTTACAGAAAATTAACAGTTTTTTTTAGCAGCTGAGCTGAATTTGAACGAAGTGGTTTGTGCTAAGGGCTTGCCTACACACCAGGAAGCATATTATTGTGTTGTGTTTGATAAGTAACGTTAACATTATCTAATAACACAGTCTATGCATTAAACAAAGCAGCTTTAGGTCTTTAATTAATCAGAACTGGAAAAATATTTGTAGTATAAATATAGAATAAATATGTAGAAAAATAGTTGTACATAATTTTTTTTTACATTTATTTAACTACTCTACTCTCTTAGAATTTTCATACATATCAGTTTCTTAGAACCTTGGTATGAAAAGAAAACCAAGCCAGTGAGCAAAAGGAAATGCTTAGACGATGAGAGAGGTCACTGGAGAATGGTCAAACGAGTTTGACTGCAGAAAAAGACTACAAAAACATCCACTTTGTACAATTCTGAGCAAAAAGCATCTTCAAACACACAAGTCCAGCCCTGAGGCTTTTCTGAGTGCAAAGAGGAGCTACCTAGTGTAAGTGTAGTTTTTCTAAGATGTGTAAAGTGAGAGTGCATTACAGAAAAACTATGTAATGTAAAACAGTGTCACCAAGTTGTAGAAGCCAGGGTGTTGTTCTACAAAGTCTCATTAGCTTTATGAATGCCTTATTGTTTGTAAGAATCAGTTAAAGTAATTTTTAATTATCTTATAAACTGATTTTTTTCAAATGCTTTTAATTGGTTGATATCTGTTAGTTTAAACTTCTTTATTTTATCTTTGGCTTTGATGTTTGTTACCTTTTGGTGATTTATGTTGGTTGATTCTGCATTTCTGCATTCAGTCTGCCTGATTAGAAGACCTAAAAAAGCCCGCTATTGTTATGCTCGAAATTCTTATTATTCTTCTTAAGTGGAAATTCTGTCATTAATGCAGCCTGAACCGCTCATCATACAGACTCCGTTCAAACACCGTTACGTAGAAAATAATGACTGGACCTGTGCTATGTATTTTTGGAGTTTGTGACATTTAAAGTTTTTAATTTAAGTTTAAATAATGAAAAATGTCTATATGAATGAACGGGGCAGATTTTTAATTTGCCATAACTCGGCCAGGGTGGCACGGCGGCTTAGTGGTTAGCACGTTTGCCTCTCAGGCAAACTAGGGATTCCTGGTTCTAATCCTAATCTGAGTGGAGTTTCCATGTTCCATGTCAATTGAATTCTCCAAATTTAGAATGGGTGATTGTTACACTCGCCTACCTAGAGATTAAAGCGGCTGCGCATAGGAAGCGCTGAGCCTTCGCGCTCTAACGCGCTGAAGGGAGCCAGGCACGCAGGTAGCAGAAAAACGGAATTTATTTAAAGGTGTAGTAACACCACAAAACAAAGGTACCGACGAGTGAACATAAGGTTAAATACGAAGTGCACCGAGGACAGGGAATGAAGGAAATAAATACAAATGAAATCCGACCACGTGCACAACACAACCAATCAACAGAAAGAGATAATTAAACAAACTAAATACCGTTAATGAAAGTAAATTAACAAACATAGAACAGGTGCCCTAGGCACCTGTTACAGTACCCCCGCCCCTACGGTCGCGCAACGGGAGGAAAATAAATAAATAAATAAAAATCCCCGGGGGGGGAAGGGGGGTCCTCCGCCCTCCTCGCGCCCTCTGGCTATGCAGTTCGGTGGACGCCCTCTGCGGATCAGAAGGGAACCACGCCCTCTGGCTGCGTGGTCCGGCGGGCGCCCTCGGCGGGTGTGGAGTGGGCCACGCCCTCTTGCTGCGTGGCGAGGTGGGCGCCCTCGGGCTGCGTGGCGTGCGGCCCCTGGACCTCGGGCTGGGCGGCGTGCGGCCCCTGGACCTCGGGCTGGGCGGCGTGCGGCCCCTGGACAACGGGCTGGGCGGCGTGCGCTGGGTGGATCTCGGCGGGCACGCACGCCGGGTGGACCTCGGCGGGCACGCACGCCGGGTGGACCTCGGCGGGCACGCACGCTGGGTGGACCTCCACCTCGGGATCGCCATCCTGCACACAGTAGAGGTACACCCCCACCGCTACACCAAGGAACAGGGCAATCGCTGTCTCAGACTGGACAGGTTTTACCCCATTGACGGCACACTCCTCCACATTAACGGACACAAGCGGTAACTCCGGTACCGCCCCCTCGCAGCGCGACCCAGACACGGCGCAGCGCACGTGCTGAGCTCAGCGGCCGCGCAACGCCAAGCGGCGCGCACCGCGTCTGGCTCTCACGACGGGGGGCTTTACAAACTGGACTGGGCTTTCAGTCCAGAACTCCTCAGAGTTCAGGAGGGTTCGTATGGGCAGAATATGCCCATACAGGTATGACTCGCCCGCCTCATCATCGGACACCTCGACCAGATCGAGGCCATCCTCCGCACGGAGCGCTGCATAGCGGCGCCCTCGCGGTCACGACGGAGGGCGCCGCGAGTACGAGGCTATACGCTATACGGCCCCCGCAAAGAAAAATTTTAAAATAAGTTTACCTGGGCTCTGGACTCCCCAAATTGACTGGCACTTCGTGATGTTACACTCGCCTACCTAGAGATTAAAGCGGCTGCGCATAGGAAGCGCAGAGCCGTCGCGCTCTAACGCGCTGAAGGGAGCCAGGCACGCAGGTAGCAGGGAAATGGAATTTTATTTAAAGGTGTAGTAACACCACAAAACAAAGGTACGGACGAGTGAACATAAGGTTAAATACGAAGTGCACCGAGGACAGGGAATGAAGGAAATAAACCATACACAACCATAGAACAGGTGCCCTAGGCACCTGTTACAGTGATCAGATAATTCAGTTTTTCTCTGAACAAACCTCTGTAAAATTCTTTTACTTTCACTTTCAAACACAATTTTACATATAAATGGTTGGAATTTTTGTCCTTTCTAAACTGACATAAGCTCATGGGGGTTTTTTTGGCATGAGGGACTGAAACTGTTAAATAGACTCCAATGTTTATTTTTTTTGTAACATTTTCCTTGTTTTCAACTCATCATAACTCTGTCATTTATGACTCAATCCACATTATCCCCAATAGGTCCTCTTTCAAACAATGTCTTTGCTGAAGCGATAGGTGAAAGATTTTTTGAGTTATTAGCATTTGTTTGGAGTGTGGAAATCGGTGGAAAATTGGCTTTTTCTACAGAGAAGCAGATATTAACAGACAAGGGGGCCTTCTCTGAGACACACACACTCAACATCCAATCAGGTTTAAGGGCGTGGCCCAGGGACGTCACCAGAGCAGACTGCTGTACATTTCAGCTCACACAGTTCACAGAAGCTTTGGAGCATCAGGGCAACTTTACTGCTATCATGGCGGTGGCTTAGTGGTTAGCACGTTCGCCTCTCAGCGCTAGGTTCGAATCCAAATCTGGGTAGAGTTTACATGTTCTCCCCGTGTCTGCGTGGGTTTCCTCCGGGTTCTCCGGTTTCCTCCCACAGTCCAAAAACATGGATCAAGTCAATTGAATTCTCAAAATTGCCCCATATAGAGTGTGTCTGTGTGAGTGATTGTGTGCCCAGCGATGGATTGGCGCCCTGTCCTGGGTCTATCTGCCCAGCGACTGAGATGTTCTCCCCTGGATGGGCATGGGAAACCCCACCGCGACTCTAATAGAGGATAAAGCGTGAGATAATGAATGAAAAAGAATGTTTGTGCTTTCAATTTATGTAAGCTGCTTTGTGACAACTTTTATAACATTGCCGTTCTTTGACATTCTTGACTCGACTGCATACATACTCTTTATACAGTATGTTTTTAGTTGTGTATCATGCAATGGTCACTTATGTGAGATTTTTGTATTTAAGGTTGAGCATCAGTATTCTCACCGGCTCACTGTGAATGTGGCTAGAGCTGAAAATGTCACTAAAGGGGCATTCGGAGACTTGTGTAAGTGAATACTTTATTTAAGTATTCTTATAATTTAAATAATTGTAGTACTTAACTATGCTTAGTTGTAATTGTAGTACTTAACTATGCTAACTATGTTTTTTTTTTTTTTTAAGTGGATACACCAGACCCATATGTGGAGCTGTATATTCCGACTGCTCCAGAGTCAAGAAAACGAACACATCACATAGACAATGACATCCATCCGAAGTGGAACGAGAAATTTGAGTTCCTCTTGGACCCTCAGCAAGACAATATACTGGAGGTTGGCAGGACTGCAGTGAATAAACAATTCATACTAGGGCTGCTTTTAATGTTTATTATTTCAATTAATCTAATGACTAATATAGTAATTAATGTAATGAGGTGTTTGTATACATGTGTGTGCTGAATACAAAAAAAATATATGACTTAAAGTAATACGTCTTAGAGATACAAAAAAAAAAAAAACATGTTAGATTAAGTATTGTGTGTGTTACATTACAATATCACATAGCATTGCAGGAATCGTTTCATGAATTGTTAATGTTTACAGTACAGAACCTGTCATTATAATAATTATAAGAATGTATTTCTAATGTGAGCTTACTATTTTTGTATGCTCTTTTATTTATAGAACAGGTTATAGAAATAAATTTAATAAACAAAGGTTTCATCATCATGATTGTCATGGAAATGTTCTTTCTAACATAAATTATTTTCCAGGTGACTTTAATGGATGCCAACTATGTCATGGATGAAACTCTGGGTATGGCTAAGTATTCAATCAACAAGCTTAAAATAGGGCAGCCTGAGGTGGTGACACTCTCTTTTGGCAAGGTTTGTGGACACTCTGTCAATATTTCATTCAATTAATGATCATATTTAGTGTAATAAACGCGTTCATACTAATGTTTTGGAAAACCTATTGCATATGAGCACGTGTTAAAACATCGATAATATCCCATGGTTAATGAAAGAAACACTTGCAATGGTCACAAAAATAACTTCAATCTGAGAAAACAATAATAAATAAAAATGCTATTAAAATTAAGCATTGAAAGTCAGACCTTGCTTTTCAACCATGCTTTAACAGTATCATGTTGCAAGGCCCATGACCTTCATCTGAGACCAGGCTTTCTATCTCTGGGCAGAACTATTCTCTCTAGAATCCCTTAATAGTCTTGAGATTTCATTGTAGCCTACACAGATTCAAGATACCCTGTACCAGGTGCAGCAAAGCATCACCAGAACATAACAGAGCCTCCTCCATGTTTCACATTAGGGACAGTGTTCTTTTCTTGATATTCTTCATTTTTCCATCTTTAAACATAGAGCAGATGTACCTTGGCAAAAAGTCCCATTGTTGTCTCATCTTTCCATATCACATTTCCATTCTACCAGAAGTTTTGGGGCTTGTTTACATGTAGTTTTCAGTCTGGCTTTTTGTTTTGTTTTCAACAATGGTCATCTCCCATAAAGTCTACTTTGGCTCAAACAGTGACAAAACATGCACTTAAATTAACACTTAACACTTTACATTTCACATCAGTGCAAAAAAACGATTAAATAATGGGTTTTTCTTATCCATACAATAGCAAAGACACACTGACACACCCTAAATCAAGCTGCTTGGTGCCTGGTTAAGAAAGCTAAAATAGGGTCCCATAACTTTAACTTCAGTAGCCTTTAATGTTGTTAATGCAAATATGTGCTTAAATAAACTCCTGGAATAATGTGATTTATAGTTAAGAAAGAAAGCTAGATAGAAAAACAAAGTGAATAAAGGAAAAAAACACAAGGCCTAAACTTCTTCGCACAAGAAAATAATAATAAAAGTCACCAATGAAGACCTGTTGAAGAAAAGGTTGCTACTACTGTTAGCTGTGGATTGGGTTTGTTTTCTTAGTTATCGTGCAATTGTGATTACAGACATGTGTTTGAGGAATATCACACACTGTGACACACTATTGTGTGTAAAAATGACTGAACTAGTAATCATGGCAAGTGGCCAATTATAACGTTGACAACAAGGATGTTGTAAGACCCTGAAAGTGGTTATATTGCAGAACCATGAATCATTCTTAAGAATTAAGGTCAAACTTCCTGAGAGGAAATAAGTGAATATGAGTTTCTGTCTGATGATTAGTGGTTGTGATGTCATAGTTTAGATAAAGTACACAACTCACTCATGGCTCATGAACGTTTTGGTTGTTGATGCATGTCTCATTCTTTAGATTATTACAGGTGTGGGTGTCATGTAGAAGTCAGATAAAGAAAAGCCCTTATTTAATTAGAATTTTTTAATAGGTAATTTTAAAATCACAGTTAAAACTAAGATACGACAAGATTACCAATATAAGATAAGATGTGCCTTTATTGGTCCCAAAAATTCACATTCTCTGTGACAATAATAAGTGACAATACTTCAGAAAGCTAAAAGGATACATGAACCTTATCTATTAAGAGAAGTAATTAAAAATATATGTAATAGAAATAGAAATCAGTATATACAAGATAACATTTGTATTTTCTTAAATTTTATCTAATATTTATTCTGTTGTCTTATTCTCTTATTTGACATATTGCATTAAATTGTCTTAAAAGTAATTGTTTTCTATTCTTTAGAGCACTAAAGTTTACCTGGATATGTCTCTGGAAGTATGGTAAGTTTGAAGCATTTATTTTGCATAACGTGTTAATTATCTGAAATAACAGAGCCCATGAACTAAAATATCACTGGTTCCTGTTGTAGTTCGTCAACAGATTTACGCTTTAGCATGGCTCTGTGTGAACAGGAGAAGCTGTTTAGACAAACTCGAAGGGACAGAGTCATGCTGGGAATAAAGAAACTCTTTAACATGGAAAACCCACGTTTTCTCCCTGCATCACAAAAAGAGGTAAGCTGAACATACTAAAGTTTGGGCAACTCCTTTCATGTTAAACCCTTTAACAAATATATACCTTATATGTTCAAAAGTGCATGTTTTAAATATTTTGGAATGAATGTAATAGATTAGTCAGACAAAAATGCACACTGTTTAGTTAATGTTATGACTTTTACTGAGCACTGTTCGTGCTATTAATCACTCAGTTAGTGGGATACATAAAGATACAAGTTATCTTAGTCATTTTAGTAGTTTTAACAGAGGTATAGTTGTTGGTGCCATATGGGTTGGTTTAGGTTCTTTTGTATCTCCTGATTTTCTAAGACTCGTAACTTATAGTTTAGTTTGGTAAATCTAGGAATTAAATTGGATAATGATCAGGTTTTATTCTACTACAGTGTAGCTGGTTTATCTTTAACTACTGACTTGTGTTGTTCTCTCATTTTTAAGTTGCTTTGGATAAAAGTGTCTGCTAAATGACCAAATGTAAATGTAGTTTAACAGACAGACCATTTGGGATTAGTTTATAAGTATTAATGAACAAAATATAATTAACTGTGATTTGGACAATTTTATACCTTTAGAGAAGGCCTTGAAGGCCCTTCTTACTGTCCGCCACTGGAGTGGCATAAACTCACACATGGAACATGAATTAACCAACAATATCCCAATAACACGGAGGGGAGGAGAATATTTACAAACTTTAAACAATTATTGGAATTAACAATGTAGGAATTACAATGTAGGAATTAACATCAACTACAGAAAACAAACCAAATAATCAGTACAACGTAATAACAAAACGAACCTAACACAGTCCAAGAAGGAGTTCAGCATGCATTTCTGACATGTTTAGCAGACAATAGGGTCTCAGTTCTGGTCTAACACATTTTGCTTAATGTGTAAACGACTCAGAAACTCCTGAATACTATTGTTTAAAGTGCCCTGTTTTTTGTAGTGGGGTTTATTTGCATACTCTGAAGCAAATGAGACAATGTTAAGCTTGCAATAAGGCATTATTTTAATGTGTGTTCAGTGCTTAAGCTGTTTTTAAACCATGGTGATTCATGATGGTCATCTTAGTGATTGTTTATATGTTTTCTTTACACTGTTCTGTTTTTTTTACTGTTTTAATGAAGGCTTAAACTGCTTTGTCTTTTGTCAAAACCACTATTGATATAAATAAATCTAATGGTATCAAAAGGGTTGTAGCACAGTTTGACTGTTATTAAAGACATTTCTACAGTTGTTTTGTATCAAATAAGATTTTACTTCAGAATAATTTGTATAAAATGACCCATTACCCATTTCCAGGTGCCCACTATCGCTATAGTGGGATCAGGAGGAGGTTTCCGAGCCATGGTGGGTTTTTCGGGTGTTATGAAAGCGCTGTATGAGTCTGGAGTGCTGGATTGTGCTACATATGTAGCAGGACTATCTGGATCGACATGGTGTGTACATTACCTTAAATTTATAGTGGTTAAATGATGTCTGTACAAAAACTAAAACCAAAATTTAAGACTCCATTTTCAAATAGGCAGCCAATTTCTCACTGTATGTCTCTCTCTATAGCTCTGTTTCTACTGGAAAATTCATAAATGACTGGATAAGCACAATTTTCATTGTCTGTCTGTCAAATCTGCAGAGAAAGGTGTTTGCTTTGTGTTGAGAGGTCCAAAGCATTCTTGTAGTTGTGTTGGTAGTTATCATTGTGTTAGCATTAATTATGATAAGATTCGGATGTTTATTTGAACAGGTACATGTCCACACTGTACTCGCACCCAGAATTCCCAGCCAAAGGTCCACATGACATCAATCAGGAGCTGATGAAGCGTGTGAGCAACAGTCCACTTAAACTGCTCATGCCACTGCACATCAAACGCTACATTAAAGCTCTGTGGAAGAAAAAAGCAGGTGGCCAGCCAGTCACCTTTACAGATATCTTCGGCATGCTCATTGGAGAAACATTAATACCTGGAGTAAGTTTTTTTTTTTTTTTTTACATCTTTAAGTTTAAATTAATTAAAAACCCTAACAACGCTGAAACATTTTGATGTCTTATTCTTTACTCTCACTGTAAAGTCATTAACACTATTTCAAAAGAATTGCAATGGGACGTTTACTGGACGAGAGTGACGGCGTGACTAATGCTGATCCCTTTGATTGCTAAACCCTTTTGTTTTGCAGCACAGTGCAGCCTAAGTTAAACAAACAAGTTCTGGCATGCACTTTAAGTTTAGGGAAAATTTTAAGGGTAAAATTTCTTGACGCATGCCATTTAAGATACAAACATTTTTGAGTTTAGGGACACAGGTTTTCAAGGTAACACCAGACAATTATTTTGATAAATTTTTGAAAATCCACAGTTTTTTCTCCCAGATTTCCTTGTCTTTTTTTCTTGACCAATGACAAAAAATGCTAAGGGATTGGTTGCTAGTTTCCATAATCTACATATAGTGGAGGAAATAAGTATTTGATCCCCCACTGACTTTAAATGTTTTTATACAAAAAAATTAATGAAACGTCTCATAATTTTATGCCAGATTTATTTTAACAGTGCCACATAGAATATCAAAAGAAAAATGGAGAAAATTACATGAAATAAGAAATAAAAAATAAATTGCATTTCATTGAGAGAAATAAGTATTTGATCCCCAAATTATTTTTTATTTCTCATTTCATGTAATTTTCTTCATTTTTCTTTTGATATTCTATGTGGCACTGTTAAAATAAAGCTGGCATAAAATTATGAGACGTTTCATTTTTTTTTTTTTGCATTAAAACTTTTAAAGTCAGTGGGGGATCAAATACTTATTTCCTCCACTGTACATTTGGTCATTTTAGCAAACAAAATTCATTTATCAAAAGAGAATGACAAAGCAACCACAGGGTTGGCCACAGCATCCCTGGAGCAATGAGGGTTAAGGGTCGTGCTCAAGGACCCACATTGATAACTTCAGTGGATCTGGGATTTGATCCCACAACCTTCAGATTGATAGCCAAACACTGATCTACCACACCCTATCTGTTTGAATAGAGCAGTATTATTCATTCATTCATTCAATATCTCCCGCTTTATCCTCTATTAGGGTCGCGGTGTGGTTCCCCATGCCCATCCAGGGGAGAACGTCTCGGGCGCTGGGCAGGTAGACCCAGGGCAGGGCGCCAATCCATCGCTGGGCACACACTTACTTACACAAAAACACTCTATAGGGGGTAATTTGGAGAATTCAATTAACTTGATCCATATTTTTGGACTGTGGGAGGAAACCGGAGAACCCGGAGGAAACCCACGCAAACACGGGGAGAACATGGAAACTCCACCCAGATGGGGATTTGAACCGGGAATCTCTAGTGCTGAGAGGCGAACGTGCTAACCACTAAGCCACCGTGCCGCCGAGCAGTATTAGATGTAAGTATTAGTATAAGAGATGGTAACATTGTGTAAATATAAATCATATTTGCAGCTTCCACATAGTTGTAATTATGGAATGCAACAACATGCATAGACTTTTTTTTATTTTGTATAAATTCATTTCACATGGCTTTCAAATTTATGTACTTGCATTATTAAATATAAAGGGGAATTCAACACTATTAACACATTAACAGTGTTTTTGTGTCTGACTTGGCTTGTAGTACTGACTGAACTGAAGTGTAGTACTTTAAATCAGTAATTTTATTAATGTGAAGTACTGAAATGTTTTTTTAGACTGTCATTTACAGCACCCTTTCCTGACCAGTGCACAGGACCAACAGCATTATTTCTGAAACAAAAACACAATGCATCGTGCTGACATGGTCTTAAGCATCATTCTGGAGGTTTTTGTAAAGTGTAAATCAGCCTGAAGTCATGTAATAGGATCCTACCTATGGAAAGAATTCAGACCTTCAAAACTGACAGGGGTATTGTGTTATTTTGTGTGTGTTACAGCGAATGGATAAAACACTTAGCAGCATGCAAGAGAAGGTGAATCAAGGTCAATGTCCTCTGCCTCTGTTCACCTGCCTGCACGTCAAACCCAATGTCTCTGAGCTAATGTTTGCAGGTAAGAGAAAAGATAAAAAATAATTTTTTTAACCTCCCATGATATAAATGATCTTACAATATAAGACTTTGTACCAAAATTTAATTAATTAAGGACACCAGGTTTGCAAAATGTGTAAAATCTAAGGTTCTTAATTATAATAATTTATATGAAATGTTTAATATAATAATTTTCTTATAATAATTTATATTGAATTTGTGTTATTTGTGTTTTTTTACATATGGTTTTTTAAGCAGCAATATAAGGCTTAATAGATTTTGAAGTGTGCTAATTAAAATTTATTTTAAAACAAAATGAAGGACATTTTTACATTTCATTGTTTTGCAAAGGCATAAAGTAGGAAGCAGTCAATTCTCTACATTCATTGTTTACTGTAGCAGTAACATTATTCTTCATGGGAACAAAGTGACCAAACCCAACATCTGAAAATCAGATCAGGGTGTTGACATACATTAACGTCATGAAGCCAAAACCACTTCTGTTCAGCACCAGAGACAACTATTCATTTATACATTTTGACTCTTGAAAATGGAAAATGCTGAAAGTCAACCTATCTGTTCAAATTTCTGAAATTTCTTGTTGTGCTTGTTTTTATTGTAGTACTGTGAGGCAGGGTGGTTTTAAGACCAACTTTGTAAATATATATAGCTATAGGACTATTTGCCTTTCATCTAAAAGATCTGAAAGGCTGTGCCACAACAAAGTATTTTTAAGAACTATACATCTAATATAATCTAGCTATTTTCTGAAATGTATCTTGTAACTCATTGTCAATGAGCTTTAAATTTTATAAAATATTGTGTTTATTTGATATTAATGGTGTATTTTTACATATATTCATATAAACATGTAGTTTTATACACTATTTAATCTTATTTCTGGTGACATTTTTTTTCTAACATAGAAGTTTACAGTTGCATGCCCTGTAGGTTTGTGGTTTCCCATACATGAAAAATTCACACCATTCAAACCACTGAAACTGCAAAATGATTTAAAATTATACTTCTCTAAAGTCAAAATCTATTAAAGAAGGGCTGCTTGAAAACAACATAGCTGGTTACACATGGTGCAAATGAACAAAAGCTAGTCACATTTTTCTAATATTTGCATGGTGTCCGGCACATATGCAAAATTATCCTGGTTTCTCGTGATGTAAATATTGACAGATCTACTGCCCAGACTCGGATTCAATGAAAAACTCTTCCTCAGTTTATAACCAGGTTATTTTTAGAGTTTCTAACAGTGAGGGAGTTTCAGACAACATATTTGTTTAACCAAAGCAGGTTTTTAGAAAGGCGAAGTTAAAGTAATGCTTAATAATCTCTAAACTGGTATAATTCAGTATGTGAATGAACTGAACACATTAACATATCCTCATCTTACTATTCATGGTTTGTAAATTGTAGATTGGGTGGAGTTCAGTCCTTATGAGATTGGAATGGC
The DNA here is from genome assembly GCA_019802435.1 of Corydoras maculifer. Classification (NCBI taxonomy): domain Eukaryota; kingdom Metazoa; phylum Chordata; class Actinopteri; order Siluriformes; family Callichthyidae; genus Corydoras; species Corydoras maculifer. The sequence goes on from JAFMOD010000226.1 coordinate 3,395,699, forward strand.
TAAATACGGCACCTTCATGTCTCCTGAGCTGTTTGGCTGCAAGTTCTTCATGGGAAGTGTGGTGAAAAAATATGAAGAGAACCCACTGCACTTTCTCATGGGTAAGATACTAAAGACCCTACATTACATGCCACATTACCACATTATGCTTTAGATCCTGGTTCATCATTTAAAACATGAATAGAGTACTTTTATTGAGCTCTTTATTAGATATATCTATACCAGTGCTGTCAACACTTTTCTGGCCCGAGATCTACTTTTACATTGGACAGGTCATCGAGATCTACCACAATTTTTTAGGCTTTTACATTGAAACCTGTTTACACACATCATGTTAGCATTGGGGGGTGGGGGGGGGCACGTTGGCTTAGTGGTTAGCATGTTTTCCTCTCAGCGCTAGGGATTCTCGGTTCGAATCCCAATCTGGGTGGAGTTTCCATGTTCTCCCCGTGTCCACGTGGGTTTCTCCGGTTCTCTCCCACAGTCCAAAAACATGGATCAAGTCTATTGAATTCTCCAAATTAAAAAAAAATATTCATCCTCCCACTCTAAATGAAAGTGATATTTTAGTTATTTTGGAGCGAAGTCCTTCACTCGTCTTGTCAGTCAAATAAAGTGCAAAAACAAACAGAAACTTTGTAATGTTATGTAAATCTAATGTAGATGATTCGCGAGGCAGTGCTTCGGATTTAGGCATGGAGGCGAGGCCACGGGCCGGTTTTGGGAACAGCAAGTGAGAGCACCCCCCCACCCCTCCAGACCGCTCGCTTGCAGAGATCGCGATTCGGAATGAATCACATTGTGTGTTAAAATGCGTGCGCTCGTGTGTATAAGTGCTTCCCATACTGTGCTGTAAAAAAAGTGCTGATGCGTAATTTTTTTCTCAAACATCCATCGCGATCGACCGGACACCCCTTTCAGCACCCCTGATCTATACAGACTTAAGTCTAACTACATAATTACGTAAAGGGTAAACGCATATGAGAAAGTTCCTTTTTAAATTTGAACCCAGATTTGATTATAAAAATGCCGCAACTAATCCCTAAACCTGTGGCAGAAGTGCAAGGCATAGTATTGAAATAAATCATCAGAATAGGGAAAAATGTTGCTGTATGAATGGATGGGTGGTGGATAACTTTAAACCGTAACAAACATTAATACATTTAATACTTTTTTTGTAAAGAACTATTGAGGTCTTGGTTCCTCATATTGGTTTTGTTGTTGCACAGGGTAATCTGGCACTAAGACATTAGAACAAGGTAACAGATGACCTAGCTGTTCTTTCGCTGTATACTGCAGACAAATGTATAAGGTTGAAATCCATCCATTCATTATCTTCCGTTTAATGCTATACTAGGGTTTTGGATAAGTTTTCCATGCCCTTCCAGGGTAAATTGGTTTGGGCGCTGGGCAGATACACACAGGAGAGGATGTCAATCTATTACTGAGCGCACACTGACACACACTCACACACACATATACATATACACACTATATAGGGGCAATTTAGAGCAGTCAATTTGGAATGTGGGAGTAAATAAATCAGATCAGGATTTAAAACTGGATCCCCAGCACTAAGTGGTGAATATGCTAACCTCTTAGCGCCCATGCCACCCACGTTTAAAATCACAATATAAATACTTGACAACTTAAGAGCACTATTTCTAAACATATAGAAGAGACTGTACACAACTTGTGCCTGACTTACACTTCACCTGCCTCACATAAAGGAAACTGAGGCTGCAGTTAATAGCAACATATTTCTCAACAAGTAGTTCTATGTTTGTTTGGGATCCACTTACAACCAGATGCCGAAGGTTATTAGGAATCTGCTCACAACCACATTCTGAAATTAACTTCCTGGTAGAGACTTGTGCTTACGATTTATGAGCTTAAGATTCATCTCTGAGAAACAAAGTGCTGTGTTGAAATATCAGTTTGCAGAAATGAATTTTATCACCTGTAATTTTAAAGACAATACAGGACAATATCAAAAACAATATGTAGAGAAGATATGGACACTGCTTAGGAACCCGGGGGGGGTTAAGCTCAGTGGTTAGAGGTTGAGCTATTATTCTTAAAGTTTGGGGTTTGATTCCTAACTCCTTGCTACTGGGATGTAAGTGCATGTAATGTGGGACAATATTTGGGGTGTAAAAAGAGTTTATTTGTCAAAAATATCAGTATATTTATGGTATCTTTTAGATGTGTTGATAATTTATTTTTTGGTTTTCATTTTCTGGCATCACTATAAATCTCATAAATCATTACACAGGAATATTACTAAGGCTAGTCATGCTTAAATTTCCATTCTGTTCTGTTTTACTTGGATTTGTCCTACATCAGGAGCTCATTCAAGGGTGGGGGATTGTTTTATTTGGATATGTTCAAATGTCTTTTTATCTGAGTGACTTTTACAAAATCCCATACTTAATGTTAATTAAATGTGTCTAAATATTTTTTATCATTTGTAATAAATGTAAATGTTCTATCAATATGTTAATTGCAAATTAAAAGTTTGTATTATAACATAACATTTATTTCTCAGAAAAGAATATTTTGCTTCTTGTCTGGCAGAAATGTAGATATTATTTATCTTTGACCAGTGCGCCTACATATTCTGGAAGTATTACGTTATTTCATGTTTTTCTGAATTAACGGAAAAAGACACATGAATCCTGAAATGGCTATACTGAAAAGTCCCCAATTTTGCTTGTGACAGATTTCAGCATTTTTTAGAATGTATGGCAGATGTCAAAGTTAGTGATTTTTGGTCATCCGTTGACTTTTCAAAAAGAGATTGATCTGATAAATTATCTTTACTTTGACTGAGATTTCATTAATTTTTTTTATCATGAAAAAGGCAAATGTAAGAAGTCATTCGTCACACAGGTAATCAAGGAGTTTTCAAAATGAAAATCAATAACTTTTTGGACAGTGGGCTTTTCCGTAAACGTAATGGTAAAGCACAGTTATAATACATACTCCCTGACATTAATGATTATAATAAATATCATACGGATTAGGGCGGCTTAGTGGTTAGCACGTTCGCCTCTCAGCGCTAGGGATTCCCGGTTCGAATCCCCATCTGGGTGGAGTTTCCATGTTCTCCCCGTGTCTGCGTGGGTTTCCTTTGGGTTCTCCGGTTTCCTCCCACAGTCCAAAAACATGGACCAAGTCAATTAAATTCTCCAAATTGCCCCATATAGAGTGTGTATGTGAGTGAGTGCGTGCCCAGCGATGGATTGGCACCCTGTCCTGGGTCTATCTGCCCAGCGCCCGAAGCGTTTTCCCCTGGGTGGGCATGGGGAACCTCACCGCGACCCTAATATAGGATAAAGCGGGAGATAATGAATGAATGAATTATTTGTGACTTTGTATATGCTTACAAATTGGTAACACATATGTCACAATGCAAATAATCAAACTCAAACAAAAAAGTTAAACATACACGCCGTTTTGTTCTGTTTAGTATGGTCTGGTTCACATAGTAAAATATAGTACTCATATAGTAAAGTCTGTATGTGTATGTATGTGTGTTTTAGGTGTATGGGGCAGTGCATTCTCTATATTATTTAACCGAGTCCTTGGTGTGAAGGAGACTGCAGGCTCCAGTACCATGGAGGAGGAGCTTGGTGAGTACTGTTGTGATATTGCTTTGGAATGGTGCCTAAACAGGAAGTCTGTCTCTGGGAAGATTATTTTGAAGTAATGGTTGGTAACATTGTGCCAAGCTAAATATAACAAGCTTTTAATGCTTAAACATTTTGCAGCTTTGCTGTATGTGTAAGATTAAAACAGAGGTTTACAAACATTTTGCAAACTTTTTAAAAACTTTTTTTTATTTTGCTACTTTGTACAACACATTTTCAAGATTTTGTTTGTTTTGTTTGTAAATAATATTATGTAGGCATCAGACTAGGGCTGCAACTAACGGTCATTTTGATTAGATTAATCGGTCGATTATTTTTTTTCCGAATAATCGATGAATCGGATAAAAAAAAAATCCATCTCTTTACATTTATATTTAGTCATTCAGCCGATGCTTTTATCAAAAGCGACTTACAAATGAGAACATTACAAGTCAGTTGTTATGAAGAAAAACAGCTACACTGTAGAATTATTAAGCAGGTCAATAAATGTCTGGTTTTATTTACAGTATGACTTTAGGGCATCAGTAGTTTAGTAGTTTAGTTGAGCTTAGTAGCCCAAAGAGCAATTAAACACAAATCTTAAACACACTGGCACAATATGTAGTAAAATGTGAAAAATACTAAATTACACAAATTTGTGTAGCTGTAATATGTTACCTAATCCCCGTCACTCCTATAGAGTGCAGTGTCTTCACTCATATTTTGTCAAAAAATCAGACTGTCTCAACCCATTTTAAAGCTATGTTGATCCACTTTTCGTTCAACAGCGTTTGCTTTGTCACAATTCAGTACTGTTTTGCCTATTCAGTGTATCCTGTTGAAGGAAAGTAATTACCTGATGTGTAAGATCAGTTAACTAATAGAGGTTGAATTATGGAGTCTTCAATGCAGCATCAAGGTTCTCAAATAAAGATGCACTTAAAAAAAATACAGACTTAACTGCAAAGATAGTTGCCAGTTACTCTGTTCTCTAATTTGGATCAGTTCAGTCATAACAACATACTTTGTGAAAATATAGGATGTTGTAAATTAATGCTTGTGCTAGTATGTATATAAATAGTTTTCATGTGAAAACATGGTGGACCATAAACTGATCACATTCATTCAGCCTGGATTCACTCAACATCACTGTTTCAGGTTGAATAACTTAATGTTTATTCTCTACTGGTTTGATGTTTTTAAGATCACACACATACGGTTTTATACTCACAAATTTTTGTGATTGTTAAGATCAGTACATGGATATAATATTTAAATCTTTTTACAGAGCAAATTAAACCAAAGCATATAATTGGAAATGACACTACAGATAATGAAGAGGAACCTCAACGGAGTAAGTTCATTTTGTACTTCTATTTATAACATTTTAGATTTCACACATTTAATGTGGCTGGACTGCTTTCGTTTTGCTTTTGTTTTTCTTTACCAACTATTAATCTCCTCTTTAATTCCTGCTACTTTGTCTGTCTGTTTCATTTGGTTCTTCCTTCTTCCTGTTTATCTCTATTTATTTAAAATCCTTTTTTGTTACTTTGTTTCCTTCTTTCTATTTTTGTTACTTTGTCTTTTATTTTATCTTATATATCTTTGCATTGTCAGTGATAAATTGGCATCCTGTCCTGAGTGTATCTGCCCAGCTCCTGAAACGTACCTCCTTGACCCTTGTATAAGATTAAGCTATAATCTTAATCAATATAATGAGATGAGTTGTAATCTTTGCGTTGTAGTGTAACACTTTATGTTTTCGTACTTCTTTCTTTCTCTCCTGCCTCACTTAGCGGGTACAGAGTCAGTTGAAGCAGAGGAGGAGCGACAGCGTAATGCAGAGGCCAGCTGGGTGCAGCGAATGTTCACATCTATGGTGGGGGAGACGGCACTGTTTAACACACGGGAGGGGCGAGCAGGCAAAGTACACAACTTCATGCTGGGGCTGAACCTCAACTCTCAACCTTTAACGCCTCACAATTCCTTCCTACGTCAGTTCTCCATTGAGGATGAGGTGGATGCTGTCACAGGTGTGTAAACACTTATGTTCTTTCTTAAATGCTTAAGACATCAGAAAACTAAATTTTATCCTTCATTCTGCTTTTGCCTTTTAAATTACCATTTAAATAAGATATATATAATTTGTCTCCTTATTAGGCTTTACAACCTCAACATTTCTGTAAAGGAAACCCTGTATGGCTTTGCATATAACATTTATAGAGTATCTTACTTATGTAACAGTCTGGCGATATTAACCATCTATTGGTTTAACCCACAATAACTTTCGGTGTCGGTGGTCACCAACAACTATTTTATTTAATTAACTATTAAGCAGAACGCTTAAACTCACACGCAAACACAATAAGTACAATATTTTATTTTGAACACAGTCCCACAAAATGCTATTTTAAATCCAAATGGTTTATTAACATGCCGGATGATTATGCAGATGTTTTTATTTATCTATCAAGTAAAACACTTCAAGGCAACAAAAGGTGTGGTTTTAATAAAATACTAATACAAATACAAAATAAGAACTATTCACCGCATACACAAAATATCCTACAATTATTCAATTGCTAGCTAACATTGGATAACGTGCTCCTTTTTCCCGATTAAGGGAAAATATCAAGCCAAAACTTTTAATTCTAATTTTCCTTTTTTGTCTCTACATTTACTAAGATCTGTTAAGAAAATCTCGACATCCTGGCAATCATTAAATAAATGGTTGTAAAGTTTTAAATCCATAATAAACTTTTAAGCAGTGCCACCACCTGGCCAAAGTGGCTAAAAGTAGAAAGGCCAAATCGTATACTTAGATTTGCTGCAACACCAACAAATCCTGACTTCCATAATCATGAGGCCTGTTCTCACCTACACACTGACCTACTACAGCACATTAAATAAACTTTAACTAAACCATCAATCCAATTTCCTGAATTGATAATAAGAATATTTGCATGCAGCCCATGCAAAATTTTTACTATAGCCACAGCTCGATACAGATCTGATGTAAGCACATGTTTTTATACTTATACTGTATGTGTACCTGGTACTAAAGCTCATAATGCAGCATTGTACGTTTTTTGATTGCATCATTTTGGATTCAAACACCTTTGTGCCACAGGCAGTGTGTCAAGTATAACAATATTACACCCTTGGAGGAATTCAAAATAGCCAACAATAGCATTAATATAAAAAGATGAATCAGATTTGTTTTACTTTTTAGATTAGTCCAAGGTTACTTTCACCTCGCTTGTTTAAAAACAAATATTTTAGGAAAGCCTTAAGATATATTTATTACATTAGGCCCAAGCATTTGCATGAGATTTAAAATGATCAAATCAGAATTTGACTCTCAGAGCTCACTGGGAATGTCTTATACTTGTTAATAAGGAATTGACTTCAATGGTTACTGAAGCACCAATATGCGCACAAGCAAAATGGTGCTGACACTCAATCACTTTCAAGCATATATTTGCACCTTGGGACAATATAGCTCCACTAATTTACCTATAATCAAATGTTTATGCCATAGGAGGAAACCTAAACAGACATGCAGAGAACATATAAACTCCATGTAGAAAGAACTGCCCTCCTATTGGATATTAAAATTTTTTGCTGTGAGGTAAACAGACTAACCACTCTGTCACTATGCTGTCTCACCACCAATAGAGCTTTTGTTAATTAAATTTGAGTGGGTGTGATCGTGAGGTTCCCGTAAAGGGTTGATCCTACAATATATTTAAAATGAATCATGAAAAAGTATCAGACAACTTTATTACTGCACCACAAAACAGTTTAAATTATGAGTGATTACATTTTACATTGCTGTAAGCAGTTTAAATAGTGTTCATGTTAAAATCTATTGTCTAGCTAAACTGTATTAGCTATTCTGTGCCTCCAGGGTAACCAAAATTACCCTGAATGCACTCTTTAACAATTTGAAAGCTACTTTCATTGAGTTGCAGTAAAGAATGTGCCATACGGAAGTTATGCATTCACACTTGCTTCTCTGCATGCCACTGCAGGTTCAGCCATAAGCTTCAAGCCATGCTGCTTTTAGTCTGCAGCCATAAATAAAGGTGTGTCTTCATGTGTCATGTTATGGTTTGTCTGCCCTGGTGCTAGTTCATTTAGATGGAGAGGTGGTCACAAAGGCATTTTTGAGGGTATGGTAGCTTTTCCAGTAAGAATATGCACAGTACAATTGGCATTGCTCTATTCAGTGTAATTCTGAGAAGTGAGGTTAGAACGTGGTCACATGGATTAAATGAAAAGAAAAAATTCAACTTCTTTTCATAATAAGAAAGAAATATGTACATCTGCACAAATTTAATGGCTAGTAGACTATAAATATTTCAAGAAATATTTTTAAAAGTTTAATATTTGTCTCATGTCAAATATATGTTAATTAAAAAAACAGATTTGTGTCACATAACGCTGTGCTAGAAAGGCCATATATTCACAGGATGATGCGCATAAACACGTTGACTGGAGCCAGGCGTATTAGAGCTTTATTAAAGGAACAGGCAGGATACTAAACACAGGGATTTAAACAATGCACGACCAGTAATGACGCTATTGAATCGAACGAAGGAGACATCAGAGAATAAATACAGTAACAAAAAAACTTGATCATGTAAATACAAAAGGAACCAATAAGAAAATACAGTTAATTAGCTCAACAAGGGATGCTAATGAAAGTCAGTGAGTTGATTCACTAAAAACAAAATAGAAACAGAAAAGAATTACATTTTTTTTGTTCCCTATTAGCTGTGTCTTTAACATTATACAACAGGTTAGGGCATATGTGTTACCTGATAACTAAGCTCTTTAATTAATGGACAGCCAACTCTCATTACCTGAGATCAAGGGTCAGAATTGAGCTCTTAGAAAGTGACGGCAATAACATTGATGAAGGTTGTGATCTTCAACCATAATTTGAATTCTTCATAGTTATATTTTTAGTACTGTCACTGCTGATTAATTAATTAATTAATTAATTAACGTTTTATTATTGGTAACAAGCATTTTCACATTTGAAATTTTGGAAAAGCATTAAGAAAGGGTTTGTTTGCAAACCTTTTGCTTTATAGACACCGGAACATAAGTTGTGCGAACAAATGTTATGGGGTCACATTCCAGCAACGCTGCTGGGTTAATAAGTCCTGCTTGTTTTTACAAATAGTACATGAAAAAACACAGCAGACAGTGTGTGAAAGGGACCACCTTTACTACTTTATCTGTGGAATTGTTGACCAAAAATATAAATTAAATATTTTTTAAGGATATAACAATAAACATAAAATTAAATTTCTCTTCTTACATTGCTAATATTACCCAGTCATGCAGGTTGATGATGTGGCTTTAATTTGCACTTCACATTTTAAAGTTATTGCCCACTTTTTATTTTGGCTTAACTAGACTAGACTATGAATTTCTCCGCAGGTCATTTCTTGAGTTCCGTCAGACTCCTACAGCTAATCCATAATGTTGCAACACATCTAATCTTATTTTAGTCAAATTCATTCATTTACTGAATTAAAGTTATACATTACTGTAGCAGTCAAACAGCTTTCCTAAAAAGTTCAAGAGACTGTGTCTGTGTGTCTTTAAAAGAAAAACAAACAGCCCACCTTGTCTTCTAACATAAATATATACCATATTTGAATGTTAAAAAATGTATTTATAAGATTTGTGGCTGACCCTACAAAGTTTGGAATCGAAATTAATCGATTAATTGATGCAGTTCATCTAAACAAAGTTTAACATGTACTAAAATTATAAATTAACAGAGGAGAAAATGTAAAAGATTTTATTTCATAAGTTTTTTGACAATTTGTAAATAAAGAAATGTTTACTAGCAGAAAACAATGACATATCATCACATCCTAGATGCAGTAAAGAGTTAATGTATACCCCTCAATAACAATGCATGTAAAATATTCATTCATTCATTCATTCATTCAGTCATTCATTATCTCCCGCTTTATCCTCTTTTAGGGTCGCGATGGGGTTCCCCATGCCCATCCAGGGGAGAACGTCTCGGGCGCTGGGCAGATACACCCAGGACAGGATGCCAATCCATCACTGGGCACACACTCACTCACATAGACACACTCTATATGACTTGATCCATGTTTTTGGACTGTGGGAGGAAACCGGAGAACCCGGAGGAAACCCACACAGACACGGGGAGAACATGGAAACTCCACCCAGATGGGGATTCGAACCGGGAATCCCTAACGCTGAGAGGCGTACGTGCTAACCACTAAGCCACCGTGCCGCCATGTAAAATATTGTTAGTATTATTAATTATTAAGCAAGTAATTTATAGTGTAATTATTTTTTTTAGCAGCTTTAATCACTTTATTATCTTTTATAATTATATACTTGTTTAAATAATTTTTTTTTTTTTTTGTCAGATCCTGATGAGTTTGAACGCATCTATGAGCCTCTTGATGTCAGGAGCAAAAAGATCCATGTCGTCGATAGTGGCCTGACGTTTAACCTGCCCTATCCCCTGATTCTTAGACCCCAGCGAGGTGTTGACCTCATAATTTCTTTTGATTTCTCAGCCAGGCCTAGTGACTCCAGCCCCCCATTTAAGGTTAGTGTGAACTTGTGTGGCATAAATTGTTTTTTTAAATATTGGTTTAGGTTTAAAGTCATTGTGTAAAGTGTTGCTACATATGGGCATTTGCAAAATAATGGAAGTCTAAAGAGTTTCTCAGTGTTGTCATTTTGTCCAGTAGCTTAAAAGGAGGAAGTGCAGCAATGTAATGCAATACGTAATGCATCCGCCATTTAACTAGATTTTATTAGGTTTTTTTAAAATGAGGATATCTTCAAATAATAATCATTACAGGTTAGTTCCATCCATCCATCTATTATCTGTTCTGATATTAGGGATACTAGAGGGGTTCCCCATGCCAATTCACATTTTGGTTGCTGGGTAGATACATCCAGGGCAGGACGCCTGTCTATTGCTCTTCACAATAGTTTTCCATTATTAGTGATCATATTGTATGCAAATATGTTTTGAAAAATTATCTGCCTTAATGAATAAGAATGAGTAATGATAAGAAGCTTAGGACTGAGTCCATGAAGGACAGTTTAAAATAATTTGTTGTGTTAATTAAATTGGAATTACGGAATACACGATTTCATTCTGATTTAAAATCCGTGTTTTAAAATTAGGTTTATATTTAATGTGCACAAATGCTCACACATTTCCAAATGAGTCAATGACAAAGTGTGTGTTTTGGTGGAGGGAGGGTCAATATGTGGTCAACATTTTACTGCTCAGGAACTACCTCATAGATATGATGGTCAAGTTTCTATACAGTATTATTATGATTCACATGTGTTTATAATTGCATTCATTATGATTCATGTAGGAGCTGTTGCTGGCTGAGAAATGGGCACGTATGAACAAACTTCCATTTCCCAAGATTGACGTGAAGGTGTTTGACCGTGAGGGACTGAAGGAGTGTTATGTCTTTAAACCAAGAAAAGAAGAGGAACACTGTCCCACAGTCATCCACTTTGTCCTGGCCAATATCCATTTCAGGGACTTCAAAGCTCCTGGTAAGGACATAATATCAGTTGGAGACACATTACCTGTTAAGTCTTGATGACCTGCTCTTTCCATATATATATATATATATATATATATATATATATATATATATATATATATATGTATATATATATATTCATTCATTCATTATCTTCCGCTTATCCTCTATTAGGGTCGCGGTGGGGTTCCCCATGCCCATCCAGGGGAGAACGTCTCGGGCGCTGGGCAGATAGACCCAGGACAGGGCGCCAATCCATCGCTGGGCACACACTCACTCACTCAGACACACTCTAAACGGGGCAATTTATGAGAATTCAATTAACTTGATCCATGTTTTTGGACTGTGGGAGGAAACCGGAGAACCCGGAGGAAA